>OX940794.1:19673878-20031382 GCA_954870985.1 Trifolium fragiferum
CGCTATCCTCCACTCTCACCGCCGCCATTTCACCTTTTTCAGTTTTAAAAGATTAAAGATCTAAAATCTAATTGGCCTCACCATCTCTCATTCTCCCAATCTCGTAAAGGCGGCAATCATTATTACCATTTTTCCCTTTTCTTCCTTTGTTATTGCTGCACCCTCTTCGTGAACTTGGTTACTTGTAGTCATAGTGGAAATTGATTTCAATTTATTGCTGCACCCTCTTCGGCCACAAAAAGTAGAAAGAAGAGGAATCATTTTCATTTCAGCAGTGAATGCTTCAGAAATTGCCACTATTTTGATGTAAGAGACTCTAACCCATAAACTCATTGGTTGAATCTTTTCAATTTTGCAATTACCTTCAATCCCATTACTGGAAACGTGAATTGCTCGTTGTATCTATTGTTGTATTAGTAATTAAGATAAAATCGTGAAAATCCGTAAGAATTGAAAATGAAAAGGGGGGTGGGTAAGTAAAAATGGGTGCTTGATTTGTTGGAAGATGATGTAGAAATTGTATTTGGTTGTCAGAATTATGTTATGCTCTTATTTGATTTTGTGGAGGCTTTCAAGGTGAAGGATGAGAACCGTTTATGTTTGTGTTACGCTTCAATAGTTGCACTAACAAGGTGTTTGTGTAAATGTGTCAATGACGATAATTCATTAATTGGAGATTTTTTATCTTAAAATTTTGCTTTATAACTAAATATAATTGTATCCATTTGGTTTTAGTTTGAATGATGGATCTTTTGTTAAAGAGCTACTTGGTTGAAAATATCAACATTTTGCATCGATTTCATGTTATAATGCTTTATCATTGATGGATTATTGTTGAAAAATTGGGTTCAAAATTGCACTACTGTTCACTGAGATTTCTGGTCTGTTTCACGGTCTGGGTGTTTTCCGGGTTTCGTTTGGTATTTCCGTTTCAAAATACAATGGAGGAGGTTTTTTGTGTTGGTGTGGGTATAAAATCAACTATCTTTGGTGACATCAATTTGAGTAGCAATTTTCTCTGTATTATTTTGGAGGTCATTAAGCTTGCTGATGTACCTTGATTGTTTGTTTTGCAACAATATTCTTTGAAGTTTGTTTGTGCTAAGATTGACTGTATATACTTCATATGCTGAATCTTTGTGGTGCATATGTCATACAACTTTCTGTGGTTTATAAAATGATTTTTTAGTGTTTCATAATTTATACGTAATTTAGAAAAGCGCGCAACATTAAGGCTTTCTCCTGACATCATATGCCTGTAGATATATATAGAAAGTAGGGAATTTAGTGTTATTAAGAGGCCAGTGAGCCACCAGCAGGGAATCGGGGGGATACAAAAGAATATGATTCTTCAGCTGAGTAGTCATATAACATAATAAACTGCATATAACATTCAACTTATCAGCTATATTATCTTGATTCTTGATGAGTATCTTATATTAGCAGTCTTAGATAATAAATTATAAGCTATTACGATCTATGGCGATGTTACTATCAGAACCTTAGTCATTTTGTATTGCCTATTATAATACATCATTGATAAGTTAACTGTTAACATGATTTTCCTTAAGATCGTCTAAAGTTTCCATAATCAGAAATATTAAACAGTCATTACAAAGAGAAATAATATTGCTGCTGCCAAGTGCCAACTTTAGCCAATGATATGTTCTATGTCATCTTTTAAATGGAACAAAGAGCCCACGTTTACTTATGCTGTGTCCCAGACTCCCAGTACAACACATAAAGGTATAGCATGAAAAGGAGAGCAGCACATGGGAGGGTGCACTAGGGCTCCTATTTCATAATTGCCTCTAGCAGCCTTGGACTGACTCTAAGAATTAACAAAACCAAGTTGCCTGTGGTGGTGGATACCAGCCCCTGAACAATAAAATAATCATAATCTATTGGCAGGTGTAAAATACAAATGTTTTGTTACTGCATATTTGCAACAATATTATTTGGTCAATGGACATCCAAATGCAAAATATTTGTTGCCATTTCCCTCTAGCTGAACAGAACCTAAAAAAAAGTGTTTTGAACAAAACAAAAATAAAGTGTAGTTAAGCAGTGGTGTATACAACTTAGGAGTTGTTTTGCTGGAATTGCGTGATAACATAAGTCGTTTTAGAACCAGGGGCAGGCCAAGCCCATGTGCCAACGCATAGGGCCTCTTAAAATTGAGGGCCTCAAAAAAATTTATATGATAGTAGTATTAGTAAATTAAGGGGTGTAAAATTTAATTATTTTACAACTTTGTAAGGCCCAGTTTTTCTAAAGGAAAAAAAAAAGGAATAGTAACATCAGAAGAGATTAGTGCTTATTATCAAAAGAAGAATCTAATAAGCTTCTTCGTACACCATCGTCCAACAAACAACTGACGGCGGCCTGCCACTGCCACCCATTACCGGCGGCGCTACCCTATTCGTCCTCCTATTCTCAAAATTCAATCTCCATAACTCCATTGAAATTGAAACAAAGGTAAAAATCAAAATTTTACAAGTTGGGGTTTCTAAAATTTGAAATTAAAAATCACAATTTGAGGTTGAATTTTTGAAGAAGAGTTTGTTATTTACAATTTTTCTATTTTAGTGGTGTTGTGTTGTTTGTTTGAAGGGATGAGTTCATTGAGTTGTTATTGAATTGTTGGTACCTTGGAGGTGGTTTTGTTTTTGCCTTGCTTTTTCCCATAGCCAAAACCCAATGATTCCATCACAGAGAGAGAAATCTAAGATGAAGCAGAGTTGGATGTAGGGAGAGACCAGAGAGTGTGTGCACAAATTGAAATAATAGTAATAGAGTAAAAAGGGGTTTTATGCTCTCATATTTGTCTTTTTGAATTGTTTTGATGCTGCGTACGTACCTGTCATGACAAGCATTGTTGAAAGTCCAATTCATAACACTAGTTTTGCAGAATGCTTGCTGTTTGTTTTGGGCAGTTTGTATTGGTATGTGTATTGGTTAGTTATGGTGTAATTTTAGGTGGGAGATACTAGTAATTCATTGATATAGCTGTCTGTGTAGATGTAGCAACTGATAAGGTAATTTAAAATTTAGTTGAACTCTGCATATTAGTTGCAGAATGTTGTGGAGCTGATAAAAATATTGTCCTGTGAAGCTCTGACTGTATTTTGTACCCATCGGCATGCCTTATGCCTTGTTGGCTTAGCATTATAGCAATTGAGAATCATCTCTTGGATGACATACAATGTGAAGACTTGATTGATGAATTTGTTTAAAAAAATGTATAAGAATGATTCGTTTTAAGTAGGAAGGATAACTCGTTTTAAGTAGCTAGAATATATTTTGTTGTTGTTATTAGAAGAATGATTAGTAGACTGATGGTTTTTTTCACAAAAAAAATTACGTTTTTTTTTAATTAAAAGGCCACTTTTATATTTTGCACATAGCCTCGAAAAACTTGGAGATGCCCCTGTTTAGAACATGCGTAGAAACCAATGGTGCCTGTGTGAATGCATGGCAGTCTTGCTAGTTCTTTCTATATGTTGTAGATCTAAACACTTGTGATTTGAAATTCCATCGCAATGGAACTGCTAACAATAGATGATGTTAATATTAAAGACAGCGAATGAAGCTCTATCTGAATAGAACAGATTCAAATTTTCGTTGCTGGTTTTATTGTTTGATCAAGAAAATATTATTGTTTCTTCAAATTTATCAATTTAAGCTCAAAATTTCTTTATCTGCAGAGTGCCCTTTCGATGAGTTCAAAGAAAGCATAAGAGAAGCAAGCTGGAGGATAGGATGGCAAATTACTATGATATCGATGACATTTTGGTGGAGGAAGAGGTAAGCTTCAGACTCTTTAATTTGTTTCTAGTTGATACATGTCACATATTTAATAAGGGATTGTAGTTTAGGGATAGTTGATTTTTGTATAGGAATTTTTTTTCTAAAGTAGCTAGCCTTAAGAGGATATACAGCGGATGGTGTTTTCAGCTGTTGCTAGTTCATGTCAGAATAGATTTGCTGTTTTAACAATGACAATTTAGAAAGTAATCAAAATTTCTTGTCCTAATTCTATTTTTTGACACAGATTGTGTCAGTTATATTTCAGAAGGCAGCATCTGGAGTGGGAATAGATCCCAGTTCTGAGACAGACTTTGTAAGAGCCATTGACACTTTATTTTATGTATTTTAGAGGGGGGAAATTGCTGTCGTGCACCAGATCCTTGCATGGTGGAAGTGGAACATAATGATTTTACCTGACATTTAGAATATTTGATTTTCAGATTGAAGCAGGTTCAAAAGTTGAACTGCCTTTTTGGCTTGCTCATGAGTTACAGTTGAGACAAGCAGTATCAGTCAATGTTCCCCCTTGTTTCAATCAAAAGTAATGATCATTTTATGTGGTTTTACAACTTATTAGTGCACTCTATTATATAATTGAGCATGTCATGACATTAAAAATGGGTTAGGAAGCACTCTTAAGTACATTTTTATTAATTTTGCAATTTAAATACTTTTGCAGACCAATCGTATTAAGTGTCAACTCATATTTTTTAGATCCTTAGTTGGAATTGGAGCCTTGTTTTTCTTTGACCTTGTTCTTTCCTGAATATTCAAATTAATTTGTCACTAAGTGCACGATGTCGTATGGGACTGAGGATAGCAAAACGTTATTGAATTATCAATTTACACAGCTTTCATGAAAGTTATAAACCAATAACAAAATATGCATGTGAATCTGCATCAGCACTCGCACCAAAATGTGCAAGAGGAATGTTGATAGCCTGATGGTGTTTAAATTGCTCAATATTTAAGCTTAAAATTTTGATTAATTATCTTATGGTTGATGGTTCTTATTTTCAGAACAAGACTAGAGATCCAAGCTGATTGTGCATGTGTAGATCTGAGGTCCAGATGTCCATACTTTTATGAATTTGGTTGCAAGATAGCACCCATGTAAGTCTATCTTTTCTTATCTGAAAGAGTTATTAGTTGTTATTTTTGGAAGATAGTGCATGCCTATCATGTTTCATCGTGCTTCTTATCTAGATGGGCCTTGGAATCTCAATTTTTTGTTATTACATAGTTTCGTCAATAACTTTTTTTTGGCATGTATATACTCTGCAAACGTCGATATTATATATAGCAAAGTGCATGTTTTTTTCTCCCTTTCATTTAGATAAATTCAAAGTCTTCAATTTGATGTTTTATATCATTTGAGTTACGGCACAATTAAAATATATGTAGCGTGATTGATTTGTCCTCTTCTGTTAATTTATTTCTCATTTATGGCAGAGTTGGCGATAGAACCATCGGGTTTCTGTTGTTGTCTGCATTTAAGAATAGGTACAGAGAGGTCCTCACAAAGGCACACACTGCAGCAATTGCTGCTGGTTCCAAATTTTGGACCATCCTAACAAATGAAGAGATCAATTGTAAGACTTGTTTTACTTGCTAAATGAAACATACCTTTTATCTTCATTTATGTGGTGCATCTTTTTCCTTATGCAGGGAGCTGTTCAATTTAATTTTTGTTTATTCTAATTCTTTTTGTAGTGTATGAGACAGCTCAATCCGCAATGGCATCCTTCAAAAAGTGGAGAATGGGCGGGGCTAGATTTCAGATAGCATCTATTCTGGGGAGAAAGAGAAAACCAACTGATTAGTTAGTTGATTTCTAACCTTATTAGAAATCTGTTTATGTTTATGTTTAGACTTGCAAATTTGAAGATGTTAAGAATGGACAAAAAATATCAAGTTACTGATGTTAACATTGTACACTTAATACAATATGTGTTGGCGTTGCGATCTCTAATAATGTTGTAAGTTTATGAATATGAGGAATTTGACCTCTGAAAAAAGTACATTACAAATTAACATTTGCACGTTGAAAGATATATGAGCAAGTTTTTGTCAAGAGAATAGTAAAGAGGAAGAAAATAAAGTGGTTAAATTGCTGGTATATCTTTTTTTCTTTTGCTTTTTTGGCGAATGCGCGTATATCTTCCTCGAAGGAATGGTTTTTTATTATTATTCGTATTAGATATTTTGATTAAAACTGAATCTAGTCTGTGAAGATCAATGGTCATATTCTTTGTAGATAAGAATCTAACAAATTTTGACCTAAAAGAAAAAAGAATCCATCACTAGAAGAACAGAACTAGTAAGGTTCTATTTTCTGGGTAGTGACCACTCTGTTTCTTTTGGCCGTTTTGTCTCTCTTTTTTGTTTAAAAGTAGTACATATTCTTTTCTGATGGTAGTGGGAATTTAACTTTTTTATTTGGAAGTAGAAGAAGTGGGATTTGGAAGAGGGAGAGATCAGCTATCTGTAAGATATTTTGAAGATATTTTGTAGGGGAAAATGATCTTCTGATACTAAAATGCCAATTATGTTTAAATTATAGAAGAAAAATAGAGATAAATACATGCAGTATTTTTTTTAAGAATGCCCATGAATATATTATAAACAGCTTTAAGTATGTGTCTAAATCATATAAGATACCGATTGATTTGTCTCAATAAATATAATTTTTTTATAATTTTAATAATATATAACTAAAAATATTAATAGTAAAAAACTCAAAATCATATAGGAATATGACTGCACTGCAATGATTAGGTGTAACCTTTATTTTGAAATTGAGAATGTTTAATTAGTTTCTCTTTCTAATTTTTTTAAAAAAAATGCTAACTTGTGCTCTAGGCAGGGACGTTGAAGAGGGTGAGGCCACAAATTTTTTGAGGATTTTTTATTATATATTTATATACTATAATACTAGTACTTCATATAATATGTTTTGAAACTATACCAAGCTAGTTAATGAACTAAATATGATAAAATTATCTTAAAATTTGTGTAGTCAACTTTTTAAAAATATATATAATGTTAATTTCTATAAAAAAAAATTGAGTGATTTTTTTTTTATATCAAATAGTTTAATGGCTAGAATTTTACTTCATAAAGTGAATATATAATATATCGGGATGTTTAAGGTTCGAACTCCAGCATTTACATACTACAATGTCTTTACCCATTGAACTATGTTCAATATGGTAGATATATTTTTATGTTTTCTTTGTCATATAGCCTCATGCTAGAATTCAACTTTTAATGTGATTACGTTGAGTGTCCGAGGTTCGAACATTTACTTCTCCATATAAAATGTGATGTCCCTACTAGTTGAGCTATGCTCAAGGAGATAGAGATCGAGATGTTTTTATTGAGATTGAAAATAAAAAAATGATTCAATATTTCAAAAATATGGCAATAAAAAATATTTATATTGTATATTCATGCTTTAAAAAATGAAATATATATTTAATGCTACAAATATACGTAGTGCACCCTCTTATCAAAATTTCTGACTCCTTCGGTAGCTCTAAGATACTACTTAAAGAATCAAATATAGGAAAATAATTTTAAAATTTGTGTAATTTTAACCTACAACTGTGAATCCAACACTTTCCCGTGACCGTGATGAGATATTTTGATAGTGCATAGGCATCCACGCAGGCAAAAGTGTGATTCCTTTTGTTGCCGTGGCATTACACTTTTCACTTTTAGCATCCATCCAATCCAAGTCCAACCCGCTAGATATTTTTAGATATTTCCCACTTAAATGTCAATATTACCCTTCCACCTTCTCTATTACTCCTCCTATCTATTCAAAGGATCAATTATCAACAATCCATCAAAATAATAAATATATCATACATGAATGCTATTCTTTTTTTTATATATATAAAGATTTTTATAGAATTTATATTAAATATTTTTAAATTTTAATATCAAAATTAATATTCTTTGGAAATTTTCTCTATATATACTTCTCCTATCAAAAGTCAAAACACATCTCAACAACCAAAGTCCAAAACCAAACATAGCAAAAAAAACAATAATATATATTTAAAATTTCAATGTTGACTAATAAATAAACTTGTTTTTCTTTTTCTTTATATGACCACATTTTATTCACCTTCCTCCGCCGCAAAACCCACCATGGAAGACACCAACAACCGCCGCACCAAAAAGAACCGCCGTCGTCCCTCAGCTACTCCAACAAACGGCGAGTATTCCGACATGGAGGAAGCAGAAGACGGCGATCCCGAGGCATGGGCAACACTGAACAAAAGTTTCCGGCAGGTTCAGTCGGTGCTTGATCGGAACAGAGCAATTATTCAACAGGTGAATGAGAATCAGCAATCTAGAATGCCTGATAATATGGTGAAAAATGTTTCTTTGATTCAAGAATTGAATGGGAATATCTCTAAGGTTGCTTCTCTTTATTCTGATCTTAATTCTGATTTCACTAATATTTGTCATCAACAACAACGATCTTCAAACACACGTGGTGGAGGCAAATAATCATAAGTCAAAACAAAACCCTCTTGTTGTTTTTTAATGTTGAATGTTGATGTGTCTTGTTGTTGTTGTTGGAGTTGAACAATTGTTGTGATGGTAGTTTTGAGGTTTGTTTTGTCATCATGTCTTTCGTAATAAGGACGATGAAGGCGAAGCATTGTATCGTCTCTCTTGAACTTCTACTTCTTCTGGTTATCGATCGTGTCTGTGTTAAAGAGTGTGTTGCTAGCAGTGTCTTTTCTTTTTTTATTGATGGTCTCTTGTGTTGTGTCCTTGTAATTGTTGTTGTTATTGGTGTACTTGAGAATCAATAAACTAGTATTTGGTAAATCCTATTGTGATCTTCTAAACAAAGTTTATGCTATCTTATTGGAATTATGGCAGAAATTTTACCAAGTCTTGTTACAATTGGAAATGAATTTCCTGCAGTAGTTAGTCTCAGTCATTCGATTTAAATCAATGACAAAAATAATTTCAAATTGATTTTGTTATTATGTAATTTTAATCGTTCAATCCTAGATAGATTAACGGTTTGAGATTGTTTACCGCGTGTAAATATGTGTTTTTCTTTCAGCGGGGAATTTCAATCAGTTACATACTTTTTTGAGACCTGAAATGAATCCTTATGTTAGGACTTGGACTAGCTAGCAATCAAGTACCAAAACAATCAGAAAAAAAACATATTAACTAACTATAAGTTTTTTAAAAAATAATACCTTCTGAAAAGTTAAATTAATTTCTTTAAGCTCATAAGGACTTGGTTGCAATTGCAAGTGAATAACCATAGACTTTTTAGCCTACATTTGGAACTGTGGTGCAACTGGTAAAATTGCGGTGGAAACTTGCAGTGTGACAGAATCTACAAATACGAGCTTCATGTTTTCATGGTGAAAACTGAGAACTGTTTTGGACCGCGCAGAAGCTTAATAAGCTAGAAACTATTCAAAATTCTAATCTGGGTCTAAAAGGTGTATAATGTGACAACACTTTGCAATGCAATATCAAATTGTAGATTATGGCCTCTTGCTTTTTCAAAGGACAGAGAGAAAGAGATGAACCTTTTATATTGATTTTAGTATGCTTCTATTTGTACTTGGGAATTGGGATTCAAAATGATTAGGAGAGAAACATGATATAATACACTTGAATAAATAACTTATTCTTGAAAGTCAGATGATAGCATTCTTCACTCTGATTTCTATTGTTAATGATTACTATCTCAAGCAAGAATATTGTAGACAAGCAAAACAAGAAATAAATACAGCCTTAAATTACAAGAATAAGAACTTTTGGTCTGCAAATTTTGTTTTCATTTACTTAAATGATAAAGTATACACAAGGTATTTGTGAATTATGGAAAAAAACCGACACTAGTTATCATAGTAGAGTCAGTCTCAACTTATATTAAACCATATCATGAAGTTAATTCGCCACTGTCTAATATGACAACATTACGTTTGGGAGAGCCACCTTCACTTCCTTCTGCTTCAATCTTGTACAAAATATCCATACCAGAAAGCACTTTGCCGAATACAACATGGCGTCCATCAAGCCTTCCAAAAAACATATAGAGGCATGTTAGGTTATGTGGTTTGAGAGGAGTCGATGATAAATGATTAAAAATTGAAAAGATGATATTTTCTTGTTAGGTCCCGTCTCGTTTTAGACTAACTTGTTGAAAAAAATTCTATATATTAGGAAGTATATGTAAAGTTAGCTTTGTCTCATTTACATTTCAAGATTAAGTTCATTCTTAATAATACTTGAAATGAAAATGAACCTTTCTAACTGAGATTCATCATGTATGAAAAATGGAATATATTTATATAAACATTGATTTGTATACAATTTATGATCGTTTGATCTTTGTAGACATGTAGCCAACTTCACCTGATAAAAAATTATTGTTATTGGTAGTTATAAACTTTTCCCTCCGAAGTTTTGCTTTCGCACCAAAATTATTATCACGTCAAGTAAAAAAAACACAATTAAGTAATTTCACAGTTCTAACTATCACTGCAAAGGCTTTCACGAAGTAGTGCGAGTAAATGATAGTTACCAGCTGGTTTTTACTGTTGTTATGAAAAACTGGGAGCCATTGGTGTCTTGCCCGGAATTTGCCATCGATAAGTATCCTGAAGAGCATTCAAAATTGAACAGATGAAATAATGTAAATGTACAAACATTATCATGTTTATTGATGGATATACATGCATGGAATATCAAGCAAAAGTACATAATCTCACCTGGCCCGGTATGCTTCAGCTTGAAGTTTTCATCAGCAAATTTATCGCCATAGATTGATTCTCCACCTCTTCCATCACCAAGGGTGAAATCACCCCCTTGGACCATGAAGCTTGGTATTATCCTATGGAATGCGCTCCCTTTATAATGAAGAGGCTTTCCACTTCTTCCTACCCCTTTCTCTCCTGAAATGTGATGCTGTTCAATTTGTAGTATTTACTACCTAGGAATTTCATGATTGATCATAACATATCACCAAATTAAGGGGAAATTTTATTGTTAAATAAGGAAGGTAGAACAACTACCTGTACAAAGCGCACGGAAGTTTTCTGCACAAATGGTTGTTAAGATTAGTAACGAAACCTTCACATGAAATAAAAACATGTCTAAATAAACATTTTTACTATATATCCATATAGCATGGCATACCTGCAGTTTTTGGTACTGTGGTCCCAAAAAGGCCCATGACTATGCGACCTGAAGCAAGAAACATCATTTTTCAGTGTTGAGTAAGTTGTTTGGGTATGCTAATGCAATGGCATCATAAGGTAAACGGCATGATATGCATTATTTTCTGCTGTCTTCTTTGCAAGTAGCGGAAATGATGTGAGATGTGCAGCATAGAAGGCAACACAGATTTCTCTCTAGCATGTCATTGTAGTGTGAAAAAAGGTTTGTTTTGGAGGGGAAAAAAGGGAAGGAAAATTATTATGATGAAGCTGGCAGCTTGGCCAGATTTATCGTGTTTCAAAACCAATTTTTTCACGATCACAATTAAAGTTTTGCACAGAAGCTACATATTGTATAGATTGGTGAACGCATGTTCAACACTATGCCACCGTGTTTCCAAACAGGGAGTTAATGTATGTTTGAATTGGCGGGTGATAACCCATTATCACTTCACAGTGCTTGTGCTCCATGATTCCATTAAAACTCAAAGTGTAGATTATGCGCTACCATGATTTCGCACCATGATTATGCCAAATTTATCGTTAATCCAAACATACACTTAGGAATATTCACTACAAACGAATCTATCTAAACTTTTCTTGATGTAGGATGAAAAATGCTATCTATAATTAACACACAAATTGCAAAAAACACTCAATCAGTCTCAATAACACAAATCCCATTGCTATCATGTTAAATCTCATTTCAGAATAAAATAACCCTTATTTCCCTTCTATCATCAATCAACAGACACTCACAGACAACTCACAAATCAGTGTGTGATACTGATGACTCAAGCAAATTTGCAATCACATTCAAAATCACAAACCAAAATTAATTCCCAAGACCCAACAGAATCAAATAAATAACCAAGTTAAAAATCAAAACTTTACTATAAGGACTGAAAGAAAAACTGCAATACCCGCTAATTTTCCATCGATCTCAACATCAAAATATACTTTATGAGTGACACCCTCCAAATCATCTTCCAAAAGGGTATCCTTAAGAACATTGAAAAAATTGAATAGAAGGGGAAAAAAACAAAACTTGGTTAATTAACATAAATCAATAATGATTAAGGAAGAAAACCCATTATAGATGATGAATAAACTTACTGAGTGATGATGATTTTGAGTTGTGGTTAATTTATCATGAGAAGAAACTTGATGGGTTGTTCTGTTTTCAACCAATTTGAGCTGAAAGAATGCAATTGTTGCACAGAGGAAGAAAATCCAAATGAGACAAGCTAAAATCAGTGTTCCACTGGCTCTCAAAGCCATTTTTTTTATGCAATAAAAATGAAGGAATTTAACAGTTGTGAAACATGTTCTAAAGTGTCACCACTGAGGAATGAGTTTTAGATCGGATTAATAATTAAGTTGATTGGTTCAGAGGTTGTTGGAGGAAGGAAAAACACAGTTTTTTTGTTCCTTTTTCGTCACATAACGTAGAGCGAACGATTCTTACTTGGACGCAATCCAAATAAAATATATTCCCTTCATCTTAAAATAAATGTTTTTGTTTTTACATACATATTTTAAAAATGTACTGTAATTATGTTATAAAACAAAATAATGTTTATATATCAAACACAAATTTGTAAAAAGTTGGTTTTAGTATTAAGGTCTATTTGGATTCACTTATGTGAAATGATTTATGCAAATAAATAAGTTTTTATGTACAACTATAAATTTTTTAAAATAATTTATGATAAAACAACTTATAAAAATACAATTTTTGTCGTTGAAAACTTATAAATCGACAAAAAAATTATTTCTATAAGCTATTTTCATAAGCTCAAAAATAAGTCAAATCCAAACAGGCCTTAAATTGGTTGACAAATTATATTAATTTTTCATATTTACCCTTAGTAATGACTTTCCTATAATTAATAGAGTACCCATTTACAAAAAAATAAAAGAACTAAATGCAATTAAAAAAATATGTAAAGTAAATAAGGGTAATTTTGAAAGAAATAAAAAATCAATATCATTGATAATTGCAAAATGATCTTGTAAAAAGGAACAAACTTTTTGTCAAACTAGGTCATAGTGCACTAATAATTACGGGTACAATTGAAAAATATTACAATATAAAGTCAGAATGACACTCATTTTAAAACAAAATCATATTTTTAAAGTGATATTTAGGTCCGTTTGACCTAACTTATTTTAAACTTTTTGACTTAATAAAAGGAAAAGTTTGGCCAAATATATTTTCAATAAGTTTTTTATAGAAAAAAAAAGTTGCTTAATTTTTATGAGCAAAATACAGAGATAAAAGACTTTTGAAACTAAAAAAACAATTCCCAAACAGTTTTAGCTTTTTTCTAAAAATTTTTATTTTCACTTTTAATTTTCAGATAGCTTCCACGACCTACAAAAATCAGGCTAAATGATACCTTATTTTGAGATAGAAGAAATACATTTAAGCACACACACATAAAAATGAAAAAAATAAATTAAATAATTTAATTGCATCGTCTAAGATTAATTAATTATTTTATGTTTTAATTTTTAAAATTACGTGTAGTTATTCCTAGACAAGTATTCTGCCTAATTTGCACCAACGGAAATTAATATTTCAGAATCTAAACCTAAATGTAATAAATACATAGAAAAGATTTACCCTAATATTTAGTACAACTGTTTATTAGTACCGCTAGCTACATATACTTGATGAACAAGATTATTCAAGTATAGCTGTCTTTTATTACCGTTAAAAATCGTATATATAAATTTAGAGAAAGATAATAACCTCAATATTGATTCCAATCTTCATACTACAGCTACACTAATTCATTCTTCTTGTCTCTTTCACCCACTCAACTTGTTTCTTACAACACTGTTCCGCCGAATCACACAATGGAGGAGCATACGAGAATGTTAACATATGTGAAGATGGTAGTTGAACCATGGAATCATAACAATGATGGTGATTGTATCAATGACATGGTTATAGATGATTTTGATATCATGGATGCTTTTGATATTGTTCCCATTTCTTGTGATGGCATTCCTCTTTCAAGATTTTTGATCGCAACACAACAACAACAACAACCTAGGAGAATCCCACAACCTAGAATCACTGCTACTACTCAAGATCATGTCATTGATACCAAATTGCAACAAGAAGAAATAAATGGACCAACAAAGAAGAAGGATGATCAGCCTATCATCAGATGTACAAGAAAATCATCAAGGGTTAGAAAGAGTCCTAATTGGATGAAGGATTATGTACTACTCTAGAGATTCATTCACAATGAATCTCAACTTATGTAATTTTCTTATCTTTTTAGATAATAATCCAATTTTACTTCTTTCTTTAGATATCATTAGATTGAAATTCTCTATTGATTTCAATTAAACAATCCAATATATCATTCAACGAAAGCATTAATTCATGTTGAATTTATAATCAATTATATGGTTTTTCTCCTATGTGTCAATTTGTACACAATATCTCCCGTATCAATAATTTATTTCCAATTTTAATCATTAATCCACCTTTGGTTCGCCTATGATTTTTTGTGATGTCTTTTGATCATTCTCCTGGATGAAAAATAAAGAGAATAAAATACATCAAGTAATGTTTTCATTATTTTTGTCCAAAAATATGATCGGAAAACGAACTAAATCTAGTATGATTTAGGTTAGATTATAGGTCCGTGTAGGCCGACCTAATCTATTCTCGCTCCTAATAATCAAATTGAAATCAAGGAATTTTCAAAATTGGGGGAAATTTTTTTATAATAGTGGACTAAAACTGTGAAAAGAAAATGAAATAAAGACCAAAGTGTATTTAATGATTAAAATTGCAATTCATTGAAAACCCCAAAGAAATGTTTCCAAAAAAATTGTTAAAAACTATTACTTAAATCATTATCTCCGATGATCTTTTAAAAGAATTTATTTTGAGTTTCATGTAGTACGAATAAACGGTCTTGCAATGCTACGTCATACTTATGCAACTTAGATACATTTTGCTCCAATAACAATACTGTATGCAAGTTTTGTCAATACTTATTGCAGTCCAACCTGCATAATTGTCCACAGTATTGCAAACATTCTCAACACAACGAGAGTTATGTTAATGCGACTCAACCAACAAATAATAAATCATTGAGTAGTTGTTATTATCGAAATTTAGAAAGAAAAAAAAAAAAAAACAGAAGAAGACCGTTTAATTAAGCTTCTTGTTTTGATAAAGGAAAATATTTAATTTTAGGATTTGAGCTCCATAGATAAATCTTATGTACTGGTCACAACAAGTATATGATACACATACAATGAGAAATAGAACACTAAATTAAACTATAGACACACAAACATGAATTTTAACTCATACTATATCAAGCATCTGACCAAGTAATGTCAAGGCCACCCCATTGATTTTGAGGCACACCTAAAGCTTCCCACACAGCCTTGGAAGCATCAACTATGTTGTTTGAACAAGGTGGTTGGTAATCATGTTCTTCATCACATCCTTTTGTGGAGTCACACTCATCAACAACCATAGCCACCACACTTTTCCCATTAGCACTGATGGTAATGTTTTTGAGGCACCTGCTCTCGTTGTTGAACCATCCGGTAGAAAGTGCAACAACCAGAGAGTTATCTGAATGGTATTGATTATCACATTCTGAAGGACCGCCTCCATCTCCACCGCTTTGGAAACTATTAACAGTGAGATATGCTTTCGTGTAATTAGATACGGGTGGAGAACATTCATAAGTTGTGTACATTTTTCCTTGTACGCAACAATCAGAATCATTCTCTTGATTACATTGTCCAGAAGGAGCATTCTTTCCTTCAATTCTACCGCTTGGGCGACAATTCTGAGCTTCCGAGTGCATACAACTTGTTAAAATTAAAATGAGAGTAACAAACAAAAGAAAATAAGCTTTGGGGCAAAATCTCTTTCATTTTGTCTATGCAACTCTTTGTTTCTCTTCTTTGTTGTTCTTCTTAGTGTTTGATAATTTGGGTAGATTTAAGTGAGTATATATAGAGAACTCCTCAAGTGTTTTTAAAGTAATTTGGTTGGCTTTGTAATAACAAGCAAACAAAAACGATATATATAAGTTAGGTTTTGAGTCAAAGGTATGTGTTTCATCCTGTTGTGCTTAAGCTCAAATGACACCTACAACACTATAGGAGACACTACTTTGCTTAGCCAATTATAACTACAGATTCTTGTATTTGGTTTTTTTTAAGGCTTTTAAACTATTGACAGAAAACAATGACTTATTTAAATGGATATGGTCTCGAATTAGGATTTAAATGCACACGGTCTCGAATTAAGCTTTCGAGTTCACATATTTAATGTGAGAAAATATTTAATTTTAGCTAATGATGTAAACTATTTAAAGATGAATTTATGAAGATGTGCGGTAATTAATCTCAAATCAATGACCAAGATCAAATAATATTAATACGTCGGAAATATCAGTACATGTAATGTATAACAAATTGATTAATTAGTTATTTATTAATGTTTGAGGGTCCTCCTGTTGAATTAACATGAATGAATAAAATCATCCCTAAAAACAAATGTGTTGTCTCCATGATAAATAAAATATTAATCAAGAAAAATAGTTAGGCTTTTATTTTGGTGGTTAGTAATTGAATTACACGCTTTCCTCGACCATCAATACTTAAGGATTTAAGAATCAACTATTAGTATTTCTTCTTGTATTTGGACTAAAGTACTAAACGTGACAAGATAGGACTCATTGCCTTGACCCCAAAAACAAACATTTTTTCCCTTATCTTTCTATTACATAGACAAACGATTTGCTAAGGGAAACCGCGGTATTTGTGAGAATTTACATTGCACTTGGCTATCATTGTTGCGAGGGGTTTCCAAAATACGTATAAATTTAGAAGTTTGCAATGCATACACTACTTTGTTTAGCCAATTTAGAAGTTTGCAATGGTTAAGTCATCATACCGGCACGAACTTAACATGGATTATCTCTTGGTTAAGTGGTTAAGTACTTATAGTTAAATAACAAAGATGACCAAAATATAGACCATGCGGTCCGTGATTCCAATAGGTGGTCGCCAACGCCCTCTTGGTGAATAATATGAATCTTAAGATAATGGCCAATTTCAGTGACTTCAAAAGATCCTCATCATTGTTAGGATTTAACTATTTTTGACAAGAGGAAGCACAAAACAGGTTGAGACAACGCATGATGGATTCCATTATTGCAATGTTATTGGTACGAAATTTACACTGCCATTAGAAATGACTAATCTCCGTCGGAGTATAAATAGTTTGAAATTTATTTGATTTAGCAAAATAATGTTAGTATAAATAGTTTATAATTTGTTTATGGAATATTATACAATGTAGTGGAAAAAAGATAAATGACCAAAAATGAAAACCACTTAGAAAGGACTTGATTTTTAATCAGGGTTTAGGATTAATAAACACTAATTTAGAGAAACTAAAAAATGTTGAGAAGAAATGTGAAGAGTTCTAGAGGGTAATTTTTACCTTAAAAATACTATGACCAATAAGCCTCTAGTTCACATTCAAACTAATCAAACCATGGTGTGATTAACTAACATATAAAGCCAACAACTAAATTTAGATTAGCAATCATATCACAATTAACATAATCAATCTCCAACAAACAAAAGTAGACAAAGTAAGCAATCAATCAGAGCTGAATTTCAGTATTAAAAACTTCAACATAGCAACTAAATATTCAGAATTTTGAACAAATAAAAGTAGCAACAGAGTAGTGCATTTTCATTGAAGTACACAAAACATGAAAATACATAGAAATGATGTTTACTATTCTTCAGCAGAGGCGACTTCACCATTTTTCTTGTTGTGCTTCCTAGCGTACCTCTGATTCCTTAGAAACTTTGGATCCATCTACAGTAATCAATCAATAAAAGTAAACTATTATTATTAACCAAAAAAAAAAAAATCGATGAAAAATGAAAAAGTGAGAATGAATGAATAGATACCCCTTTGGTTGAAGTGTGACGATGCCTCTTTGGCTTTTTGATTCCATTCTTGTGTGCTTTGTAAGACTGGTTGTGAGCGGTGTGATTCTTCGACTTTGCCATCTCTCTCTCTGCAATTCAACAACACACACTCGCAGAACCCTAATTCGATGGACCCTTATATGTGTCACTCAGGTCAGGGGTAAGGTGAGGTAAGCTTGGGCCTTCGGGTCAGGTTGGTGAGGCCCATATATGTTGAACTTTGCTTTTTAGGCCCCCTAGTTACTCCCACACCTCAAAAATCCCAAAATATCCCTATTTTAGGACCCAAAAGACTTTGGTTTCTCATATACGAAATTAACAACAAAAAATTGTTTCATAAGATACGAAATAGTCTTTTATTGTGAAGAACAAAGAACACACTTAATTTAGGCGCTAAATTACTCATAAAAATCATGGTTTCGTTACGCATGGTACGAAAACGCTTAGGTTCGTTTTCCACGTTTCGAAAACACGTAACTTCATTTTGTAGATTCCGAAATGCCACTTTGTGGCTAGAAAATCAAAAGAACACAGTCAGGTTGATGAAAACGTAAATTTGGGGGAAAAGTTGTGATTTTTAGGGAACAAAAAGAGGTGATTCATATCAGTCATCTACTCCATTAACAGGCGTTATTAATCATCTAGCATTCATGTTCTCCATTCTCCAATCGCAGTCATGGGAAGGGATTTTGGAGCGTATAATTTGAACTTACTAGTAAGATTTCTCTCTAATTTCTCACTGTCATGAATTTATGGTTTGATTTAGAGTTATATTTCATGTTTGGGGATTTGATTTTCATGAATTTAGTGTATACGGGTTTGGTTTTCATGAATTTTGTAGGATTTTTGATTGAATTCAATTTGAAGCTTTTGCAGCCTCACGTTTACACCAATCGATCAAGTCATCTCGCACCTTATACTTTTTAGAGTTAAAAAAATTGTGATGTTAACGACAATAGATGGTTCTGAAGGTGTGAAAAACACAAGAAGGGTGGTTGAGTTGTGTTTTAAGAGTTTTTAAAAACTTCTTAAAAGTCTTTCAACTTATCAGAACTTGCAGCGTAATAATCAAGCACAATAACTTCTGGTCGCGATGAAACAGTAAAGGAGAAGAGAGAAGAGAGATGAAAACACTAATTTTTATACTAGTTCCCCTCACAAACCGAGTATCAGAGTTCTGAACAGTATCAGAGTTCTGAACAAAATAATACAACTCTAAAACCAAGACTAATCTTAGAATTCTGATAAAAGAAAACTAAGGTTCAACAACTGAACTAGTCAGAAGTTGAAAACAGTTTGTCTTGAATTTTGAAATAAGCTCAAGTTGTATTTCTCAAAGTGTTATAGTGCTCTTTTGAATTTAGCAGAGTAACAGCGCTTTTGTTCGTAGTTGTGTTGTTGTCTATTTATTCAAATTCTTCCTCCTTTTATAGACGGTAGTGGGGCGTTTGAATTTGAGTAGACATGACGAAAACAGCTAAATAGTACTATACTATTTTTCTTCTTGAGACGAAATAATCCAAATCAGGTAATTGATGAATCCTTGATCCTTGATTTCGAATATTCGCCCATATCAGGAAATAGAATATAGTACAATAGTACAAACGTCATTATCACAATCAAAACGGTCTTGTACGATGATTTCTTCTGTCATTCTGAATTTGCCAAATTGATGATAGTCGTTAAGAATATAATGTTCTTCTGAAAAATTCTGCTGTTTCCATCGTCATCAGAATCTTGAGTTTCTGTTTCAGGTTCTGATGAGGGTAGCTTCTGATTGACTTTGACTTGCAACTTCTGGTGACATAGCTTCTGATGTCATGACTTAGAACTTGTTTTACCCAACTTCTGGGGACGCTTTTAAAATATCAATCAGAACTTCACTTGCTAGTGCACATAAATTTTTAACTTATATATCTGCACACTAGAGTAAATTATCAGTAATCTCTATTGTATATTAATATTATTATTATCATCAAAACTTACTTGGGTTATATTAGAACCAACTTTGTTCCAACAGATTCCGCAACATTAGGTTAAGCTAGGGGTGAGCATCGGGCGGGTTCGGTCGGATTCGGATCCAAAATGGTCCATTTGAAAAAAACCGAGAGTGTAAAATCTTGGCCCATCACCGACCATTTCAAGTTTCGGCTTTGTCGGGTGTCGGTTTATATGGTTTACCGGCCATATAAATATTAGATCAACAATATGACAAATACGTAATTTAACTTTGCAATAATACTTTCTAGCTTGAGTTTTTTGTGTAAATAACTTGTAGTGTATTTTTTTATAAAAGAAACGTAGCTGCAATACATACGATAAGAAGGAAAAAGACTCTTGATTTTACAACCTCGATTGCAATACATAACAAATATATAATGCAAATGCAAGAAAGAAAAATGAATAAAATAAACATATTGCAACAACATTACATTTCGTATCCTAGGATACGAAACCTACTAAAAACCATATTTCGGATTCTACGTTACAAAAGTACATTTGACAACAAAACCATGAAAGTTAAAAAAAAAATAAACTATTTAAAGCACACATTACTTGTTCTTTGACTCCAAATGAGTTTGGGAGCCTTCTATGAGTGAAAAAATGTTGATTTCAAATCTTCCAAACATAAAAAAAATAAATTGCCAGAGATCGCATTTTGAAGGTTGAGTGTTAAAGTGGTTATGAAAGTACATTTAGGGCAGCTGTCACATATATATAGGTCTATTTCGGAACTTGCGTTACGAAATTAAGCGTTTTCATAACGTACATTCTGAAACTTTTAAAAAAAATATTCAAAAAAGGCTTATTTTGTATCCTATGGGACGAAATCATGTTTTTTTATGCATAGATGTGTGCAACAAGACAGATTTACCATCATTTGGCTTATTTAACACAATTTCGGAATTTGTGTTATGAAATATGGTTATTTCATTTCGTAAGATATGAAACGCTTCATAAGGGCATTTTGATCATGAAGGAGTGTCTAAAAAGCAAAATTCATATATGTTTGAAGATGTCAAACCTTTTTTGGTCAATTTTCTTATTACAAATTGGTCCGTATAATCTATTTTAATTTTCGAAAAAAACTATACTGTCTATAAAAATTGGATTTTAATCATTTTTTATTGCAAGTAATTTTTTTTTAACAGGTGTTGCGTTAAAAACACACTTAGAGCAAGTGTACTCTATAGCAGAAGTAGTATAAAAGATTTATCGTATCCACAGAGATTAATTAACAAGCACCAAACGAGTTAAGATTATTTATTATTTAGACTAACGAGTAGTTGAATTGTTATGATAACTAAAGAGAAAATGATGACGAACAAGATTAAAAACAAGAATAAAAACTTGAAGTTGTAAATCACTAGAAAGAGGTCTAGGGTCGTGGTTTCACTTGTAAGTCTTGATTCCCTTATGTTTTAGTTCCAATTAAATTTCTTTACTTTTATTCAATTACCAATCCCTTACTAAAACTATTAATCCGTTTGGTCATTCGAGATTAATATTCTTTTTCCTAAATTAACCCCTTGTTTGGTCATTCAAAGAGTTTAAATTCAAGAAAAGCATAAAGCACAAAAAGGTTAAATTGATTAAAATCAAAGTTTGGTCATTCAATAATTTTAATCTCAATTATCATATAGGTCCACCAATTAGCTGCAGTACGGTCGCTGATCAGTTAATCGATTATAAACATGAAAAGGTTTGGTCATTCCTAATCAAGTGATAAAATTAATATGATAAACTCAATTGAAATAAAAACTGAATTTCAATTAGAAACTAGAACATAAAGGGATTCTTAACTTACAAGATCCACCTAAACCCTAGAAAATATTTAGCTATCCATAATCAAGAAGAACAATAAATAGAAGTAGAATTCATGAATTAAGAGTAAGAAATAACCCTATAATGAAGAAAAATACTGCTCCAAGACTTCAATCTTCAATCCAAAGCTCTTTCAATGTATCAAGAAGCAACTCAATGAATTCCAATTTCCAGTTTTTGTTCACTGTTAGCGTGTTCAACACAGAGAAAAACATGCCCTCCTTGTGACCCTAAGAGCTCTATTTATATTACTTGTAGAAATCCAAATGCCGCCTCTTGGTTCCTTAAATTTCCTTCAGTGTTAAGACTTCTTGTATCACCGCCTAATCAACTTATCTTCCAATTTGTTGAATTCCCAATTTATCTCCTCCACTTGCATGTTGAAGTTGCCGCCTCTGTTATATGAGTTGTATCCAATTTGTTTCTTCAATTTGCAATATTGCTTATGTTAGTAAAGGACAAAAAATGTTGCTAGCTTTTTTCCACACAAAGCTAAGAGTCTCCTTTCATTTGATTTGGGCCAACGTGTGTATCCTTTGGGCTTCTCATCATCTTTACTTTTCTACAATATGGCAACAATGATAAGATTTAATAATAATAATCATAATAATAATAATAATATCAAGTTTATCTTCAAGTGAGTCTAAAATTAGATTTGCATCTTTTTATCTTTTCTTCTCTTTTGTAGAATATAGAGCAAATCAAGTGATTTCTTTATATAATAATAAATAATTATTCTAATTTAACATAAAAAGTATCTACATATAATACATTAAATTGGAGTTTATCAACAGGCAAAAATGAAATATATATATATATATATATATATATATATATATATATATATATATATATATATATATATATATATATATATATATATATATATATATATTTGTTAAATATTCTTATAAAAAATCATAAAACGAACTACCAAAACTCTCATTTTTAGAGGGTATAAACATGTATTTGTGTGACATAATATAATATAAAAAAATTCATGGATGGCTAGATTTTAATGAATGACAAAGTGGGAATTGTTACTAAAAACTCAGATGCTACTGTAAGAATCGAGTTTGAATTCAGGTAAAGGTGTTAGTTCTAATTGTTATAGGTCAGTATAGACCGATCTAATTAATTCTTATTCCTGATAATGAAATTGAAACATGAAATTTTTAAAATTGGGCGATAAAATTTTAAACTTAGTGGACTAAAATTATGAAAAGAAAATGAAATAAAAGAACAAGTGTATTTAAACCAAATTTAAAGGAAATGATTAAAATTACAATTCATTGAAAATCCCAAAGAAATGTTTCCAAAATATATAATATTTTTTTATGTATCCAAAATAAAATTGTTAAAAACTATTACATAGATCACCTCCAATGATCTTTTAAATAAATGTATTTCGAATATCATATATTATTAATAAGTTATCTTATGATATTTCGTCATATTTATACAACTTGGATACATTTTACTCCAATAATAATATTGTATATTATTTAAGCTACTTTTACAACTTTATTTATCAAGTCAAATTCCTTTAATTAAAAAAATTTATCTTCTATATAATTGATTTAGATATATTCATTGAAATGCCCTTATTACACAAAATCAATATCCAAGACCAATGACTTAGTACTTTCACGATTCCATATTTAACAACCACCCCACATGATTCTATATTGTCAATATGAAAATAAATAAATAAATAAATCACACTACCAGAAGTTACCTGGTACTCAGTTCTTTATTTATTTATCATTAATTACATTGTTGTTGTCAAGAAATTTAACATAAGACCATCTTCGATGGGGAGTTCTTAACATTTAAGATCCAGTACTTATTAGGTATCCTCATTGGAGCAAAATCAAAATGGTACTTATATAGGTACCTATTCCTATTTAAGCACTTTATCTCTCCGGTCCTTAATGTGACCCACTTGCTTTTAAATATATTTTTTTTTCTTTTTTCTATCACATTTAAAAACTATGAACCAATTATAAATAATGTAGAGTTATTTGTGGTATCCATTTAGAACTTTTAAAAGAAGTGCTTGGTTGGAGTAATTGATTGTTTATTTAGTTCTTAATAATGTGTACACGTGGGACTCGATTAAAAGGTGATGTGTACATTTCAGTACTCAAAAATGAAGTACTCCATTGTGGATGCTCTAACTAACATTTTTTGTTTGGCCGGACAACAAAATGCATGCAACTTGTGAATTAATAAAATTTAAAAATATATTTTCCTATATTTTGTCAACTATACATTAATACATTTTTATATTAAGGTCTTCATGACTCTATTTTTATTTCAATCCTCTAACCCCAAGAAAATAAAAAACAAACATTTTTTGTGTGTGAACTAAGATTTTACTTTCTTTTCTTTGGTTTTCACACATGCTTAAATATGTATATGTCTTAAGTATTTTTCAATCAAGATCTAGTACATAGAACAAAACAGAGGAAAACCTGTTTTAAGGGAAAAGTGAGAATGAAAACAAAGATCTTGAAGTTATCAAAATTTTTGATAAAAAAAGGTAAAGTGAATAAGGAAGAACCACCTATTGATCTTAAGGAAGCATTTTCCAATTTTACAAATGGTGAGAATTACATGTCAAAGGATCAGCTACTTCAATTCATGGTGGAGTATCAAGGAGAACAAAATTGCACCTTATTGGATTTGGAACCATTTTTTGAAAAGGTTTTGCAAAATGGAAGTTCTAGCAATGAAAGTACTAGCAATATTGATGGAATTAGTTTGGATAAGTTCATTGATTTTCTGCTTCTTGATGATTTCAATGGTCCTTTAAAAAATGAGGTATGCACTTTCTATGTCTTTTGAGTATTAAGAATTTGAGGCTGAAAAGTTATTATGCTAATATGCTTTATTGTTGTTCATTATAGTTTCTTCTACTTTAAGTTTTTTTTTTCTTTTTAAAAAAACTATTTGAGTAATGTGCCTTGCAATTTCTGGTTAGCATAAATTTTAATTTCCAAAATCTTATTGTGTTACATGTTAATGGAAATGTGTCACATGAAATTATAGATCATCCACAGTTATGCAACTTAAAAATGTTGCTATCCAACTTTAAAAATAAAAAAAAAAGGAAAAGAATGGTAGTTGTTGGACTTTAATCTGTGTCGGCTTTATGGTGCTATTGACTTGACGTTTGGTTACGCGGTGGTAAGAATTGATTTTGATAGAATTGATTTTGTAAAATTGATTCTCGCCAAAATTGACTTTAAGTTAAAGTAGTTTATGTTTGACATATTCATGCAAAAGTGAGTTTAACGATAAAAATATAAATGTAAAAATCAATTCTAGAATCAGAAACTATGATTTTTAGCTTCAAGTAGAATCAATTCTATTTTTAAGTGTATGTTTGGTTTGGCTTTAGCGAGAATTGATTTTGATAGAATTGATTTTGGTAGAATTGATTTTAACAGAATTGATTTTAGCATAATTGATTTATGTTTGGATACTTTCATGTAAAAGTGAGTTGAACAAAATATTTAAGTGTAAATCTGTAAGAATCAATTCTAGAAACTAGAAGTTACTATTTCTAGCTTCAAGTAGAATCAATTCTGGAGGCAGAATCAATTCTGCTTTTGAGAAACCAAACAAGTCAGAATCAATTCTATGCCTCCAGAATCAATTCTAGCTCTTGGTTTCAATTCTAGAAGAGTTAGAATTGATTCTGGAGGCATAGAATGGATTCTGACTTGTTTGGTTTCTCAAAAGCAGAATTGATTCTGCCTCCAGAATTGATTCTACTTGAAGCTAGAAATAGTAGCTTCTGGTTTCTAGAATTGATTCTTACAGATTTACACTTAAATATTTTGTTCAACTCACTTTTACATGAAAGTATCCAAACATAAATCAATTATGCTAAAATCAATTCTGTTAAAATCAATTCTACCAAAATCAATTCTATCAAAATCAATTCTCGCTAAAGCCAAACCAAACATACACTTAGAAACCAAACAAGTCATAATCAATTCTACACTTCCAGAATCAATTTTGACTACTCTAAAATTGAAACCAAACATAAACTAAATGTATGAAATAACTTATAGTCCTGACATTGTGAATGCAGGTACATCATGATATGAATGCTCCCATGTCACATTATTTCATGTATACAGGACACAATTCCTACCTAACTGGGAATCAATTAACTAGTGAGAGCAGTGATGAGCCAATTATAGAGGCTTTGAAACAAGGTGTTAGAGTAATTGAACTTGATTTATGGGCTTCAACTAAACATGGTGGCATTAAAGTAGTTCATGGAAGGTATAATATTAATAATGTACTAAGCACCACCAAAGAATTATTAGTTGAATAATATTTCTTGCTTTCTTATATCTTATGGTTTTACTTCTTGTAAATGCAGGACTCTTACCACTCCTGTTTCATTAACCATATGTTTGGAATCCATAAAGAATCATGCTTTTGTCAAATCTGATTTTCCTGTCATTCTAACTTTGGAAGATCACTTAACACCAAAACTTCAGGCTAAATTTGCAGAAGTAAGCACTTATTGTCAATCGCTCTCTACCTATGATGAAACACTAACACGTCATGACACAGACACTGGACACGTCACTTATACATAAACACTGATAATAATTTAAGAAAATAGAATTGATCGAATGTATATGTGATGATGTCAGACACCAGACATAGTTTCGATCTAAAGGGCCGTGTTACATAGCATTGAATTCTCACCTTGTCTAGTCAAATTACTTTTATATCTTATGAGTTATGACTTATGACTAATTTGTTTCTATTCATGCAGGTGGCAATTCAAATATTTGGAGAAATGCTTTATTGTCCTCAAACAGATTTTTTGACAGAATTTCCATCACCAGCATCACTCAAAAGAATGATAGTTATATCAACTAAACCACCAAAGGAGTATCCTCAACCTGATGGTGTTAGCAATCAAGTGCCAAATGGAAGTGAATCATCTGAAGATGAAACATGGGAATTGCAAGATTCTATAGTTAAACCGAAAACCGAAGACAAGGAAGATATAAATACAAGTGATTACAAATCAAACCTGCAAAGTCCGTGCGAATACAGACATTTGATTACAATCCATGGTGGGAAATCAGAAGGTACTATGAAAGATAGACTAAAAGTTGATGGTAAAGTTAGAAGGCTAAGTTTGAGTGAGAAGAAACTCAAAACTGCTTCTGAATCTCATGGAGCTGAACTTATTAGGTACTGTACCTATCAAACTTACTTGAAGATTACCATTTCTACATGCTGAATTAAACCTTTCCATCTTGCATTTTTATGCTTTACAGGTTCACACAGAAAAATATCCTCAGAATTTTTCCTAAAGGAGAACGCGTACAATCCTCAAATTTTAGGCCACATTTAGGGTGGATGTATGGAGCTCAGATGGTTGCATTCAATATGCAGGTTGGAACTCGGAATCCATTTTTTTGGTATAATTCGACAATTTGAATATATGGCTAATTATGTTCAGTAGATGGTTAATGAGTATGACAAGGCGTCGTAAGTTATTAACCATCCACTGAACGTAATTAACCACACTTTTGAACGTCATTGACCACGATTTTCAGGCATTGGCATATTGCATGATCTGTCTTAGAGACCTTTTTTTCTTCTATGATAGGGTTATGGAAAATCACTCCGGTTGATGCAAGGGATGTTCAAAGCAAACGGAGGATGTGGTTATGTGAAAAAACCTCAATTTCTAATTCAAGAAAGGACCGACAATGAGGTTTTTGATCCTAAAAGAACTTTGCCAGTGAAGCAGATATTAAAAGTGAGTATACTCTTAATCACTTAACTAAAAGGAAATTAAGTCGTTTCATGACATGAATATTGTTCATGTTGAACAAATAGGTAAAAGTATACAAAGGGGATGGTTGGAGATCAGATTTCAGTCGAACACACTTCGATCGATTCTCTCCACCAGACTTTTACACAAAGGTGAGTCGGTATTACTCAGTTGCATAGTTCTCCACACATTTTGTAAATTCATTTGGCTGATCATGTACACTTTATCTTACTGTTTGATCATATATTGTAACAGGTTTGTATTGTTGGAGTTGGAGCTGATTGTGCGAAGAAGACAACAAGCGTAAAGATGGACAATTGGTATCCTGTTTGGGACGAAGAGTTCGAATTCAAGTTGACTGTTCCGGAGCTTGCGTTGCTTCGGATCGAAGTAAAGGATAAAGATCAGACAAAAGATGATTTTGCTGGACAGACTTGTTTGCCTGTATCAGAACTAAGATGTGGATTTCGGTCTGTTCGTTTGTGTGACAGAAAGGGAAAGGAATTGAAGTCTGTCAAGCTTTTACTTCGCTTCCAACTTGAAACTTTATAGACATTGTAGTTATATCATTTATCGAAATATAATGTCTTCTCATTTGGATCATTGTAACATATTTATCTTTTATCTTCTGCTGCTTGAAATAGTATTGTGGGCATTAAAATGTTATTATTTTTTTAAGGTAAATGGCTTATCTCATTTCATTAATAATAATATTGTAGATACATGTTGAAATATCGATAAAATTATAGAAACTAGCTAAAGATCTAGCCACCCGGGCAAGGATATGAGCGACTTTATTTGCTTGTCTCCTAATGAACTTAACATAAGAGTTCACAAGACTAGTAGCTAGAATGAGCCTACAATCACTTAAATTAGCACCTAAATCGGATGTATAGGTTCTATTACTATGGAGACCGTCAACCACCCTTTTGCAATCCATGTCACACAACTGCAGCTCATTTACCCACCTAAGGGCACTCAACAAGCCCATAGCTTCACCATCCTCCACATCAAGTATAGGTTCTAACTTCTAACCACTCCGTTCTTGCAGTGACAAATCTTCCAGGATTGTCCCTTATACAAATACCAATTCCCACCTTGTTACTAGTAGATGAGAATTCGTATGTTAAGGAGCTGTCTGTGCAATATTGGCACATCGAAAATGCCTTCTAAGGAAATTGAATATTGGCTAAAGATTTGGGCATAAGAACAGCACATGGAAAATGCCTTCTGCAGCATCAATACAAACAGCACAGTTCACCGGACAGTTAATTCCACGGCTATTCAATTTGCTACGCGTTGGTCGAATATTGCGGCCTACTCGCCATAGCAGATTCTTGACTTTCGGTGGGATTTTCATTCGCCAAATAAGCTGCCAGCTACCTGCCAATCCGTGTCTGTCATGTGTACCTGCAGAATGTACACAGTAATGATATGCACTACGTACAGAGTAGGCTCCATCGTGTTCAAGTTTCCATACATTAGCCAATTTTGATCCCATATATTAATATTCTCTTCGGTACCAATGCTCCATTTACTACCGCCTTTGATGACAGATTTTGAGCTTCATATACTCCTCCACACATAGCTTCGATTGTGTCCAATGCTTGCTTCAAAAAATTCACAATTTGGAAAGTATCTAGCTTTGAAAAATTTTGTGATTGAATTATTTGGTTTTGTAACCAAATTCCAAGCTTGTTTACCAAGCATGGCAAGATTGAAGGCTTGGAGGTTTTTAAAGCCCATGCCACCATAATCTTTGCTCACTGTGAGGCTTTAATATGTTAATGTTATCATTTTTGCTCCATCAAGATTATTTAGATTACAAAATTACCCCTAAACCGTGCTGCACGGGGCAAAGCCCTACTTACCAAGTCACCCCCACAACAAACATTTATGCCAAGCCTAAAGGCAGGTATTACTGATTGTGCTCGTTCGGCCCTATCCGTTTCAGTACCTATGATCATACTCAACAATAACAAAATAGTACTGTATTAATTAAGAACTTCCAAGATTTTAACGGGGATATTTTGATTTAACAGTGACTATTAGCAATTTAGCATGCACAAGTTTCTAAGGTGGACATTGATTCTAGACCTGAGACCAGAAAGATGTGAAATATAGGTTTGGAAAATGTGAATATGTGATGCATACATACCCTCTAAATAAGGAAATTAGTGCATGGATCTAGGTAGGCAGGGGTCTTTCTTTCTTCTCAGCAACAGCTTCATAAGATGGCCCATCTTAGTGATTAATGTATCAATGTTAAATCCAAAAAAAAGTGAGAAAGTCTTGGTTGGGCACAATCCCAACACATCATATTTAGGCACACACTCATAAATAAAAAGAATTTAAAAGAAAAAGAAAATAGTCACATCAATTAATATTACTATAATAATTTTTATTTAATTTTTTAATTTTCATGTGAATGTGTGCCCAAATATGATGTGTTGAGGTTGTGCCCAACATAAACTTTCTCGAAAAAAGTTAGATTAATTTAGTTTAATAACTTGGAAAAATCTATGGTACAGTCCATCAAAAGGACTCTATTGATACATTCTAGATCTAGTGTAGCAAATATAAAAAGCATCCCATATGCAAATCTTAAATCTAATGATTGGAAACCAATGAACCCATTAAGTATAAAATTGGTAGCTAATATTTCGTAGCAAATAAGTTAAATATGAATTGGATTAGGAATCCAAATAAAAAATTAATTTATGGAACGATTAGTTTTACTCCAAATCTAGCTAAGCTAAGTCTGTATAAATTACAGATTAGATGGTTTAGAGACACAGAATTATTCTTTAAAAATATCGACATACAATTATCCAAACAATATGGTCAAATAGTTAAATTACTTCAGAAAAATCTTCAGTTTATGGCAAGATGACTGAAGGTAGTATATCAAATGTTTTGCAGAAAGTTTTAGATAACTTTTCTGATCTCCGCTATAGGATAGAAAAAATAACAACTTATTTAGAAAACTTACAGTTTGAAGAAGGTAAGTATAAACCTTATGAAACATGGAATTTTCATGAAGAAAATTTTACCTGTTATGAAGAAGATGAATCTCATAAATATCCTCATCTTTTTCATACAACAAATCCACAACTAAACAATATAGCATGTATGTTAGCTTACTGTTTACCCCGATTTTTAGTAAACAACCGCTAGTTTAATTATTACAAGAAGGATCAACTAGTAAATCCTGGGACATCTTGGTTGTGTAAAATATTGATGAAAACATTCGCATATTTTCTGGGTTAAATCGGATAAGTTAAATAAACAATAAAAGCACTCGACGCAGTCGAATGGTTTGTTCAAAGTAAATTGCTTCAAAGTTTAAATTTGCAGAAAACTTGTAAATGAATTGCATATAAAGTTTAAAGAAAACCTTGAAAAGTAAAAGCATGCAGTGAAATAAAATGCAGAAAGCTTAAAGTGCATGAACTTTAAAGAAAAGCAAGTAATCAATACTTGGAAAGATAAATTGCATTGACAATTGTAAAAATGTTTACAAAGGATGGTACATAGATTCGTACATGTTCCATATTGCACTCATTTCGCTCGTTGACATGGGTACTTTGAGTATTCTTAGGAATTTGCATGTGAATTGTGAACCCGTTTCTCATATGAGAAACTAATATTTATAGACAAACCAGAATAACTGCCAAAAACCTACATAACGTCTAACTAAACTCCACGTGTCTTGACAATTTGAATTCCTTTGACACCTGACGAGGCTTTCGAACGTTATCCACTTTTGAATATTTCGCTAAGTCCGGAGTATGCTTCCTCCGTACTGCACAATACATTATATAAACAAACACACATATATAATTCCGACAAATACATAATAATGTCGAAACACATACATATTTATTTAAGTAAGGTTCTGTCGAATTCGACATTCCCTTAGGACTCGACAAACAATCTTATACATAAAAAGGCTTTCGACGTCGAATGCCTTAATCTTCTCTTGATTTATTACTAAAACCAATTCTCAAGAGAATATTAAAATATTGTAATGCACATTAAATGAGATTTCATCATCTCAATCCAATCCATTAATGCCTGTCGAAAATACAGGCCAACAAATTGCCCCCTCAAAAATGCCAATTTCGATTGCACATCGAAGACAAAAAAGAAGAAATGGCAATTTTGAAGATACTTTTCTTTTCAACTTCTTCACACTTTCCAAGGACGGCGCAAATGTCACATTAATGTCATAGTCATCATGACAAAAACTGCAACCGTCACCTCAATCCCCACAAACCATGATTTCCACCTTTTCAGCTTAGTGGTGGGACACGTGGCGAAATCAGGATCATTGTGATGGAAAACGATGGTGTTTCAGTTACCAAATGCATGCAAGCTGGCAGTGCCTATAAATAGCAAACGTATTCCACACTTTCATTTTTTCTGAATCTTCAAAACCTGTAACTTCCTTCTCACAGAAAACTCACGCATTCTCTTCAAAACCTTCAAAACAACTCTCAATCTTGCATTGTTTCTTGCGTTTTTGCTGAATCTAAACCATTCACAACGATCATTAAGCATCTCTGCTCACTCCTACCGTTTCTTTTCTTTTGTTTCAGCAAGAAACAAGTTGGTTTTGTGTTTTTTTTTTATTTTTTTTATTTTCTGTGTTCTTCAACTGTCAAATCTTCAAGAACAACAAGAACACAACAATGGCTTCATCTTCCACTTCCAGAAACGTGGTTCCATTTGCTGTAGATGATAATGAGCTCATCATTGTTGATGGTTCTGCGTTCGTGTCGGAACCTTCAGTTACTGCTGTCGAAAGTAATGTGTGGGAACAAGAATTGCTAATTCCTCACAAGCTCTCAGGTAAGACTCTTGCCTTTGCAGGCCCTTTTCCTTCTTCTTCTAACTATACTGAAGAAATAAGTAGTATATTTCCTCTCCATGTCACTTGTGAGTCCAAAATCTTTGCCAATTCTGTCTTCGACATGAGTTTTTTCGAACCAGGTTATAGGGCTTTTAGATCTGCTCCTATAGTTAGCGAAAGCTATCTTAAATGGCTCAACAAAGTCGAAAAACAATATGCTTCTTTCTGGAAAGATAGTGGCATATTCGACTTGATACAACTGTCGAGGGAGGGACCTAAGTACAATGCAGAAATGCTCTTAGCTGCCTTACACTTTTGGGGGAGTTCCACAAACACCTTTCACCTCAAAGCAGGAATGATGACCCCAACGTTGTTCGACGTTTCTGCCATTACTGGCTTAAGACCTACAGGACCTACCTTCGACCCAAAATATACAAGTGTCAACCACCAGTTCGACTTTAAAATCCTGTCTTTCTCAGGATTCCTCAAACATTACCATGACCTTAGTAGTGAAGAGGTAACTGCAGAGGAACACATAGCTTTCTTGACCTACTGGCTATCCCATTTTGTTCTTTGCACCTGCTCACTACAAGTTGTCAAAAGACTTGTTCCCCTTGCTATTATGCTTCACCAAGGGTTAGATGTGGCCTTAGGAAGGTTTATCCTAGCATCTCTTTATGATTCTTTAGGACAGGCTAGTGATCTCCTTAAGAAAACTGACAAAGGATCACAACTTACTCTCTCTGGACCCATATGGCTATTACAACTTTGGTTGAACGCCACTTTTGAATCAAACTTCAAACTTTTTCTCCCCACTCATATGGAAGCTTCTGTTGCTTCTCGACAATCAGAAGGCGCCAGATTGGCCTTACTGAGACAAAGAGAAAAAGGTTTGACCACTCGACAGCTTTTCTTTCATTACTTCAAAGCTCTTCTCGCCTTCGACGAGATTAGCCCTCAAAATACTCTATTCGCCAAAAGAACAGTTGGACCAACTTAGTTCAAAAGACCATTCCCTGCTACGAACCCAAATGATGAAGAAGACACAAACAATGTCTGGTCCATGTTTCTGAATCCAACAGTCTTATCTTCAAGACAAGGGATTGACAAAAGGTACTTGGGTTTGGTTGGATACCAACCCAATCTTGTTGCTCGCCAATTTGGCCTAAGCCAGTTCAGGCCAAAGAGTTTATTTAGAAACAAAGAAGACATTGTTTTGGGCAATTCTGGAATGTCAGTAGAGTATTTTGAACGTCGCTTGAAGCTTGCTGACAACAACACCCATAACCTCACACCCACTGCTTTTGAGATTTCTCAATACTGTACTTATGAGTTTGCTGCATGGTGGAGCTTGCACTATGAAAAGCATGCCAAAGACGAGAAACTACTACTGCGCGCATTGAACGCAGGATTCGACGCCCTGCAGCCAAAGACTCCCAAAGGCAAAGGTGATTTGATTAACTACCAACGTTATTTTTCATAACATTTTTGATTTCGAATTCTTGTTGATGTTTTCCTTCTTTTTGTTTCGACAACAGGTGCTTCCACTGCTACCAAAGCTAAAGAAACAAACATCTCTACTGATTCTGGTGCCCCCACTATGACCTCTCAAAAATCATTACCCAACACTGGGCCTAAGGTACCAAATCTCAAATCAGTATTTAACTTAGTCATATTTTCGTTTTCACAAACAACTTTCAATCCTTCGACTCTTAATTTGAAATGCAGATTCGAAAGAGAGCCCAAGGGACTCAAAAGGAAACTGAAGAAACCACCATCCAGAAGAAACAAAAAACTATCACTATCCAAGAGCCAAGAGTAAGCATCTTCGACTAACTCCTTAAGTTTATTTTAACTTAAAAAGAATTTTCATATTGATAAACAAAAGCTTTTGTTTCAGCCGGATGGTAGTGCTCAAATGAATCTTCCAGCTGCTACTCCTAGTGGAGATGGCCAAAGAGACAAAGATAAGGCCACTGATGAAACTAGTCAGACGAGCATGCCATTGTCGAAAACTGCTACAGAAAAACCACCCAAGAAGAGGGTTGACAAAGAGAAGAAGAAAAAGAAGATCAAGACAAAATCTAAACCTTCTGCAGGACCAGGAAAGAATGACCCAATTCCTCACTCCGATTCAGCAGTCGAAGAGCAATCAACAGCCCACGCTGAAACCACAACTACTGCCACCCCTACTCCTAGGCAGGAAAACACAAGTTCATGCTCACATGATCTTGGTGTAAAGGTAAATTCTCCTTCTCCCAAGACTTTGTCGAAAAAACAAAAACTTTCCTTTTCAACATTGTTTCTTAACTTCATTTTATTTTGTTTCAAAACAGGATAATAATGAAGAAAATGTCAACACCAATGATGACGCTGAAAAAGATTTGGCTCATGATGTCGAAACCATTGATGTCGAAACCAATCCAGTTTAAACTGAACAAGCTGAAGAAAATCCAGAGGTCGAGAGAATTCCCACAATTAACATTGACTCTGAAGAGACTATTCCCAACCAACCAGAGGCCACAGAAGGAGGTTCTGAAATACTCCCTGTCTCATCCACTTCAAAGTTATCTGCTGATATTGGATTATCAGAGATGCAATTCATTGCTATGAAAGATTCAGACCCTGCTGCAGCACTTAAAATGTTACTTTCAAGCAAAGGTACTAAAGACCAAGGAATGAGTGCTTCCCATGAGAGCAGTTCGACAGCGCAGATTCAGAAATACGCTCGACAGTGAGACAAGACTCCTTGCTCCTCAGATTGCACACTGATTATGTTAATCAGGATGTCTTCTCACTGATTGAAGCCAATCCCAGCAGTGCATTCTCTCACTTAGGCTTCCTAAGCAAATTTCACAATCCTATGATTGATGGTGCCACCCTTAGCAAGGTTATTCAACTTGAAAACCTTATTGATGGTTTTACTAAAGCCATTCGGAAGAAGCAGAGCAATACTCTGAGGTTGGAAGCTCAAACCCAAGCACATGCTGCATTGGTCGAGAAGGCTAAAACTGCTCAAGCTAATGTCGAACGCCTTGAGAAAGAGCTTCAGTCGAATGCTGAAATCGCAGGCTATGAGCAAAATATTGCTGGATGGGAAAGTGAAATTGCTGAACTGAATTTGAAGATCCAAAGCCTTAATGCCAAAATCAATGCTGAAAAGGTCAAGCGTGACGAGGCGAAAGCTAAAACTGCTAATACAACTCAAGCGATGATTGCCAAAGAAGCAAATGCAGGCATTAAGTTCTTTATTCCTCAGCAGCTGTGGATGAAGAAATCAAGATTCTGGTGGACTCCAACGTGATTCTCGACGCAGAACTTTCCTCTTTCAAGAGCCTATATGAAGACTTGAAGAAGAAATTTTAATTTCATGATGATCTTAAGCTTTTTATTGTTCTTAGTTTTTGTTTCATTGTTTGAACAATTTTTGTTTTAAGGTATTTTGGTTTGTACTCTTTGACAATGCCCATTTTGTGGCGAACACCTTTTATGGTTACCATCTTTTTATATGTCTCAAGCTTTATTCTTCGTTAATTTTTACTTCTTGCAGCGCTGGTTTATACTTTTTCAAATATTTACCATTTATAATTAACGAACGCTGTTCTTCTGTCAATTCTTCTATTTCATAAGCACCATTTGAAAAAACTTGAACAACTTTAAAAGGCCCTTCCCAATTTGGGGACCATTTGCCTAAGACTCTGTCTTTTTTATCCATTGGCAAGATAACTTTCCAAACCAAATTTCCAACACCAAAGGTTTTGGACTTAACCTTTTTGTTATAAGCTTTAGCAACTCTTTCTTTCTGTCGAGTTAACATTTCTAAAGCTTTTATCCTCTCCTCATCTAAATCAACTAATTCATCTAATTCATCTAACATCATATCCCAATAATGATCCCTTGGGATTTCTACCTGCCTTTGAATTCTAACTGATTGCAGGTGTATTTCGACTAGCAAGACTGCATCATGCCCATATGTTAGTCGTAAGGGTGTGGTGTTAATTGATTCTTTTGGAGAATTTCTACATGCCCATAAAACTTGATCTAAAGTCTTATTCCAATTTCTAGGCTTTTGGGCAATATGCTTTTTAATCAAACCAATAATGATTTTATTAGCAGCTTCTACTTGACCATTTGCTTGGGCATAATATGGTGTAGAAGTTAAAAGTTTAAAACCAGTTTGTTGGGCAAATTCTACCATCTTTCGTCCAGTAAATACTGAACCTTGATCTGTAGTAATAGACTCAGGTATACCAAATCTATAAATAATGTGACTTTGTATAAAACTAATCACTGCTTCTTGATCAACATTTGGTAATGGGATTGCCTCTATCCATTTAGTAAAATAATCTATACCAACTAAAATATACCGTTGGTTTTTTGACGAACTTGGTTTGATTTCACCAATTAAATCTAAAGCCCATCCCCTAAAAGGCCAAGGCTTCACTATTGAATGGAGTTCACTTGCAGGTACATGTTGTATGCCTGAATGTCTTTGGCATTCTTGAGATCCCTTAGCAAACTCTATACAGTCCTTTAATATTGTTGGCCAATACACACCTTGCCGAAATAACAACCATTTCATTTTGTGGCCTGCTTGATGAGATCCACATGCACCACTGTGCACATCAGATATAGCCAAATAAGCTTCAGTTTCACTTAAACATTTTAGCAAAACTCCTTCAGGTGTTTTCTTCATTAATTCGTTACCAATGATAACGTAGCTTAAGGCTCTATACTTGATTTTCCTATTGGTCGTTCCATTTGGGTCTTTCAAATATTCGACAAGTTGTTTTCTCCAATCATTATCAGATAAATTGTCAATGGCAAAAATTTCAAAAATTTCAGAATTTTCGTCATAATCATAAGTGGTCTCATGACCATTGACTTGTGGTAAATCTGCCCCCACAAGTTTTGGCATTGACAATTCGATTGAAGTAGGTTGATCAACAACGAGTTTATCTTTAATCTCAATCAACTCTTCTAGTTTTTCACTAGAGATTTTATAACCAGAAGCTATTTGAGGCAAATCATTGGCTTCTTGATTTTCTATACGAGGTACATGTTCAATAATAACTTGGTCGAAACGTTTTATCAAAGAAATTGCTATGACGAAGTATTTCATCAAGTGCTCTTTTATGCATTTATATTCTTTTGTCAATTGTTTCAACACCAATTCTGAATCACCTCTGATCAAAATATTTTTTTCCCCCAAGTCTAATAAAATTTCTAAGCCTGCTATTAAAGCCTCATATTCTGCTTCGTTATTTGAGCAAAACCCATTGATTTTATATTTGAACTTGGTGGGAATTCTGGAGGGGGAAATGATTAGAATCCCAATTCCAACTCCATGTTTATGTTTAGAACCATCGAAATACAATTTCCAAGGCTCTGAATTTACATAATTTTGTGGAGTTTCTAATGCAGAATGATCCACTATGAAATCAGCCACAATTTGGCCCTTAACTGCCTTTAAAGGTTTATAAGTAAGTGAATATTCTGTTAAGGCTAAGGCCCATTTTCCAATTCGACTATGCAGAATTGGCTTAGACAACATATGTTTGATGATATCACAATGAGAATAAACAAAAACATCAACAGGCTTTATATAATGCTTTAGTTTCATACAAGAAAAATATAAACATAAGCATAATTTTTCAATACTACTATATCTAGTTTCAGCATCATTTAAAACCCTACTTAAGTAATATATGGCTTTTTCTTCACCATTTTCGTCTTCCTGAGCAAGCATGCTACCCAGTGTCGAATCTGATGCTGATATATACAACTTCATGAATTTGTTCCTTATGGGAGGCATTAACATTGGTGGCTTCGACAAATAACTCTTGATTTCATCAAAAGCTTGCTGTTGGTCTTGCCCCCAAGTGAAAGTACTTTCTTTCTTGAGTCGAAGTAATGGTGAAAACGGTTGAGCTTTACCACTTAGATTTGAAATAAATCTTCTCAAGAAATTGATCTTCCCAAGTAAGGACTGAAGCTGCTTTTTTGTAGTTGGAGATTTGGTCTCCATAATAGCCTTTGTTTTGTTCTGATTTATTTCAATGCCCTTTTTGTGCACAACAAACCCAAGGAAATCTCCTGCATTGACACAAAAAGCACACTTTAATGAATTCATTTTTAATCCATATTTCCTCATCTTTTCAAAAGACTTTCACAAATGATCTAAATGATCGTCATTTGACGAGGATTTGACAACTATGTCGTCAATATACACTTGCATAAAAGTGTCTATGTACTCATGAAAGATTAGATTCATAGCTCTTTGATAAGTAGCCCTAGCATTTTTTAAACCAAAAGGCATCACTACCCATTCATATGTGCCCAATGCTCCTGGGCATCTAAAGGCTGTTTTGGGTACATCATTCTCAGCAATGAAAATTTGGTTATATCCAGAATAACCATCTAACATACTTAAATATTCAAACCCAGCTGCTGAGTCTATCAACATTTCTGCCACAGGCATTGTATATTCGTCTTTTGGTGTAGCATTATTTAAATATCTAAAGTCTATGCATACTCTAAGAGAACCATTTTTCTTAATCACAGGCACGATATTGGCTAACCATTCGACATACCTTGCAATTCTGATGAATTTGCTCCTCAGCAGCCTTTCAATTTCTTCCTTGATCTTTGACATTATTTCTGGTGCGAATCTCCTGGGCAATTGTTTCACTGGCTTTTTATCTGGTCGAACTGGCAATTCATGTTCCACCAAATTTCTGCTCAAACCTGGCATTTCGTTGTAATCCCAAGCAAAACAATCCTTGAATTCCCTCAAAAGTTGCACCACTTTTGCCTTCAGATCTTGAGGAATGTTGGCACTGATGTATGTTGGTCTCTTCGTCGAACCATCTCCAAGGTCAATTTCTTGCAAAGGATCTTGTGCTTGCATCTTGTGACTTTCACTAATTGGGTCTTTTTCAAATCCCAGGGGTTCGTCATCATAAATGCAGTCTAGCTTTTGCATTTCTGGCTTGTGTTTGCCAAATTTTATATCATTGGCTGCAACAGCCATATTCTCTGACAGTGAATTGGCTTCCAAAGCCATTTTGATTCTATTTTCAGCCATATAGGCCAAAATCTTTGCCCATGCTTTGGACTCAGACATAATAATCTTCATTGATATCCCACCCAGTTGGGCAGGCATGGCTTTCATATTCGCCATCTTCAATGTCTCCATTTTCTCTTTCCCACAGGAAACCATGTGTGGGGTCCAACTTGATTGAATGGTGAACATTTCCCACTGAACGGTATGCAAAATCCTTTTCAGTGCATGGCGAAATAGTCGCCAACTTCTTGTCGAATGAATGCTTTGTAAGATGATGGACTTCAGTTTTGAAATAACTTTGATCTGCTTCAACATTTTCAACAATACCATCATCCCGCCAGATAATCAAGCGTTGGTGTAAAGTAGATGGGACTGCCCCCACGCCATGAATCCATTCTCGCCCTAGGAGCAGATTGTAATTTGCCTTAGAGGCCACAACTAAAAACAAGGTTGGCCTAATGGTACTTCCAACAACCACATTTAACTGGATTGCTCCAAATGACAAACCAGTTTCACCCTCATAGTTTGAAAGCACTATGCTGTGAGGATGAAGATCCACCAAGGATTTTCCAATCTTTTTCAGAAGAAATTATGGCATCAAGTTAACAGCAGCACCACCATCAATCAGCACTTTATTGATTCCCACATTATTCACCCTAGCCTGAATGAAGAGAGGTTTCAAGTGATTTTTCGTGCTATCATCTGGCTTTTCAAATGTAGCCATTTGGTCTTCCAAAGCACCATTGTTCATCACATAGTAACATACTGGCCTGTGAAGGGCCATTTGCATCACAGACTCTTCTTCCTCATATGTTATTTCAGAACAGACGTCGAATTCTCTAGGAAGGATTGACACAACATTCACTATTATGTCGAGATCAGGTTCAGAATCTAGGAAATCATCTGCTTCCATGTGTTGGTCTTCGACATCATCAACAATTGAAGACTCTGTTTTTTGTTCAACTATCCTTTCTTTCATTGGCTTCTTAGCCAATTCCATAGGCTTCTTCCCGTTACCATCAGTAGCAACTTGGGATCTTTGAGCAGCCAACTTTTTCTGACGTTGATATCTACGCCATTGGGTCATTGTCATGGGGTTTTTCCCTTTGTAGTTATTCTTATAGTCATACTTTTTAGACCCAGTATCCATCTTGGGATTGGAGTTACTGGAACTTCCTTTCTCAAAATTCTTTTGGCCAGAGACCATGTTTTTTCCGTGGACCCATTGATTGACAGGCACTCTGTTTGAGGGAACAAATGATTTTTGTGGTCCCAGCCTCTGATGCACAGACACTTGTTGGTTACGCAGAACATTGGAGTAAGTTGGCCTTTGATTTGGCCAATTATTTTTTCCCTGACTATGAGGCAAAAATTTGGTAAGGCCTGCAGCAGCCTTTTTGTCGAACATGGCACTACAATGAGGACATAATGTAGCTTCGCCATTATTCTCTTTACAACGCTGAAGGAAATATATCAAATTCTCCCCAGCTTGTGGATATACATCTTCCACTTTGTTTTCGTACTCTTCTTAAGGAATGGAAATCAATTGCCCCCTTCAGTGAGGTTTAATGCCTCCAACATCAGACATTCGAATGACTCTGTGTAAGCAGCATCAGCAATTTGTAATGGATCCTCATCCACATGCTGTTTGGACTTTGGCTTTTCGCCAAATTTGAGTCTTCCATCCTGCAAGGCTTTCTGGACCAGATCCCTGAAAAGAACACATTGTGAGGTTTTATGACCCAAGAAATTATGATATTTACAAAAACCTCTTTTCTTACGTTGTTCCAAAGGTGGAACTTTTAAACCCTTTGGTACAATTATTTGGCCATCAGTGACCAATAAGTCAAAAATTTCATCACATTTAGTAATGTCGAACGTATATGTCTTGGAAACAAATCTATCATTTTTTGGTTCAACAGGATTATTTCCATTTGATGGTTTCAACATTTTACAAGTATAGGGAGGTCCAGGCTTTAGTTCGGCAATATTAACCTCATTACTTTCTATGTAATCCTGAGCATCGTCAAACTCATTTTCACTTTCATAAGTTTCTATATACGCTACTTTTTCTTTTTTATGGAATTTAGAATTTCTGACTTTTTCAGCCCTGAGGCGTTCGACCTGTCGAACGCGATCTGCCAATTGGGCCATGTCTCTCAAATGTTGAGTATCCAACTTCTTCCTAATGGAATAGTCAAGGCCACCAGCAGCCATCTCAACCAATTCATGCTCAGGCACTTGCGTAAAGCACCTTGCCTTAAGGAGACGAAATCTGTTCAGATAATCATCAATGGTTTCTGCAGTCTTACGCTTCATACTGGCTAATTCTTTGAGACTAATCCTAGATTGTCCCATATAAAATTGTTCATGAAATAACCTTTCTAATTGAGTCCAATTATGAATTGAATGAGGGGGAAGTGTGGTAAACCATGTAAAGGCATTTTTTGTGAGGGAATTGGGAAAGAATTTCATCCTTAAATCCTCATTATTTGCCAAATTCCCTGCTTCTGCCATATATCTGGCAATGTGTTCGACGGTAGACTCATTAGTATCACCAGCAAATTTTGTAAACTTAGGGATTTTGCATCCCCTTGGTAGTTCTGCCTGCAGCACATATTCAGACAATGCAGACACGAAATTTGGCCTGTGCAATCCTATATTCAATCCATTTTGGGCCAAGATATTTTCTACTAAGTTGGCCAGGTTATTTTGTCCCACTATATTATCTTGTCGAACATTCCTAAGAACATTATCAGCATTTTGGTTTCTATTAACCAACACTACACCCTGTTCTGGCTGTTCTCCTTCAATGCGCAGTGGTTGGGCTTGAACCTCTTGTTGAATCTTTGGGCCCTGGTTTATGGGCACCGATGGGTTTGCACGAGGAATCCTTGGGTTACTTGGAGCATCAGGGGCTCCAAAAAAGTCTGCCATCCTTCCCATTTGATTGGCTAACAACAGGTAACTATCGTTGGTTGTCTGTAACATGGGATTAAAAATTGTACCAATCTGTTGGGTCAAAGCATTCACCATATCATGGTTGCTCTCATCCATTTGTTGCCTTAGCACTGCCATAGAATAATTTGTCAAATTGAGGGAATTTCCTCTATTTCCCATTGCAGAAGATGAGGGAGAACTCTCTATCGAAGGCCAATTATACAGGTTTGCCATCGTTGTTGTTGGCATCCCATATTGAGGGTTTCTAGGCAACCATGGGGGTCTTGAAGGTGTTCCACCAACTTGACTCCCGTCTGTGTATCCATGTGTGTGCGATACATTTGTTGGTATGGACGACATATTCAATTGTGTCATTACTGCACCATTGGGATTTGGAGGAAGAAATCCTCCTGTCATATTTGACGTAGTGGCAGGCATTGTTGATCCATTAGCGTTTGCGCCAATGGTACTGGAAATTATCACAGGGTTCGAACTTCCGCCATTATTACCATTATTTGGGATACTTTCAGATGTTGTAGAATTCACTGCGGGGCCTGTTGGTCCACCAGTGGAGTTGGCGTTAGAATTGCCAGATACTGGTTGATTCGGTTGCCCTGTCACATTCTGGGCATTTGGAATTGGATTCGTTTCCGTTCCATTGTTATTGTTATTATTAGAAGGATTATTTGGTGGTCTCACCATTTTAGTACGAGGACGAGTTGGTATGCTTGAAAATTCTGGGAGAGATTTACCACTCCTCAAATGCATATACAGAGATACACACAAACAAACTTTAACACCAAACAACAACTTTGTAAAAAATTTTCAAAAACAAACTGAATAAAAACACACAATCCAAGGGTCCCACTGGGCGTGCCAATTTGTTTACCCCGATTTTTAGTAAACAACCGCTAGTTTAATTATTACAAGAAGGATCAATTAGTAAATCCTGGGACATCTTGGTTATGTAAAATATTGATGAAAACATTCGCATATTTTTTGGGTTAAATCGGATAAGTTAAATAAACAATAAAAGCACTCGACGCAGTCGAATGGTTTGTTCAAAGTAAATTGCTTCAAAGTTTAAATTTGCAGAAAACTTGTAAATGAATTGCAGATAAAGTTTAAAGAAAACCTTGAAAAGTAAAAGCATGCAGTGAAATAAAATGCAGAAAGCTTAAAGTGCATGAACTTTAAAGAAAAGCAAGTAATCAATACTTGGAAAGATAAATTGCATTGACAATTGTAAAAATGTTTACAAAGGATGGTACACAGATTCGTACATGTTCCATATTGCACTCATTTCGCTTGTTGACATGGGTACTTTGAGTATTCTTAGGAATTTGCATGTGAATTGTGAACCCGTTTCTCATATGAGAAACTAATATTTATAGACAAACCAGAATAACTGCCAAAAACCTACATAACGTCTAACTAAACTCCACGTGTCTTGACAATTTGAATTCCTTTGACACCTGGCGAGGCTTTCGAACGTTATCCACTTTTGAATATTTCGCTAAGTCCAGAGTATGCTTCCTCCGTACTGCACAATACATTATACAAACAAACACACATATATAATTCCGACAAATACATAATAATGTCGAAACAAACAAAATACATATTTATTTAAGTAAGGTTCTGTCGAATTCGACATTCCCTTAGGACTCGACAAACAATCTTATACATAAAAAGGCTTTCGACGTCGAATGCCGTAATCTTCTCTTGATTTATTACTAAAACCAATTCCCAAGAGAATATTAAAATACTGTAATGCACATTAAATGAGATTTCATCATTTCAATCCAATCCATTAATGCCTGTTGAAAATACAGGCCAACACTTACATAATCAAAAATTGTTGTTATAAAAAATTTCAACAAAGAATGGATGAAATTGAGGAGGAACAGAAAAGAGATATAGAAAAAATCTTCATTAAACTAGAAGATTTTTCAAAACTCTTAGAAAATAAAGAAGAATATTTAGTTCTAGATGAGTTGTCTCAATTTCTTAAGAGGGGGGAAGAGAAAGATAAGGGAAAACAAAAAGAAATCTTAGAAATATCACAAATCCAAACTCAAGAAAATTTTTCTGAACTCAAAGAAACTTCTGATTCCACACAATTAAAAATTAAACCACCATCTAATTTCTTTTAAATATGGACGATACAGAAGAAGCTCTTAATAGGCAATTAGAAAATCTAGAAAGACTTGTGGTCTCTTTAGATATATCAGGAAAAAGTCAAGTAGTTGACGAAGAACCAAAAGAAAAGAACCAAATCATTTATGATTTTAGCTCTGAAGAAGAAGAAGAAGAGGAAGAAAATGAAAATCCTCATTTCATAAAAATCGAACCAGCAGAAACATTAGGAACAAAAAGACCTGCAGAATTCGAAAGAGAATTTACCAAACAAAAATTCCAGAAAGTACCTCATTATTATGTACCCTCACAAAATCCATTTCAAGGACAAGGAATTTTAGATATAGACTATAGTGTTGATGCAGCAAAAGATCTTAGGGATTGGTATAATACAAATAGTGTGTTAATCCAGTTGAATGAAGATCTTAGAAATTTAGGAGCAGTTGATGTTTTTAACTACCTACAATATAAAACTAGAGGAAATGCTTACAAATACATTTTTACCTTACCACCAGAAGTTATGGGAACAATACCCCTAATAGGAACCCTAGTAGTAGACTGGGTCTATAGTTTACTTGTAAAAGAATTCAAAGGATGGAAAGACTCCGTTCAATCAAAAATAGCATTCTCTGACCAAAACCTTTGGAAAATCACCAACCTAAAAATCTGCAATATGTGCTATGTAGATAATTTCATTTGTGAGTTTCAGGAGTATTACTACAACATAGATAATAGTACTAGAATCTCTAGAAATTTGTTAGAATTATTCTATGACAAGTTACCAGAAAAAGTATCAGCTCAAGTTAAGACATTTTTTACTTCAGCATTATCAGAAGGAAAAGTAAATGATACTTTAGGAGGAAGAATAACTTCCCTAAAAATTTGGCTTCAAGAAATGTGTAGTCAGAAGATAGCTAAAAGAGAAGTTCAAATATCCATTTGTTGTAACAAACTACAAGACAAAGTAGGAAACTATGGTTGCAACTCTAGAAAGAAACCTAGAAAGATAAGGTCACAAAAACCTTATAAGAGAAAGAAATTCAAGAAGGTCCCTTTTAGAAAATTCAAAAAAGGAGACAAAAAATTCTTCAGAAAAAAACAACCTTATCCTAAGAGGAAAACATGCCCACAAGGCAAAAAATCATGTACATGTTGGTTATGTCATGAAAAAGGTCACTATGCAAATGAGTGCCCTAAGAAAGAAAATCCTAAGAAAAATGTCTTACATGCAATATATGCAATGGGATATGAACCTATAGAATCAGACATAGAATCCGATGAAGACATTTATGAATACTGCACAGAGACAGATTCAGATGTCGAAGAAGATACTTGGTAAAGGAAATCCAAGTGCTACATTTATTAAAATAGTACTAAAAAATAAAAACATCTTAGCCTATGTAGACACAGGTGCAACTCTTTGTTTTGGGAAAAAATCTATTTCCAGAAATTGGGAAAGATTAACTAAATCAAAAGAAATAATAGTTGCAGATAAATCAAAACATCAGATATGGTTTAATCTTAAGGATGTATCTATAGAAATTGAAGGATATAAGTTTTTTATTCCAACAATCTACCTCCATGATTCAGGATTAGACTTAATCATAGGAAATAACTTTTTAAAATTATATGAACCTTTTACTCAAAGAAAGGATACTATATCACTTCAATGGAAGGATTTGGGAAATCCTAAGAATAGCAAAATAGTAACCACCAAAATAGTTACTAGAAATGAGATCTTAAACCTTCTTAAGGGAAACCTTAGAGAACTAAGAACAATATGGGAAGAAAGAAGTTTCCATATTAGTATAGAAGAAATGTTAAATGCAGTCTGTTCAGATAACCCTTTAGACAGTGTTAAAAACACTAATCATGAACTTATAGTCATTAAACTTAAAAACCCTAATGACGAGATAAATGTTCTAAATAGGATTCCATATTCTATTAGAGATGTTGAAGAATTTCAACAAGAATGTAAAGATTTACTTGATAAGGACCTTATTAGACCTTCATCAAGTCCACATTCTGCACCAGCTTTTTATGTCGAAAACCACAACGAAATAAAAAGAGGTAAGAGAAGAATGGTAATTAATTATAAGAAACTTAATCTGGCAACAGTTGGAGATTCTTATAAATTACCAAGAAAAGATTTTATTTTAGAAAAAATAAAAGAATGTAATTGGTTTTCTTCCTTAGATGCAAAGTCTAGTTATTATCAACTAAGACTAGCTGAAGAAACAAAACCATTAACAGTTTTTTCATGCCACCTCAAAAACACTATGAATGAAATGTTTTACCTTTTGGATTGAAACAAGCATCATCAATATACCAAAGATTTATGGACAAATCTCTTGAAGGTTTAAATTATATATGTGTGGCATATATAGATGATATACTTATTTTCACAAAAGGAAGTAAGGAACAACATCTTCAAGATATAGAAACTGTTCTTCTAAGAATTAAAGAAAAAGGTATTGTAATTTCAAAAAAGAAATCAAAACTTTTACAAAAAGAAATAGAATACCTTAGTTTAATCTTAAAAGAAAATGGGGAACTAAGTTTAGCACCTCATACCCAAGAAAATGGGGAACTAAGTTTTCCAAATGAGCTTTCTGACAGAAAACAAATTCAAAGATTTCTTGGATGTTTAAATTATATTGCTAACGAAGGATTTTTCAAAGACTTAGCAAAAGAAAGAAAACATTTGCAAAGAAAAATTTCAGAAAAAGTTCCTTGGTCTTGGACTGAAACTGATTCTGATATTGTTAAAACCATTAAAGAAAAAATTCAAGTTTTGCCTGAACTATACAATCCAACAATAAAAGATTTTTTTATTGTAGAAACTGATGCATCACAAACAACCTGGGCAGGCTGTATGAGAGCCTTATCCAATGGTAAAGCAAAACTTTCTCTATATGAGAAGGGATATAAAATTGAAGAATCTAAAGATCTTCAATCAAAACAATCTGAAACTTCGAAAGAAAGAACATATACTAAAAAAGGCATTGATTATAATGCTTCTAAAATCCTGATAAAGGATACTGAAAAATTACATTTATGTAAATATATTTCTGGTACATTTACAGATATAGAATCTAGATACCATATTCAGGAACTAGAGACTCTGGCGTGTGTAGAAATACCAGAAAAATGGAAGATTGACTTATTACCGTCAAGGTTTCTTCTTCGTACAGACTCTAAATATCTTACAGGATTTTGGAGATATAAAATTAAAGCTGACCATAAACAAGGCATACTAATAAGATGGCAGATGAAATTACAACAATTCGAGTCATATATTCAATACATAAAATCTGAGCAGAACAATTTTGCAGATACACTGACAAGAGAATGGAGCAAGCCATAAAGCTACTTCAAAACAACATCAAGCAAAAAGACGAGCAACTTGTCGCCATAGATATCAAAAGAGCAAAAATCTCTGCAGAGAGGAGGGAGATGATTACAACACTCAAAAGTTTACAAAAAATGACAACAAACGAAAATCAATCTTCAACATCAACAAAAGGCTCAAATGAAATTCTCAAGAATGAAGAAAATTGGGACTTGCTAGGACAACCTTCTGGAAAGTATGACTACTATGTAAAGTATACTACCCCAGAAAGTTCAAAAATTCCTACTGAAACGATAGCACCCAGTGGTTGGAATATAGATTCAAATAAAGAACAAGAAGCAGAATCTTCAGAAACAACTTCAGACAGCAAAAAGTCTTGGGCTGATAAGGTCGAAAAAGAAGATGAAGCCAGAAAAAATGGTTTATTAACAACATTCAAACAAGCGATCCCGTAGACAATGAGATGGGAAAGTTTGAAGCTTATGTCATTTTTGATGGTCCAATGAAAGGGATCTATAGAAAATGGGCAATAGCTAAACAACACATCATTGGCAAGAATGTGCGTCATAAAGGATACAAAACCATGAAGGAAGCTAAACAGGCACTTTATGCAGCATACAAAGAGATTACAACAGGAAAAAACCTTCAAAAATCTCCAACAATGGAGTCAAAAAAGAAGTTGTCAATCGACAAAATTCGCCAGCTCGAATATCAAAAGAATTTCCAGATAACTGATCCAACTTATATGGAATTTAGTCTTAGATGGAAATGGCTAAACCATTATGTAGAAGAATTCACTACTGAATGTTTCTACCCAATTAGCAGAATTGGTTGCACCAAAGCAGTCGTACTACCTGGAATAGACAGTACTATATGTCTATCCTTCTTTCAAAATGGGTTGATCCATACCATATACCTGGAAGAACAAGCTGGAAAAACTTTTGGAGAACTCAAATTCTTTCCAAAGGAGTTACAAAATTTGGCACAAAAATTCAACAACTTGTTTGCCAAAGGAAAAGAAATTTTTATTCAAATTGAGTCCACATATCCATGGTACGATGAGATCACTCTGGAACTTACAACAAAACCCTTATACCTCATCAAGATTGAAATTTCAAATAAAGAATATCCAGTGGTGAACTGAGAAACAACTGAATGGCATCCTGCCATTTACCTTAAACAAATAAAACAGTTTCACCAGAAGATTACTAGATTGTCCTCCCAGACAAATTACAGAGTTATTTACGAAGATTCATCAATGGTTGTATACAGTGACTCTAGAAAGCCCGCGAAGGACAAAGACATCAAAGCAATCAAGAACCTTGAAGAAAAAGTTGACCAATTGAAAGATGGTCTTGAAAAATTACCCAAGGTAATTCAAGAAGAATGTTGTCAATACTTTTTACAGAATTACAAAGGACACAAATGTGAAAATTGTCCAGAAAAACTGTCGGCACAAGAAGACAAGGAAGCCTCCATCACAGAGTCATGTGTCATGTAGTTGGTTAAAAGTGTACAGTGGTACCTTATCACATCTGAGTCAGATGGGGACCACTTAGTGATAAGCTTTGCAGTAATGTAAATAATTGTTTGTCGTTTTTTCTTTAGTGTGTTAGTGCGTGTTACTTTACTGAGTGCATGTCACTATAGTGTGTTCTCATGGAAAGGGACATCTTACCTGATATGTGAGCCCTTCTCCACTATAAATAAGAGCTCTAAGCTCAGTTGTAACATACAGTTGAAAGAAATAAGAAACTATCATCTAGTTTTGTGAAGAACTATTTCTTCTGTCCTTAGAATCATTTCTAAGAAGTAGCTCTTGAGGTAATACTCTGGAGGAGCTAGATCCTTGAGGTAATACTCTGGAGGGATCACCTATATCAAAAAATATAATCATCAGATTATATTCCAAGATAACATCTTCAAAGCGAAGAAATCATTAAACATCAAACAAACATCTCAAAGAAGATCACACCAGGTATGAATATATCTCTATTAAACTCAAAATTTACATTTCAATATCATATTATTGGTATGATAAACGAAAAAATAGTACCAATTTTAATTGATACAGGAGCTGTATGGTCACATGTATCAAAAGAAATATGTGACAATTTTGAAATATTATCAGAACCAAAAACAGTTCTCAAATTTGATGGTTCTTTAAAAACTATGTCACGAAGTACTATTGTTCGTTTAAAACTCAGAAAATTAGAAGAATTTCAATTAAAAATACTAATTGATGAACAACCAAATAAATTTCTGTTTGGTATAGATTTCCTAGAACAATTTGAATATTCAATTACTTCTGAATATTTATTGTTAGATGGTTCTGAACAACCAAGACATAAACTTCATGAAGAAACTATCAAGTCTTTTCTGAAAAATAACCAATTATGACTGAAATTTCACTTTTGGAGAATACATCTAGTTATTTTGCTGATAGCATACTAGATCATAAAATAGAAGAAGCAGATTTATCCTTAACTGCAGAAGAAAACTTTAAACGAAAGTTTAATATATTCAAGGAAATTTTCTCAAGAAAAAATATTTTGAAATTTGGAATAATGATTGGAGAAGAAGCAATTCCAATTGACTCTACCTATGGAAATATAGTCGTATCTACTATAGATAGGACACAGATTAAAAGAAGAATTCAAAACCTTTCTGAAAAAGAAAGAAATAAAATTGGTTATATTCACATATCAACCATTCAGATTTTAATTAAAAGTACATTCATGAAAGGTATTGATGCACCCTTAGAAATAATTTTAGAAGATTTTAGGATTCAAGATAGAAGGCAATCAATAATTGCACAAGGAAAATGCAATTTGAAATATGGAAAAGTTAAGTTTGATATAAACTTACAAATAGGGTTATCTCTAAAGGATAATGATCTAGACAGATCTATAGTTTTTCACTATAAATTAGAAAACCCAAATCTTATGAAGAAAGGTAACCACCCCTTCACAATATGTTATAGAATTAACTATGCTCTAAGTAATTCACATCACAGCATAGAATTTATAGGAAAAGATACAATTCATATTGATGATTTATTTACACCTGTAGTAACATTAGAATCACCTATATTTAAAAATCCAGCAAGGAATAGTTGTTCCTTAATATAAGTTGACAAAAATCAGTTTGAAGAAACATAAGAAAGAACATTATTTAGAAGCCAAAGTCTTAGAGTAGCACCACCCAAAAAAGATTTTGAAATCTCAGAACAAAAAGAGCTACATAAATTACAAAGCTCAGTAGCAGGATTATCTTTGCAGCTCGAAAAATTGGATAAAAGAATTTAGATCTATCTATGAAAAATTATCCGCATTTTGTCCAAACTCTGGTATCAGAGCTAAACCTCGATCTTATGATAGAAAAGTTTAAATATACACCTTTAATCTATGAAGTTGTACCAAATATCATAATATGGAACACACGCCATATAATATATCCAAATCTTTATATAATAGCAATATGGTGTGTACAAAGAAAAGCTTGGCTTTTATTGGCTAATATTAAGAATGTTTTAAAAGAGTCCAAAATAAAAATGTATGGTAGAAGCTCCCTAATAACTTTCACCTTAAAATTCGTAGCATATGCAAAGATGAATACAAAATAAAAACGTACTGGCATACTTATAATTAAAAATTACTAATAACAGTCAAAATCAATTCCAATGTTTTGTTGCCACGTGCAAAGTAATTCAACAAATCATATACATAAACGTATTTGGAAGCACGTTTTGTAGCATACACACATGGATGGATCCAACGACAATATAAATCTACCTTACTATTACTTCTTTGAATGTAAAAGACATACTTATCTCGCGGCTGAACTTTGGATACGAGAACGAAACTTTTTCTCTAAAAATCAAAGAGTTAATGTCAAAAAGTAAATCTTTGTAAATGTTTAAGTTTCACGCACTTAAACATTTACAAATAACAATAATCCAACAAATAAAAAGCTAATAATGCAATAATAATCCAACAAATAACAACTCATGAGTCATCATGACATTTCATCTTACTTAACTCAATCCAAGATGCCATGTGCCTCAATCTCAACATTTTCATTGAATTGAATGTAGGTTGCAGCATGGGACCCAGACAGCTCCCGACATAATTTTTCTTCTTCTCAATTTTTATTTTTCATTGTATTCTTCGATTGCCAACAAAACAAGAAACGTATCTATTCTCCTTCACCTTTCATCAATAATAATAATCTCAAATTATCCTCAAAACACAGAACTCACACGCACTCACCAACAAACAATACATGATCCACACCAACTCCACGCGCTTATAGTTTGTTAGTTAATTAGTTATCATCATCTTGTAGACACACACACACACACACACACAAAGACTATTGTTTCTGTGTTCTGTTCTGTTATGTCTGAACCAACCAACCAAACAAACAAATCTGAGAAAATGTCTTCTAAACCAAAAAAACAGACTTACAGCGTTTGTTTTTGTTGCCGGCGCCGGTTTAAGCTCGGTGTATCAGAAGCACCACCGGAGATAAGAGAACTTTTCCATCGTTACTGTGATGAAAGTGGGATCATGACTGCATCTCATCTCCAAAGGTTCTTGATTGAGGTCCAGAAAGAAGAGAATATCACAGAACAAGAAACACAAGCTATCATTGATAGTCAGAGACATTTGAATATCTTTCATAGAAGAGGTTTCAATCTTGAAACTTTCTTCAAGTTTCTCTTCAGTGATACTAACCCTCCTCTTGTTCCTTCTCGTGGGGTAATCAACTAATAATCCTTTTTCTTTAAGTTTAATTAATTTATAGTGATTGATTTGGTTTCATTTTGGTTAGTTTAAGTTTAGATTGGTTAACCCTTTTGGCTATTTAAAAAAGGGTTAATGAATTTTCCATATTTGACTGAAAAAAAGGAAATTTTTATTGGTGTTGAATTATTGATATTGTAGATATATGTGATTTTTATGAATTTTGTTGGTCTGATTATGGTGGTTGTTTGTTTAATTAATGTTGTTTCTTGTGTTATTGTTTCAGGTGCATCAAGATATGAGTTTACCATTGTCTCATTATTATATATACACTGGTCATAATTCATATCTAACTGGAAATCAGCTTAGTAGTGATTGCAGTGATGCCCCTATTATCCAAGCACTTCAGAGAGGTGTAAGGGTTATTGAATTAGATATATGGCCTAATGCATCCAAGGAAGATGTTGATGTTCTTCATGGAAGGTAAATTCATCCTTTGAATGATGCCGACTTTTTGATGAAAAATCATCCATGTATTTTACTAATGGTAAGCAAAATGATGCAATCTTGCAGGACATTGACGACTCCTGTGGCACTTATAAAATGTTTGACTTCTATTAAGCAGTATGCGTTCGTCGCGTCAGAATATCCTGTTGTAATAACCTTGGAAGACCACCTTACTCCTGATCTTCAGGCAAAAGTGGCTCAGGTAATTAGTTACTTAGAATTCTATTTGGATTTGAAATGCTGACACTCTTATAGCTGAAAATTGATACAAAACATTGATGTAGATCGAGTTTGATACTATGATTTATTGTTAAGCGTCGTTGCTACTCAATAACTGAATATATATTATAAATTGTAACTAACATAGACTCTTTCGATGAATTTCTTCATGTGCGTTGCGCATATTCACAATACTGGTGGCTGATTGATAGTTCTGTTTAAATTTTAGATGGTTACTCAAACATTTGGAGACATACTATTCTGTCCTAGCACAGAAGGCTTGAAGGAATTTCCTTCACCTGATTCACTTAAAAAAAGGATCATCATATCAACCAAGCCACCTAAGGAGTACCTTGAGGCAAAAGAAGGAAAGGAAAAGGAGGAACCACCGAAGGGAAAGCCTGCAGATGATGAAGAAGCATGGGGCAAAGAAGTCCCTAGTTTGAGAGGGGGTACAATAGCTGATTATAAGGTATGTTAGTAACTCAATGTTGTATGTAAATTGCAACGGCACATAATTTTGTATGTGAGATTTGTTGAATAATTTTTCTTGCTTGCCATATCTAGCAGAACACTGGGGATGATGATGATGATGATGATCTTAGTAATGATGAAGATGATGATGACGAGGAAAAGTCACGTCAAGATGCATCGGATGAATATAGACGTTTAATTGCTATTCATGCTGGTAAACCTAAAGGTGGAATAGTGGAATGTCTCAGAGTGGATCCTAATAAAGTTAGACGTCTAAGTTTAAGTGAATCACAGCTCGAAAAGGCTGCTGAAACATATGGAAAAGAAATTGTCAGGTATTGTCAAATGTTTTCAGTTACTTCTGAAGAGTGAGTCAAATTTCCATGTGTGTGGCCACCGTCATTATGATATTGAACTTTCTATAACTCTCTGTAATGAAAATGTAGTCCATTATGTTTATTAGGCATCATATCCAGTGGTTTTCACATTCTTTTAAATTTGTAATAAATCAAAAGCATTTATATTCATTTTAGATTTGGAACAAAACACATTGCAGGATGTATTCTATATTTGGAAATGAAATGTGAGGTATTGATTTCCTGATTGTTGACAGGTTTACTCAGCAGAATATTCTGAGAGTGTATCCGAAAGGTACACGCATTACCTCGTCAAATTATAATCCGCTAATTGGGTGGATGCATGGAGCTCAGATGGTTGCATTTAACATGCAGGTATCTTTTCTTTTTGGCAAACATCAAAATACCTTATAACAAGAAACCTGTGAGGTCTAGCAATGTTACTGATTGAAAATTTTGGGCAATACATTTTAAGGACGAGTTATAAATTTATAATCATTGTTTATTTGATGTGTGTTTTTTCGTTGACTTTCCTTGTGCTGAGAATTGTGAGATTTGATGTATCCTTCCTTTTAGTTGTATTAAAACTTTGTTAATATATAAATTCAAATTCAACATCATTGAGTTTATTATTTACTTATGATTTGGTCATATTGAGATCATTAACGATTTTCGCTAATTTGTTTTTGTTGCGGGCGGTTTCCTTGGTAGGGCTATGGGAGATCTCTTTGGTTGATGCAAGGAATGTTCAAAGCCAATGGCAGATGTGGTTATGTTAAAAAACCAGATTTTCTATTAAAAACTGGTCCCATTAATGAGATTTTTGATCCTGAAGCTTCTTTGCCGCCGAAAACTACTTTGAAGGTAAGGGCTTTTACTTCCTGGAGATTTGAGTAGTAAATTTTACAACGGCTATATCCATCATCTGTCTCATTCAAGTGTCTCTAGACTAGATTTTAACTAAAGTCATGCTTTTGTTACTCTTAATTAGGTGACTGTATATATGGGGGAAGGATGGTATTATGATTTTAAGCATACACACTTTGATCAATTCTCACCTCCAGACTTCTATGCAAGGGTAAGATAATCTACAAGTCTTTTTGGATTGGCTGGTATAAACACTTGTAAGATTGTTTGTGAGAGCTTATAGAAACAACTTATGACATGTCCATAAGCTCTCTAAGATAACTTAAGAAAACAACTCATATGAAAACAATTTGATTTTGTTTTATGATCCTTTGTTATAGAAATAACGTATACATAAGCACTTATATGATAATCGCTCATGATAACTTCGATCCCTACAATGCTTATATCATTTCAACTCTATTTGATAATCTCTGATTATGCAGGTTGGGATTGCTGGTGTCCCATCTGATACTGTTATGAAAAAAACTAAGTCAATAGAGGATAGTTGGTTGCCTTCTTGGAATGAGGTATTCGAGTTCAAACTTTCTGTTCCGGAGTTGGCGCTGCTTCGCATAGAAGTTCATGAGTATGACATGTCTGAGAAGGATGACTTTGGTGGGCAAACATGTTTACCTGTATGGGAACTAAGAAGTGGAATTCGAGCAATTCCACTTCATTCCCGCAAAGGTGATAAATTCAACAATGTAAAGCTTCTCATGCGCTTTGAATTCATCTGATTTTGTGTATCCTTTGTTCTATATTTTGTACAGCAATTACAATATAATGCAAGAAGAGTCTGTATTTAGCCGTGTAGTACCATATATTGTTAATTTTGGATGATTGTTTCTTCTTCTTTCCCTTTTGGTATTTACTCGAATATCTAAGGGTGTGAGAATAATCTGTTGGTAGATGTTGATGTTGTCTCTACCAAAGAGTGTGTTTCCACGGATTTTGAGTGATGTTTTTTATTAAGAAATAAAGATGTGTATCATTGTGTTGTAAGGATTGTAAATACTCAATATTGAAGGTTGTGTTTTGGATATGATATAAGTATGACAAGTAGCTGAACATCTATTATAAAAGTTGAATCCTTTCATTGAATTAAACATATCTTTCTCGACCCTTTGGCTAAGATCAAGTGTAGTATCCGTTCTTATCAGTTTAATATATGATATGTGGGCTAATGGTCCACACGATATTAAGAATAGTTGATGATGCCTCCAACTGATCACAAGAAAACTAGTAAGCTTTAAGAGTGTCATTTAAGATAATATAACTCACATAACATATATGTGCGCGAAGTAAACGATATACAAATTATTTGTTGAATATCATAACTTGCTGTGTTTTTTGGCCAATCCTCCTTGGAAAGAAAGGAGCCAAATTGCCCCCATGTCACATTATCGTGATGCACATTTGATGTGTTAGGACTCTTAGAAGCTATTTTGGGACATCTGCTCTTCTTTGAGCATGAAAATCTTTCATGATTATAAGTTTATCACTCTTTAGGAGAATGCATCAACACTGGCGGCATTAGCCCAATTACATAGCTTACGAAGAATGCATCATATTCTTACCATCTCATAATTGTTTACTTTACAAATTACTGGTTCATATTCCCCTCGCGGCAAATGGGTGTACTTCTCTCGTAAGAATAATACTCCCTGAAATTTCTAGCACGCTAAGCACGATGTGCGATACGATGTTCTAAGCACCTTAACACTTTTATCACAATATAAAAATAAGCAAATAACTGAAAGCAAGTAAAAGACACGGAATATTTGTTAACCCAGTTCGGCGCTTAAAACAAGCCCTAGTCTGGGGGATACCAATCCAGGAAGAAAATCCACTATAATAGTCCTAGTTCAAAGCTAAACTCCCCCGTTTACAACTTATCGCCTAGACACTATCCGTGCAACTTCAACCTAGGAACTCCTAAGTCTGAGATCCCATCTCACTTCCTACCACAACAGTACAGACAACACTATTTACAAGCAAACACACATAAGGATTTGGAGACACACTCCTAGAAACTAAACCACTCATATCTAAAGGCTTAGAGTGATGCACAAGAGACAACCATACTCCATGCTTAAAAGCTTTGGAGAAACTACAGAGTTACAACTCAAAAACAAAGTCCTACAAAAGCATCAAGATGATACTAGAGAGGCTCACAAATAAAGCACGAGGCTTACAGAGACACGAAACCCTAAAAATCTACATTTTGATATATTGGTTTCGGTGAAGAAACTAGGTTTAGCTCCTTCCTTTAAATAGCCACGAGTTAGCATGGGCTTTCTGAGCAAATTGGGCTTCAAACACAGCTGGAAAAACGTGTTAGATCCAGCTTAAAAGTATTCTTGAATCAAATATAATATTTCCTTAAATATATCACATCTTTAGTAAATAAATAATCTTCATAGAATTTTCAGTCAATAGAGAGAGAAACCAACATCTTGGTGCTCAAGAAAATATCTGAAGATACCAAAAATAGTAGGATTCAAGAAAAAAAAACGCGTACACATGGCATGAGATCAACGCGCAGACATGGCATACTGAATAGGTATACAATGTTGAAACATTGTATCCAACATCTTGCTTGTATATTTGTTTTAGCAAAATGATGCCAACAACCAAATATCCAATAATCTCCCCCTTTGGCGAAATTCTTGGCTAAAACAAATTAAGACCACATAGACAGTCTAAAGAGATGCAGCAGATACATTTCTTTTAAATCAACATAAGCACACATAACATGAAGGAAAGTAACTTGTCTTCAAAACTACCTTCAAGAGAACAAGAATAATAATTGTACCAGTAAAGAGCATCAGAGGCAATCAACAACGGAAGCATATCACAACATTAGTCTTTGAAGGTCTTAGAGAGAAATAAACTCTCATACAATGCACACAAGCAAACTGGATGTTTCAACATTCTGCAGAACATCACAACAAAGAGGCACTCCCCCTTAACATCAAAACATATACTCCCCCTCAACTTGAGCATACAACATCATTTGTGCAATCAAAATGCTACCCATATTGCTATGAATGCAGCTACCCAGGTCACCATATTGCTATGAAAGAGACCCAATCACCATATTTCTATGAAAGTGATTCTAAGTAAACAGTCACCATATTGCTATGAAAGAGACTACTTACCAGCACAGAGATCATGCACAAACAACACCTATCACATGTTTCTCCCCCTCAATGCCAGATTAGGCATAAACAACATAAACATGGTACATCAGATGTCAGTATTGCCTTCTGTATCCTCATCTTCATCATCCTTGTCCATATTACCAGAAAACACTCCCTGGAGCTCACCCAAGTATAGTTAGGGTGTCTGCTCTGATACCAATTGAAATTTCTGGCACGCTAAGCACGATGTGCGATACGATGTTCTAAGCACCTTAACACTAAGCACAATGTGCGATACGATGTTCTAAGCACCTTAACACTTTTATCACAATATAAAAATAAGCAAATAACTGAAAGCAAGTAAAAGACACGGAATATTTGTTAACCCAGTTCAGCGCTTAAAACAAGCCCTAGTCTGGGGGATACCAATCCAGGAAGAAAATCCACTATAATAGTCCTAGTTCAAAGTTAAACTCCCCCGTTTACAACTTATCGCCTAGACACTACCCGTGCAACTTCAACCTAGGAACTCCTAAGTCTGAGATCCCATCTCACTTCCTACTACAACAATACAGACAATACTATTTACAAGCAAACACACATAAGGATTTGGAGACACACTCCTAGAAACTAAACCACTCATATCTAAAGGCTTAGAGTGATGCACAAGAGACAACCATACTCCATGCTTAAAAGCTTTGGAGAAACTACAGAGTTACAACTCAAAAACAAAGTCCTACAAAAGCATCAAGATGATACTAGAGAGGCTCACAAATAAAGCACGAGGCTTACAGAGACACGAAACCCTAAAAATCTACATTTTGATATATTGGTTTCGGTGAAGAAACTAGGTTTAGCCCATTCCTTTAAATAGCCACGAGTTAGCATGGGCTTTCTGAGCAAATTGGGCTTCAAACACAGCTGGAAAAACGTGTTAGATCCAACTTAAAAGTATTCTTGAATCAAATATAATCTTTCCTTAAATATATCACATCTTTAGTAAATAAATAATCTTCATAGAATTTTCAGTCAATAGAGAGAGAAACCAACATCTTGGTGCTCAAGAAAATATTTGAAGATACCAAAAATAGTAGGATTCAAGAAAAAAAAACGCGTACACATGGCATGAGATCAACGCGTAGACATGGCATACTGAACAGGTATACAATGTTGAAACATTGTATCCAACATCTTGCTTGTATATTTGTTTTAGCAAAATGATGCCAACAACCAAATATCCAACACTCCCCATAGTCCTTTACGTAAGTAATTTTTTCTTTTTAAATTCATGGAATGATTGATGTATTAATTCATTTTTTTAGACCAAATACATCAATCATTCTATGAGCCTAAAAAGTAAAATTTATCTTATACTAAAGACCAGAGGTAGTACGTAATTTTCTCCCTGCTTCAGTTTTGTCCCTTCGTCTATAATTGTCCAATTCCTTTTGAGTTTCCGGTGTTTGCTGAATTCTTAGAAGCCTTGTTTTCGTTACTTCCATTCCATGTTCACATTAATTTACCATTGTGCTCTTTGTTTTTAGGTAATTTTGACTATAGGTAAAATTGTACTTTGCTTCACTAAATTTGTTGATACAAAACAAAATATAGAGACAAGATTGTTAATCCAAAACAGTTTTTCATATCTAAAAATTTATAATACAAAACAGTTTGTATATGACACTGATGCAAAGTTGCAAAGTGAAAAATAAAAACAAAATAATTGGTTAATCAAGAATGATTATTAATTTCTTCTTCTTCCTCTGTTAAGAAACTTTTCTTCATTCAAATTAGTTAGTCCCACAAATTCATCTTTTAGAACCAATCCGACAAATTTCTTTTTTGCAAATTTCTTCTTTGCAATCTTGCAATGACCACAAAGCACTCCTTAAATGAATTCAAATTGTCATCGATAAACATCGATAAAAATTTATCGCCATGTTTCGTACGGTCAATTCAACAATTTTCCTTTATTTCTTCTTTCCAAGCTAAAATCATTGCACCCAAACAAATTACTTTTGTGCTAAATTTTAGGATTTGGTTTTGAATTACTCCGTTTTTTCCATTCGCTACTTTTGGTTATATTTTTTTTACGCAAAGGCGTGTTTTATTACTATTGATTAATATTAGAATCAATATTTTTTTTCTTTCTGTTATTGATGTTATTTACGTTTTAAATAAAAGATTCTTTTTTTAAAGCTGCTACTTTTTTTAAATAAAAAACATATTTATTTTACTAAATTTATTTTACCTTTAAAGGGTCTCTTTATCCGATTCATAGTATATGTTAATAAGGAGAGGAGCAACAATTTTTTATAGTACTTTTTATAATAATATACTCATTCCGTTTATTTTTATAAGGTTCGATGAATAATCATCAATGTATTTGGTCTAATATTATAGATCAATATATCAATTATTCAAAAAGTGAATTTTCATTTATAGCAAGGAATGGAGAGAGTGCATTAATAGTTAGAAAGATATAGTCGTGCGTTCCCATTTTTATGCATGTGTTGCCAAAATAAGAAAACGAATAAAAATACAAAAGAATAGATGAAAAAATGTGAGAGACGAAACATATAAATAATTATATTTTGATAAAATAATAAAATATTATAATATTTTAAGAAATCTAAATATAGTAAGTTATTTAATAAATAGTAGAATATTACAATACAATCCCTTTATATTTCAATCACATATAATACCCATTCTCATATGACGTGTATGATTTAAAGAGTCATATTTAATACATGAATCTAAAAATGAAAAAGATACTATTCTTTACGAGATATTATTCTCATATATTTAATATAATTTATTTTTAAAATCGCTAAAAACAAAAAAAAATGAATTACTCACAACATACATGTTAATATTAATAGCATAAAACGGAAAATTGCTTAAACTTACATATTTGACCAAATTGAAGTGTCCTAAATATTCATGTCTCCGGATCTATAGTGTTGACGGCATCAAAGTCATTGGTTTGATTTGCACTACATCGACTTTAATCTTTCAACCTGAAATAAATAAACACCGCACCAAGACGGAAACACATAATACACATAAAATATGCCACACAAAGAAAACAAAGTACTTTGCACTAATACGAAAAATTAAAAGAAATGTCACACTTTAAGACGACGAAATCACAAAAATAAGAAAGAAATATCAAATATATGTGGAAACCATACTTATATAATTAAAATAGAAGGAAAAAAAAAAGCGACTTGAAGGGGTGATTCTATAAGCCTAAATTGACCCTGTATTTATGGTCATATTAATCTGTGTAATTTATACTGATATTAATATGAAATTCTATATTTTTTTTTAAAAATTATAAAAAACATATACTTATACTCATAGATTTTTAACACAGGAATTTATATGGAGCCTATATTGTTTGTCATATATTAATAAAAGGCCTTTTTTTGTTTTATTTTTTGGTAATTTATATTAGACCTATATAAATATAGTTATATTATTAATATGGGGCCTATTTAAACTCATATTAATATGGAAGTTTATATTTATATAAGACGTTTTTTTTTTTGTAATTTTTACATGAACCTAACTATATTTATATATTAATAGAGAAGCTTATTTGGTTTTATTTATTTATATATATATATATATATATATATATATATATATATATATATATATATATATATATATATATATATATCTTTTGATGGATCTCTTTTGTTCTTGTTTAGTTTCTTCCTTTTTCCAATCTCTTTCGTTTTCGTTGGTTTCATCTTCCATTTGCATTTGCATTTGCCTCTTCTTCTTCTCTTCAGTAGAATAAGAATACGGAAGTGGTGCTCTGCCTAAACAGTGGGCAAAGATAACAAATGAAAAAACAACAAATATTTGACCCGCATAACCTCACAACAATAACAGCGTGTACTTATCAAATCGCATAGTTAGCTTGGATTTGATCGAATTTTTTTGCTGTAACCAGACTACTAATATCAATCCAATACATTTCATCAAAAAGATGTGACCAATTAACCAACCAACAAAACTACTAGTTAAGAATACCAATTTATTGCTGGATCGAAACAAATAAATTAATCTTATTAAGATTTATATATATATATATATATATATATATATATATATATATATATATATATATATATATATATATATATATATATATATATATATATATATATATATATTTGCTTATTACGAGACCTATCTTTATACTCATATATTAATACATGTTTTATTTTTTTATAATTTATACGGGACCTATATGTATACTCTTATATTAATTTGGAGAAGTTTTTTACAATTTATACTCATTTTAATATGGGGCCTATTCTTATGTAATTCCTACAGACATCTATGCTTATGCTCATATGTTAATATAAGGTGCCTTTTTTTTAAAAAAAATAAATAATACAAGACCTATATTTATACTCACAAATTAATATGTCCACTGTAATTTTTATGTACGCGAACCTATATTTGTACCTGTACCGGACAAAATCCTATGGGCCCAATAATGTAGTGGCCCAACAAATGGTCCAAGCAATTCGAATAAATATCTTGGCGGGAAAGGCAAGGCGCGGGCGACACAGAGACTAAGGGTGACGCCCCCAGGCATGGTCAAATCGCCCAGGAAGAAATAACCACCCACTACCACCACCTACACACGGTGGAGAGAAGAAACCACCAATAACCACCCCTGTAACACGGTGGACACGGCGGAAACCACCCACGACCTCCATAGAAAGGAGTGGGGCGGTTTATAGATATTTTTGAATGTAATCCTCCTCTATAGATAGAGGAGAAAAACCCATTGCAAAGGGTTCAGTTCTTTTTGGTAAAAATTGCATCCTTGTACTATTATTACACATTAATATACTTGGACTCACCCCCCATACTTTTTACCAGAACATTTTGGCGCCCACCGTGGGGCTGCGGTAAAACGATTCCCAGCCTACCACTAAAACCAGACAAACTACGAAATCCTCCTAAAAAATGGCAGGAGGAACACCTGTACACGAAAACCACATAACCTTGACGGACGCAGTCGCAGAGTTACGACGCCTGCAGGCCAAGGTTAACGAGATAGACAAGGAAAAAGCAAACAAAGTGGATGAAACGAAGGAAAACAATATCACCGACTCCCAACCACTAGCACAAGACCTCTGGGACGCGAGGGTACCTGACAACTTCAGAACACCCCACCTCCCAGACTTTGACGGAAAGACAGATCCAACAGAACACCTGATGGCAGTGGGTACCAAGACCGCCATCATTGGGGCAGCGGATCACCTTAAGTGCAAGCTCTTCTCAGGCACACTGAAAGATGCAGCCCTGAGATGGTATATGAATCTGCCCAAGAATTCCATAGAAAGTTGGACAGATTTCCAACAAAAATTCATACAACAATTCGCCGGTTCCAAACACATAAAGGTTACGACGACCAGTTTGTTCTCCTTACGACAAAACCACAACGAGTCGCTACGGGAGTACTTGGCGAGATTATGCGAATCAACCAGCAAAGTAAGCAACCCAAACCAGGAAATGTTTGTCTCCGCCTTCCATCACGGCCTTAAGGCGGGACACTTCAATGAATCTCTGGCGCAAAAGCCAGCAACATCAATGCAAGAGGTAACAAGAAGAGCAGAATGATATATAAAGGGTGAGGAGAGTAACGCTGAAAAGCGATAAGAGACGTCAGGGAAAGAGGCCCAGTAAACAGGGGAAACGGCCAGAGCGAATTTTATCACCATCATAGACGCCCAATTCCCAACCACCACGGCATTGAACGTCACAGGAAGTCGTATCAGCCACCAAGGCACTTTCAGGAAGATAGGAAGGAGTACACACCACTCAACCGCGCCCGGGCCTACATCGTGAATGAAATCTTGGAAACAGGATTAGGGAAATTACCACTACAAAGAGGCAAAGATTACACCTTAAGAATGAATCCCAACGCCTGGTGCGCTTACCATAGATGTCGAGGCCACGATACTGAAAAGTGCTTCAGGCTAAGAGACCTAATTGAAGAATTGATAAAGAGCGGTAACCTAAGGAAATTCTTAGATGACGCCACCGCGGGAAAAGTGGTCGTCCCTAAGGCGCAACCCAATCATTCAAAGGACCGCCCAGAAGGAGAAGATCCAGGCAAAGGAAGGAGGATCTCCGTGAACACCATCGCAGGCGGATTCGTAGGGGGTGGAGAATCCTCAAATGCTAGAAAGCGTTATGTAAGAAGAATGAATCAAAATGAGAAATTCATAGGACACACTTCAACGACGCCCGTCCCCGATCTATCATTCACCAAGGAAGACAAGAGAGAAGTCATGCCACACGATGACGACCCCCTCGTGATACAAGTACAAATATTGAATTGTAACGTAAAAAGAGTGTTGATTGATTCAGGAAGTTCAGCAAATATTATGTACTGGGAAGCCTTTAAGGCGATGCAACTGTCAGATGAACATCTCCTGCCCTATAGCGGCACGTTGGTAGGCTTCGCCGGCGAGTAGGTGGAAGTGATGGGATATACTACCCTCTTGACCACGTTTGGAGAAGAGGAGAACGCCAAGACTATCAAGGTGAGATATCTGGTAGTTAAAACCCCATTCACATCATACAACATTATCATCGGAAGGTCGACCTTCAACACACTTGAGGCGGCATTGTCAACCCTCTATTCGTCCATCAAGTACCCTTTGGACAACGAAAAAGTAGGGACGATTAGAGGAGACCAAAAGCTGGCGAGAAGATGCTACGAGTCAAGCCTGAAAATCAGGCACAAGCAAATCAAGAAGGTGGAACCAATGGCGTCACACACAGCAGGAAGCGGAGTTAATATGATCTCACCCATAGACCTCGATCCAAGAGAAGATTTTACAGAGAGAAGAATGAGTCCCATTGAAGAATTGGAACAAGTCCAGATTGGCGACATGCCACACCAAGTAACTAACATCGGAACCACTTTAAAACCCGATGAAAAAGAAAAGATCCTGGCCATGTTGAAGAAAAACATAGACCTTTTCGCATGGAAACCATCGGATATGCCAGGAATCGACGAAAGCGTGATTACACATAAACTATCCATCGCGCCCAACGTCAAGCCTGTGTCGCAAAGAAAGAGGAAGATAGGAGAAGAGAGAAGAGCGGCGGTAAACGAAGAAGTGGAAAAACTAAAAGCAGCAGGTTTCATCGAAGAAATAAAGTACCCATCGTGGCTGGCGAATGTAGTGATGGTAAAGAAAGCGAATGGTAAGTGGAGGATGTGTGTGGACTTCACGGACTTGAACAAAGCCTGCCCAAAGGATCCATACCCCCTACCCAACATCGATAGGCTTATTGACGGAGCCTCGGGATATAAGATGCTGAGCTTTATGGACGCTTACTCAGGATACAACCAGATAAACATGAACCCTGCAGACGCACCTCACACAGCCTTCATGACCAATACGTGCAACTATTTTTATAATGTCATGCCATTTGGTCTGAAGAACGCTGGCGCCACCTACCAAAGGCTGATGGATAGGGTATTCTCGGAACAAATAGGCAAAAACGTGGAGGTGTACATCGATGATATAGCGGTGAAGACCACGAAGAATGGCGAACACGATCAAGACTTAGGGGAAATCCTCGCCTCAGTTAGAAAATATAACATGAGATTGAATCCTGCAAAGTGTTCTTTCGGGGTCCAATCAGGAAAATTCTTAGGCTTCATGCTCACAAATAGAGGGATAGAAGCCAACCCAGACAAGTGTCAGGCCATAATCGACATGAGGAGCCCAACAACAGTGAAGGAGGTCCAACAACTGGCAGGAAGGATTGCGGCTTTATCAAGATTTCTATCCTGCTCTGGAGAGAAAGCATTCCACTTTTTCTCCACTCTAAGCAAAAGTGAGAGATTCGTATGGAGCCCTCAATGTGAAGAAGCTTTTCAAAAGCTCAAAAGTTTTCTGGCGTCACCCCCAATATTAACTCGCCCAGAAAAGGGAAACATCCTATACCTCTACTTAGCTGTTTCGAACAATGCCCTCAGTTCGGCGTTGGTGCAGGAAGTCAAAGTCGAAGAGAAGCCGATATATTTCGTAAGCAGAACATTCAAAGGCGCTGAAGCCAAGTACCAAAAGATAGAGAAGCTATCCTTGGCTGTTGTTATCACAGCAAGGAAACTAAGACAATACTTCCAGAGTCATAAAGTAGTGGTCAAGACGGACTATCCAATAAAGAAAGTCCTAAGGAAGCCCGATCTAGCAAGGAGAATGGTAGCATGGGCAGTGGAGTTATCAGAGTTTGATATAACTTTCTCCCCTAGGGGCGCAATAAAATCGCAGATTTTGGCGGACTTCATATTGGAATTGTCAACCCCGCCAAAAGAGAACAGCGAGGAACCTTGGACACTTTCAGTAGATGGTGCGTCTAACCTAAAAGGAAGTGGAGCAGGAGTGGTCCTGGAAGGACCTGATGGAGTACTAATAGAACAATCCTTAAGGTTCGCCTTCAAAGCATGTAACAACCAGGCTGAATATGAAGCCCTGCTCGCTGGAATGAAGTTGGCAAAGGAGATGGAGGTCACAGACCTCAGGGCAAAAAGTGATTCACTGCTAGTAACCAATCAAGTGTCAGGAGAATTTCAAACAAGGGATCCCCAATTGACTAAATATTTAGAAAAGGTGAATAAATTGGCGAAATGCTTCAATTCATTTAAGTTAATCTATGTGCCAAGAGAGCAGAACGCCAGGGCGGACTTACTATCCAAACTCGCTAGCACCAAGAAACCTGGAAGCAACAGGACCTTCATCCAGGAAACCATAGCCAACCCAAGCATCAACGAAGAAGCGACTCACATGATCATAGAAGAAGAAGATTGGCGAACGCCCATCATCAAATATTTACAGAGAGATGAGCTTCCCGGCCTAAGAGAGGAAGCATATCGGGTCAAGAGAATGGCGTCATGGTATTCCATGCTTGGAGATAAGCTATACAAGAGAGGATTCTCAGGGCCCTTGCTACTATGCGTAAGAAAGGAGGAAGCCAAAGGAATCCTAGAGGAAGTTCATGAAGGATCATGTGGAAGCCATATAGGGGCGAGATCGCTGGCAGGTAAAATCCTCAGAGCAGGATTCTTCTGGCCAGAGCTACACAGTGACGCAGCAAGGTATGTGAGAACATGTGATAAGTGTCAGAGATTCTCAAACCTACACTACGCCCCAAGAGAGCCCCTTAAGTCAGTCCTTTCACCTTGGCCCTTCTTCATGTGGGGCGTTGATATATTGGGCCCTTTCCCCACCTCGTGGAAGTAGGCCAGGTGGATCATAGTAGCAGTGGACTATTTCACCAAATGGGTAGAAGCGCAACCTTTATCTAGCATCTCGGCCGAACAAGTGAAAAAATTCTATTGGAGAAGAATCATATGCAGGTTTGGCTTACCCAAGTACATTGTGTCGGATAACGGAACGCAATTTGCAAGCGAGAAGGTAGTCACATTCTGCAAGGAAAAGAGAATTCAAAATACCTTCATATCGGTTGAGCACCCTCAAGCCAACGGGCAAGTTGAGTCAGCCAACAAGGTCATATTAAAAGCTTTGAAAAGAAGACTATCAAGCAAAGGAGAAGCCTGGGTGGCTCACCTCACCGCTATACTGTGGTCCTATCACACAACTCCGCAGTCATCAACAGGAGAAGCACCATTCACCATGGTATATGGCGCGGACGCCATGATTCCAGCAGAAATAAATCCTCCAAGTTGGCGACGTGACACCACAACGGCAGAGGAAAATAACGAAGTGCTACAGGAAAACTTAGATCTAATACAAGAGTTAAGAGACAAAGCACACTTCAGAGAATTTGCCACGAAGCAAAGAGCAGGTTGGAAATACAACACGAGGGTGATTCCGAGAAGGTTCAAAGAAGGCGACCTAGTCCTGAAAAGACCAATGGGAAAAGACAAAGGAGGAAAACTGGCAGCGAACTGGGAAGGCTCATTTAGAATCAATGAAGTCTTTGAAGGTGGGGCATACAGGTTAGAAACAATGGAGGGCGAAGTCCTTCACAGGACGTGGAACATCTCCAATCTCAGGTTTTATTACAGCTGAGTCGACAACGCCTGGAAGGCGAGATGAAATTCCAGAAGCACCATCTACCTCGCCTCGCCACCCAAGAGATATTTTCTGCTATTATTTCCATTTTGTTTTTTATTTTTTGAAAGAAAATGCATGGGAATAATGTAGCACTGAGTTAAAACAATTTTAAATAAAATGATGAGAAACTCTTTTCTCCGGCGAAAGCAGGTGTTTTTAAAAAGACTCATCATTCGAAATGCAAAAATCCTTTCATTAATCAAATAGAGTTGTTATTATTACAATGCTTGCAGATGAATCATTATACTACCTCAATCTTACTCTTGAAGTTAACAAAGGGATAAAACGAGTTGAAACACCATCGCGTTATCTGTAAATCTTACGAGTTGGATACGTCAAAAATAGAAACGGCGCTATCCTTAAATCTTACGAGTCAGATACGACGAAAACGAGTTGAAACACCATGGCGTTATCTGTAAATCTTACGATTTGAATACGTCAAAAATAGAAACGGTGTTATCATTAAATCTTACGAGTCGGATACGACGGAAACGAGTTGAAACACCATGGCGTTATCTGTAAATCTTACGAGTTGGATACGTCAAAAATAGAAACGGCGCTATCCTTAAATCTTACGAGTCGGATACGACGGAAACAAGTTGAAACACCATGGCGTTATCTGTAAATCTTACGAGTTGGATACGTCAGAAAAAGAAACTGCGCTATCCTTAAATCTTACGAGTTGGATACGACGGAAATGAAATTGGCGGCATATGCCAAGGAAAAAGGGCAACTAGAGCAAAGCGCAGGCGACGTCAGAAACGAACACGCTATAGACAAAGGGCTAAGCCCAATAATCGCCAAAGAAAACTAAAGGTATCATGCATATCATTTTTTCTTTTAGTCATTTTTTAACAACAGTACCATACAACATCACAGTGCAGAAAAGGAAAAAGGATGCTGGACAAAGGACTTGCCTTAATAGAGGTCATAGAAATTCACATTTCATTGATAAAAGAAATTACAATGAAACCAAGATACAAATTCAAAGACAAAAGTAAAGGAAATTATAGTGAAATCAAGATACAAATTCAAAGAAAATAAAGATGGAATCCTAATACTAACAAAGAATCCTCAGTCGCCAAAGGATCGAGCTCCTTCATCGAGAGAAAGAAACCTGAAGACAGGCTCATCAGTTCCTCAGTTCCCCAAGGTCCTAATTCCTCCCGGAAGAGGAAGAAATCGGCAGAAGGAACAACTCATCAGAGCAGAATCACTCAAGAGCTTTCCTCGAGGCCTTTCGTGGTTTATTCCGTGATTTTTCCTTAGTTTCCACGGTGATCTGGGATCCTTCTTCTTCACCAGAAGATTGAACATCAGGAGAAGACTCCCGAGGATCATAAGTCCTCAAAAATTCAATGAAATCTTTATCGGCGGAGCCAGAAGAATCTGACGAAACGGCAGTGGTTTCCACTTTGACTCTAGGAGAAGGATTATCTCGCCCAAGTTTAGAGACAGAGATTTCCCCCTTATGTTTCCCTTCCTGAGACTTTGATCTGAAAACTACACCCTTCTTCATAGTTTTATTTTCATTATCCATTGAAGGATCAGAGAAGGAAGTGAAGAGAAAAGAGAAGAAGATTAGGGTATTTATAGGAAATCATTAAACAATTTACAATAAATGCATGCAAAGTAGTTACAACTACCCATGTTTGACTGCATGGGAAACTGCACCACGCTTTAATGATATGTTGACCACATTGGTAACTGCAAAGAGCTCTTGGGAAACGGCACAAGGGCGACGCCATCATCTGGGGTTACCACGCGCATATGTTCGCATCACCTCGCCCACTCAAGTGTACAGGCGAGAAGGTCTCTATTTAAGCCAATATCACAAAGACAAAACAAAGGCCATAGAAGGAACACAAATAATTAAAAGTACTGGAATTATAATAAGGCCTCAGAAGGGCGCACAAAAAGACTGTCATAATACCACAGAAGGGCGTACAAGAATATTCATACAAAGCCACAAAAGGGCATACAGGAATACGATAGCAAAAGTACAAGATAAACAATGATCATGGGGCAGAGTCAGAAGGAGGGACATAAGGAACCAACTGGCCGTCCTTGATAACCATCAGGGCATTAGCTTCACTAAGGCACTCAGTGTCGATGTCAGGGAGCAAGACCTTCACTTGCTCCAGGGCATAGTTAAAACCCTCATCAAGCTGAGCTCTAATGGACTCCTCCAAAGTTGCCTTCTCCTCGGCCCAGCTTTCCTTCTCTTTCAGCAGCTCTTCTTGCTCACGAGCCAATTCCTCAAGCCGGGCGTCCTTAGCAGAGGAAGCCTCCTTCAAAGCTTTCATCTCCTTGGCGTGCTCATCCTTCAGCTTATGCATCACCGCCTCGTGGTCCTTCTCCAAATCTTCCAAAGCCTTTTTGCTCTCCGCCTTGGCAGCCTCCATATCGGCAACGAACATATCCTGAGTGGACTTGACCTTCTCCTCCATGACGTCCAACTCTTGGTGAATTACCTTCATTTTCTCCTGGGCGGTTGAGACCTCATGTTTCTGGCGAGACGCCAAAGTATAATTGAGCAGAAGTACTTTGAGCTCATAACCGAAGGAGAGTTTCAGCAGTTCGTCAGTAGAAGTGGAGCCGAACCGAGCATCTCCACCAGACATCTTCACCACCTTTTCCAAGAACAGTTCAGGGTTGAAAAGAGGATCCCAAGGAGAAGGAACAGCCTGACTCGGGGCGACATAAGGAGAAGGAGGGACGGTGTCATTGTTCACGGCGGCACGAGGAGACGGCGTCTTCTCTTCATCTTCTTCTTGCGGGGACATAACGTCCACGCTGGACCCCGCCCCAGAGCTTGCAGACCTCAGCTTTTTCTTAATGGGCTGTTCACCCTTAGAACTCACTCCAGCATCAGTATTCTTCCCCGGAATGGAGATGGAGATCCGCCCCTCATTCTTTCTCTTGTTCTTATTTTTTGTGGCGTCGACATCCACCACAATCAGCTAATTTAGAGGATCAACGGCGACAACGGCTTCTCCAGAAGCAGCAGCGGCGGCATCATTCTCTTTCTTGGCTCGGGCCCTCAGCAGGAATTCCATCCTCTTCTCTTGAGAAACAGACTTCATCCTATCTGCAAACACGAAAGAAACAGTTAGTCGCCAAAAGCAAACAAACAATATTGGAACAGAAAACATTAAAGGTACTTACTCATATAATCTTCTAGAGACTCTATATGACCCTCGGCGTTAAGGAGGTCGCCTACATTCATGACACAAAGCGTCTCAATATAGGCGATGCTCTCCCTCTCAAACTCATCAAGACTTTCATAGCGGGTTCCTTTGATAACTCGAGGGTTAGAAGTCCAGTAAAAAGGAAACAGAGGCTCACTGTTCTCGTCAAACATCACGTCGGAAAAGGAGTCCCCGCCATGGACACGCAAGAAGGTATCCTTATAATTTTTGAAGTTAGAAGTATAAAGCTGGAAACGCTTGCGGTTAGGTTGACTCGATAGATAGACCTGAGAATCAGGGGAGACACTTTTTATGGTGAAGAAGGAAAAGAAAACGGCAACAGAAGGCTTTTCTCTCTCCAACCCCAGACAAGCCAGTTGGAAAGCCTTCATATAGCCCCAACTGTTGGGACTCAGTTGACAGGGGGCAACATTCAAAGTTCTAAGCATAGAGACCTCAAAAGAGGTAAAAGGAAACGATATATTGAAAGAGTTGATAATTGAAGTGTACATATAAAAGAAGTGGGATGTTTGGGTGTTGGAATCAGTAACTATCTCATCCTCGCCCACGGGCTCAGTGACGACATCGTTTTCGTTGTGAGAACCCGATAAAATAGTTTTCCGCCTAAAAGCCAAAACAGACTCCAAGGTTAGATACTTTGAAGAAACTTCCATGGTCTCAGGAGGACTCTGGGCGACGAAGATGGCTAGAGTAATATCCCTTCATTTTCCTGTGAAAGACGAAGGCGAGATTATCACACAATCACTATCACTGCTCTCAGAATCACTAGAACTAGAGGGAACATTCATCAAAGACTTGAAGTAACCATCATAATCAATTGAACCGTTGGCTCTTGTATGATGGTTACGAATTTGGGTTTCTAGAGCAGAACCACGAGGAGGAATTCTAGTGAAACCCCCCTCTTCATCATCGCTCAAACTTCGCAAAATAACCATTTCCTCTATTATGAACCCTAGAAATCGAAAAAGGAACGCTAAGAAAGGATATATACGAAGGCAGGAATAGAAGTTACCTTAAATATCGGAGGCGAAGAAGTAACGGGGATCGTGTGAGCGGAAATTTAGCCAAGGGAGTAACCGCGCAAAATGGATTTGAAACTTCGAGTAAAAGCGGAAAGGGAGTAGAATGCTGGAGAAAATGAGTTGAGGTGAAGAGGAAGTTTCTGTTTTATAGGAAAAATATAAGTTAGTGGAGGGTAAATTGAAACGTTCTAATATCCATTGGATAAAGGGAGGATCTTACACGCGTGTCAATAATGACGTATAAACGCGGACACGTATCCCCAGACAGGGCGAGAAGGCCAAACGTTTGAAATCTAGCAACACTGCCAACAGGGGCGGAGCCAGGATTTAAACATAGGGGGGACCGAACTAAAAGATATAATTTAGTATATAGAAAAAAGTAAATTTTCAAATGCACTACTACATATATAACAAATTTAAGAGCATATAAGTATTATGCAAGTCAATGTAGTCGTACAAATATAAAATAAAATAAAAACTAACCTTCACTTTTGATGATTTAATCGTCTTAGTTTCACAATGTCAAACTTGTCAATTATCATATCTGAGGTGAATTTTTCAGCAATCTCATCTTCAATATAAACAATCATGTAACTTTTGAGAAAATCATCCCCCAATATAAACAATCAAGGAAAAGCTTTATACCAATGAGCTTGAAATCGATGAGGACGGTCTTCATGACCAGAAAGTGGATACACCTCCATCAAAAATTGGTATGGTCCAAATTTTATATACGCCCTATGAATTTCATCTTGTTGATTCATTCACACAATAATCCCATATAAGTGGACGTTTTCCAGGATCACGAATCAAAGTATCAATATCAATATTAATTCTTTCTTGTTCGAACGTTGGAGCTTTGCGAGGAGGTGGTTGGACAAATTGCACACTAGATGACTCTATCTGTTGTTCATCTTTATCAACACTTTCAACATTAGTATGCGAGTTTGTTGCCGGTGTGTGAAGCAATGATTCTACTTCTTCATTATCTCTTTTTTTCCTCTTAAAAAATGAGTGAATTGTTTTTTCTCTAACCATTTTTCAACCTAACAAAAACACAATTTTTCAAACAAATTTAGACAAAGGTAAAACACAAGCATAAGACAAACTCAAACACTTAAGAAACAAGTCCCAACATAACAAGACTAACACAATCTTATGGGAAAATAAAGACAATCAATTGTTAAATTTTAAAATAAAAAGCGTAACCCACAAAGGGATAGAAAACTAAAGTAACAATTTGATGAGAGGATGCCAAACCAAGACAACACTACAATATTCATCAAAGAAAAAAGAACTATAAAGAGTATTAAATTTAAATCTACTACTTACCAAGAAATTGGAGATGAATGGAATTGGAGAAGAAGACAAAAAAGTGGTCCAAGCTTCTACAAGAAGAGACACGGTTTTCCTTTTGCAATTGGGAGAACAATTAGGTTTTACTTTTCAACTTCTTTTAGTTTATTATAATCTTTTTTGTGTACTCCACTTTACATTGTTAAAAGGCTTTTTTACCATAAGAGGCAAGCCCAATAGTTAGATATGTACATAATACTAGTACTAGTAAAAAAATAATTAAAAAGTTGGGGGGGACCACAGCCACCTCTTGCCACCCCTGTACCTACGCCCCCGACTGCCAATAGGCGAGGTCAAACACACCACAAAAGCTAAACAAAAATATATGACGGAAGAGAAATCATCAAATTAAACAAAATACCAATTCATTCGTTCACAAAGAGAAATTCCAAAATTACAAAGGGGGGCGGAGCAAACTCAACGCCATTTGAAGGAATCAAAGAAAGGCAACATACAACATAAATAACAAAGCAAAACTACTTAAACGCCTTATAGGCCGCCTCGACGGCACGGGCGTGGCAATCCTCCAGCAAACCCTTCTGTTTCTTCGCCACTTCTGAGTCCATGGCGAGCTTTCTCATATCATTAGTAAGGACGTCATCCTTCTCCTGGAGACGGCAGAGGTAGGAACGAGTTCGGATCAGTTTGGCAACGTCATATTGGATGTCCATCTGCAGATTCCTCTTTCTCTTCACAAGGGGCATTAGCTGACTCTCCAGAGCATCGATTCTGTTATCTATGGCCTCCTCCGCTGAGAGGGAAATGGCCATCACTTCTTCTTGAGACTTGATACGCTCATTGGTCGCCTCAATCTTCTTCTCCAAAGCTTCAACAAGTTCTTTGTGACAATACTCCACGTTCTCCGTTGACACGATGAAAGCGGTATCGTCTGACAGCCTCTTCGCCAATTCTTGCGCCACGGCCAGAAAGGCGCGCTCCTTCTCCGTGAGCCTCCAAGAATAATCCTGCAATTCTTTCACCATAGAAGAAAAATCTTCTATCTGGTCCATCAGGTCATCAGTGTCGTAACACAAAAATATTCCTCAACTGCAGCATAACGGGCATGGCTGGTGATTCCAAGCAAGGAGTAGGGGACGTCATGACTGAAATATGAGTGAAACAAAGAACAGATGGGTGATGAGAAAATTTGCCTACATAAGAGTCTCTATTTATAATTAAAGAAAAGGGAAAATGATCAAGAGTAATGAGCGGTTACCTCCCACGTCCGGCCATTATCACCACTTCGCCTCTTTGAGCCTCGTGCTTGGGGGGCTGTGTACCGGACAAAATCCTATGGGCCCAATAATGTAGTGACCCAACAAATGGTCCAAGCAATTCGAATAAATATCTTGGCGGGAAAGGCAAGGCGCGGGCGACACAGAGACTAAGGGTGACGCCCCCAGGCATGGTCAAATCGCCCAGGAAGAAATAACAACCCACTACCACCACCTACACACGGTGGAGAGAAGAAACCGCCAATAACCACCCCTGTAACACGGTGGACACGGCGGAAACCACCCACGACCTCCATAGAAAGGAGTGGGGCGGTTTATAGATATTTTTAAATATAATCCTCCTCTATAAATAGAGGAGAAAAACCCATTGCAAAGGGTTCAGTTCTTTTTGGTAAAAATCGCATCCTTGTACTATTATTACACATTAATATACTTGGACTCACCCCCCATACTTTTTTACCAAAACAGTACCAATTTATTAATATGAGGTGTTTTTTGTAATTTATATGGGTTATACTCATTAATTAATAAACGAGCCTGTTTATTTTATTTTTAAAATTTACAAGCGACATATATCTATACTTATATATTTTGACAAATATGATTTCTTATATTATCAGTACATTAAGCCTTCAAACTTATAAAATAACGTAACTTTCTTACACTATTTTCACATTAAATATAATTTAAATTTAAAACAATTACGACCTACCATTCTCGATTGTTTTGAAATTGTTCACACTGTAATGGTCAACCATTCAATCTGTGGACCGACCTATGAAATTTATTAAACATTAAATATTTCTATTGACTTTTGTGTTTACTTTAAATCTATTCTAAATTTATGCTAAATTATGTCCTTAATTTTATTTTATTTTTTCTGTTTTTTTGTCTTAATAAAATCTTAAATTATGAAAAATTAATTTCAAAATAAAAATAATACTAATATACAAATAATATAATATTTGTTTAATTTATAAAAAATAATTAATGAATTGATAGTCCGTGCTTGGCACGGGTCTCACACTAGTTTTTATAAGAGACAAATAACTTCTTTTTAGATTCATTAATGTCTAAAAAGTCAACTGTCTCTTATGAAAAAGATCAAAATGAAAAAAAATTACATAAAAAAAGGGAATTCAAATTAAAAAAAAAAAATGTGAGACAAACAAAGTATTAATATATCCAAATTGGTTTTGCCATTTAAAAAGATTTAGCGACGCAGCTTATTGTCCGTTTGCATTTAATTCATATGTAATTACTTTTTTTTTTACTTAATACATGTAATTACTTATTTATTAATATATATATATATATATATATATATATATATATATATATATATATATATATATATATGGGAGGGATCAAATTACATCAGTGTAATTTTAAAAAAGTTACACTCATTAATAACCTTTGATTTGATTTTAATCTAATGGCCAAAAAGAAACATTTATACATTCATATGACTCCATTAATAACTAAAAAAATTTCCTTTTTTGCATTAATAAATTTATTAGTATTTTATTTTTGTTGTTTTAATCAGACAACAAGCATAACATTACGGTTATACATCATCGTAAAAAAACGTAGTTATGCATCGTTTATACTGTTTTGATTTTTGCAGGACTATGTAAGCAACTAAGTTTGTGTTACATAATGTAGTGCCTGCCTCCTATTTAGGTTTTATGTTTAAAACTCTTTGAAGGAAAAATTGTTAAAAATCAATGAACAAAGCAAATTTTAATATTCTGATTCCAAACATTGCTTACAATTTACATCTAAAAATTTGCTTTCTTCAAGTTGTTATTGTAATGGAGTATTTGATTTCAATACATTTTTATTATATAAGTTGTACAAATTAACAATAAAATCTAAGATATTAGTATTAGTATGGCAGTATAAAAGGAAGGTATATAAAAAAAAGGAAACTTTTTAATTTAGTGATGGAGTCATGTTAATCTATAAGTGATTCTTTAATGGCCATTAGATTAAAATAAAATTAAGAGATATGATTGAGTGTAACTTTTTTAAAATTACACTGGTGTAATTTGATCGCTTTCCATATATATATATATTTATATATGAAAAAAAAAAAACAAAAACAAAGTAGCCGACTATACAAACAGGTTTAAAGTATCGAACTCGAACATACCAAAGCATACACAGATGGCATCATCAAACCACCGCCCACCACCGCCACATCCACTTTCCGACTCAGATTCCGACGGCGGTTCTTCCACCTCTACACTCCTCCGTCACTCAGACCTCTCAGAATCAATATTCAAATCCTACTTCAATTTCTCCGGCCACTCCTCCACCAATGCCACCTCCGCCGATCTCTCCAAAATCCAATCATTCCTCACCTCCTCCTCCTCCGGCGCTCTTTCCTGCCTCATTTGTCTCGAACGCATCAAACCATCCGATCCCACATGGTCCTGCACCTCCCTCTGCTTCGCCGTTTTTCATCTCTTCTGCATTCAAAGCTGGTCCCGTCAAGCTTCCGATCTCGCCGCCGCACGCGCCGTCACTCGTCTCTCCATTTCACCTGATCAAGCCTCTGATACATCTCTATGGAATTGCCCCAAATGCAGAGTTGAATATCCCAAAAGCTTAATCCCCAAAACCTATCTCTGTTTCTGTGGAAAATTGGAGAATCCTCCAAGTGATGATCCTTGGGTTTTACCTCATTCTTGTGGTGAAGTTTGTGGTAGATCTTTGAAGAACAATTGTGGGCACCATTGTTTGCTTTTATGCCATCCTGGGCCATGTCCATCTTGTCCACAACTTGTTAAAGTTCGTTGCTTTTGTGGGTCTCATCAAGATGTTAGAAGATGTGGGTTCAAGGAGTTTTCTTGTGAAGCTCCTTGTTCAAAGTTATTGGATTGTGGTGTTCATAGGTGTGTTGAGATTTGCCATCGCGGCGCGTGTCCACCGTGTCGGACACGTGGTGTTTATAGGTGTCAATGTGGGAAGGTGAAAGAGGAGAGGGAGTGTTGTGATCGTGTTTTTCGATGTGATGATCCTTGTGAGAAGAAGCTTAGTTGTGGGAAGCATGTTTGTGAGAGAGGGTGTCATTCTGGTGAATGTGGTGAGTGTCCTTTACAAGGGAAGAGAACATGTCCTTGTGGAAAAAGGGTATATGAAGGAATGCCTTGTGATGCTCCTATGCAGGTTTGTGGAGCTACTTGTGATAAAATGTTACCGTGTGGGTATCATAGGTGTCATGATCGATGCCACCGCGGACAATGTATTGAGACTTGTAGGATTGTTGTGAAGAAATGTTGTCGCTGTGGTAGCCTCAAGAAAGATGTAAGTGATTGTGACTGTTTTTTGTTTTGAAATTTGAATGCATTTTCATTTTGAGGTTTGGTTTGTGAAATATATCATAGTAGGAAAAGTTAATTGAACTTAGAGTAGGTACCTTGCTATCAAGATTTGGTATGTGAGAGGAAGTGCCAGACATTGCGCGACTGTGGTAGGCATCCTTGTAAACGCCGCTGCTGTGATGGAGATTGCCCTCCGTGCTCAGAGGTGTGTGCGCTTGTTTTGTAGTAGATACTAATATTAATTATATTGTTATTATCTCATTTTGAGAGTAGACTTGTAAGTTTGTAATTACAGTGATGATTTTTATTTTTTATCAACAATTATTAGATATGTGGCAAAAGGCTTCGCTGTAGGAACCATAAATGCCAATCACCATGCCATAGGTATGTCCTTTTTCTGCTTTAGATATGTACAAAAATATTAAACAATATGATCACAATGATGGGGAAGAAACATATCATCAACATGAAAAGGTTGATTTCTTCGTTGATCCATTTAATTAAGAAAATAGGGACCAGGTTGTTGATATCTTATGCATATTATACAGACAAACCAGTCTTTCATTCTTTAACTTGTGAAGCATAAAGTGTAAGACAGGCAGAATACAGTTTGATGATAGCTAAATTTGTTCTTGCAGAGGTCCCTGTGCTCCTTGTCCTATTATGGTGACAATTTCGTGTGCATGTGGGGAGACACACTTTGAGGTTTGAGTTCCTTCATCAGGATTTTGCTTACATCTAGTCTTAAGTCACATGATTTTTCTTTTTCAATTATGCATGTTTGTACTTGTGTGTGCGAAGTCTCATTTTATAACTGTGTTTCTTATGCAAATTGTTGTGAACTGTGAATATACTTGTGTAAAACAACCCCACTGGCTGCTCAGTTCATACAAATTGATAGCTAGGATAATGTTGGACTTTCTAAGTAGTAATTAGTTTGAAAACCTATAGATGGAGCTTCCAGTGAATAAAACTTTGCTTTCACGTATGTATCATTCATCTCCCAGCACGTTAATGGCCTTCGGCTCTTTGCCCGGTTTCAGTTGATTGGAAGGAGAGATTTTGGTGGTGATCACTGATCAGCAGCATATCATTTTCTGTGTGCATAATATAGCACATTGCATTACACTGGCTGCTGCTAAATCTACTTTATATATGAAATCAAGGAGGGTTGTTATTGTCAAATTATATAATATCATTCATTGTAGTCAAGTCAGTGTGATATTCCTATTTTAATATTACTACTCGTGTGTTGCGACGCCCCGACACCTGCTAATTTCTTATCATTTTCGTTTAATAAATTGCAAGATAGTTCAGAGATCAGATAAATACGGAGTTGCTTATTGCTGTTACTTTGTATTTGTCAATAAGTTCACACATAAACACACCAAAAATATATGTTCCATGTTATTTCTTTATTTGCAAGTGTGCGTGTTTTATTAATCTTCTCGATCTTGATGTTTTATACTTGGATTTCATAAATTTTTGTGGCACTTGCTTAAATTATATTTGCTGAGTAATAGATTTTGTACCAGGTTCCTTGTGGTACTGAAATGGATCAAAAGCCACCCAAATGTCGTAAACAATGTCCTATTAAACCTTTGTGCCGGCATGCATTAATCTGCAAGGTACTATTTGTTATTGAATTGTTTTGCTGCAAGTATTTAAATTCTCAAGCAGAGATATATCGAATAATATTTTTAATGAGTTTGGGCAGATTTGGTTATACAGTCCTTTCATTTATAGAACGTGCTGCTAACTGTCTCTGTTTATTACTGTTGTTTTCTCTTAATTCTAACCTATTCATTCAAACTGCTACTACTATGAAACTTGTTAATGAAAATGTTTAGGCCTGTTGGACATCTTTTGTCTAGCTTCATACATCCTTTTTCTTGTTTTTCAACGACATTTTACAGATATATTTATTAAAACTAAACTTTATTTTTAAAAAATGCATTATTAAGTCTTTTTTACACACAAAATATTTTTATAGTACATGGTTGGCAAAAAATGCTTTTGAATTTGAATCATTGACATCTACCCCAACACCCCAGGTCTTCTAATGTCTAGAGTTTCCAATTTGTAACAGTGTATTATAGGCTTTTTTATAAAATATATTCAGATTTTGTGGTTCAAACATTATATTACATGCTGAAATTGAACTCCTTCAGTGCTGTGTACAATTAATTTTGAAACTGAATGATAATAATTTGATACTGTAATTATTTTGAGGAATATGTGTATCCCTTAATGGGTTGTTATTTTTTCCCCTCATGATTTGAATTATTACAAACTCTCAAAAGTTGTCATCATCATACTTGGATGTTCCTTAATTTGAAAGAAATTGAGTCCTTCATTACTGACAATGTATATTTCTTTGAATATTATTAACACATTGCTTTTGTTTAGCCACACAAATGCCATTATGGAGCCTGCCCCCCTTGTCGCCTACCTTGTGCAGAAGAGTACCAATGTGGCCACGCATGCAAATTAAGGTTTGAGAGAATTTTCCCTCTTATGTATGAAAGATTGAGATGTTACTATGTATCATTTTGAAGAAATTGATTTAAATGGTTAAGACTTTCCAACTTTCAAGCATAGGTGTCATCAGAATCCAATACCATTTAGTTGAATTGAATCACATGAGACCGTACATTCAAATTTTAGTTAATATTTTTCCTCACCGTACTTTTTTTCTTTGTGAAGGTGTCATGGTGCAAGGCCTCCTCCAAATCTAGAATTTACTCTCAAACCAAAGAAAAAGAAGAATACACAACAAAGTGAAGGTGTTCCTGGCACTCCATGCCCTCCTTGCCCAGAACTAGAATGGAGACTATGTGTAGGGCAGCACATTGGAGCAGAGCGAATGGTTTGTTTTGCTTATCTAAGAAGCTGTTTACGAACTATGACATGCCAGATTCTTTTAAATTATTTCGTCTAAACCAATTCGCATTAACTGCTTTTAATGTGGTTTCTGTTTTCTTTTCCACCTTCTTATCAGATGGTCTGCTCTGATAAATCACGGTTCTCCTGTGATAATTTATGTGGTAATCCTTTACCGTGTGGTAATCATTATTGCACTAAAACCTGCCATCCCTTGGAGAACTGGTCTTCCACGAACCAGTCACTAAGAATTGAGGCTTGTGAAGATTGTTCGCTTTCTTGCCAAAAGGTTTTGCATCTTTCAGAATTCCTTGTATTCTATTCTTTATGTTGCCCTAGTTTATTTCTCATTCTTGGGTTGCAATGTGTTCTATGTATCATCTCTGGATTTTAACTGAATCAATGAAGTTTCTTAATTGTTTTCTTCCTGTGTAAAGTTGTCAATCTCACTTTTTTAGTATCCAAAATCAGAGCTGATAGTTTGTCTCGTGACGTGTAAACTGCATTGATCAGGAAAGACAGCCTAAGTGTCAACATCACTGTCCTCGGCGATGCCACCCTGGAGATTGCCCCCCATGCAAGGTGCTAGTTAAACGGTCATGTCATTGTGGTGCAATGGTCCATGCTTTTGAGTGCATTTATTACAACAGCCTGTCTGCAAAGGATCAAGAGACTGCTCGGTCGTGTGGTGGACCATGCCATAGGTAATTTAAATAGAATCAAATTCATGTGTCTTCTTCTCTTTTCCTTGCTCTCCTATTCGTTTAGCTAGATGATAGCCTTATTGGTTACCACGGTTTTGCAGAAAGATGCCAAATTGTTCACATCTATGCCCAGAGACATGTCATCCTGGTGAATGCCCAAATCCTGATAAATGCGGTAAAAAGGTACATATTTATTAGCTTTCACTTCATGAATTAACTTTGAAAATAACACTATTAACTCAATCAGTGTTCTCTAGTTTATTGCACTACTTTTCTATTTGCTGCAAACTAAACAAGCCAGTACACTGTACATATATTATTGATCCAATTTACTTATCTTATACAATATAAACTGGTTCTTTGTAAGGTCACTGTTCGCTGCAAATGCCAAACACTGAAAAAGGAGTGGCTTTGTCAAGATGTTCAAGCAGCACATAATCATGCCGGTTCCCATCCAAGTGAAATACCAAAAAATCAATTTGGAGTTGGACTTATTCCTTGCAATTCTGACTGTAAGAGTAAAGTGCAGGTTGTTGAGTCAGAATTGCAATTACGGAAATCTAGAGTTACCGAGGTAATTGTGCTTCTATCAGAACTTTCCGCATACATTCAAAGTTATCTATTTGCTTAGTTCTTTTCATTCATCATTCATCACTACAAAATTGCGTTGTACTTGTTGAAATTCAGCTCCTGAAAAGGACATCTTTGTGTCTACATTGTCAATATGGTTATGATAATACAAAAGCAATTTTTGTTTATACAAGTCTAATAATAGTAATTGTTGAAGGTAAAGGAGCCAGATAATGAAAAATCAGTTCCAAAGCGACGAAAAAGGCGGGAGCGGGTAGTAGAATCCAATGAACCGACAATACTACAGGTATGCTAGTTTTCTTGATAAAAGAATGAATTTTTAATTTGATTAACCTTTCTCTTCGCTGACCAATTATGATTGTGATCATTGAACAGAAAATAATTTCCAGAACAAAGCAGGTTCTTCTATTTATCTTTTTCTTAGTCATACTTGTTGCCGCTACTCATTATGGATACAAGGGACTACTACAGCTCAATGATTGGATGAATAAAGTTGACGAACAGAGACATAGATCTTCGCGAATCAGATGATTTGTTCATTGTGTTAATTACTATATTATTTCCTCGTTTAATTAAACTATATAGTGCATCAAGTTTCAATATGATTTGAATGCTTGCAGCACTTGACACAAACCATACATTCTTTTTCAATGGATTGGGAAATAATCACACGATAGACATTAGACATACACACGTTATGTGTTTTCCCGAATAAGGTTTTCTTTTGGAGGTTCAATTAATTTGCATATCAAATATTGTTACCAAGCATTGTTATCGGCCATGGTGGCGCCATGGGGGATATTGGTGACGGGTTTTTGGCTTTCCACCATGGCCAATTTTGTGAAGGATGGCGGTGACATACTTGGATATGACAGCGCCACATATCGGCTGGTATGGTGGGTTTTTGGCTCTCCGCCATCGGCAACACTATTACCAAAAATGTAGCTATTGTATTGTAGTGTGTAACTTAAAGTGCTATGATGATAACTTGGTAATTTTGGTGGATTTGTCATATTGCAATAACATTTCCATTATCAATTTGTTGGTTCATGCCATTTTTTAATGTGTTTATTTGCCATCCTTTATTGAATTGTGTGTGAAAGCTATATTCACATTGTTTCTGAACCATTCCCATATGCTCCAACAAATTCCTTGCTGATGTCCATTTTTATTTATTTATTTTTATAGCTTCTTTTTTAAATTTCTCAAGTTTTATGCTTTTGAAATATAATTAAACCTTAGCTTATTCTAATTAAATCACCAATAGATCCATTAATTCTTCATTTGTAGTCAAATTAAGTGTAAACCTTTGTTGATTAGCATAACAACCATGCGTCTGCAATTTTTATATTTGTTAAGTTGTACATAGTTCACTTTAATCTTATTGAAGTGGATTTGAGTTCACACTCCATTCATAGTATTTTTCAACCACAAGATATCAAATAATTAATAAAGACAAATTTAAATATATTTCTCTAAAAAAATCTAGTAGTTAGTAGCAGCCATTCTTTGTAAACTTTGAAAGGATGTGATTATATATAATAATATATAGAGCCCTCTAATATATATAATATAATGAGTCTAAGTCTAACCGCTTCTGGAAAACTTGACTTGATGGAATAAGTTATTGAGATTGTTAAGATACTTTTGAGAATAATGTGCAAAAGTGTTACTATCTATCTACTATGATTATGAACCTTTGGACTGAATGCTTCCTTCCAAATTTACTATACTTATCTGTAGAAGCTGTATTAGTTTTAAACTTAGAGGATACGTCTTGCTCCTAAAAGGTATGCTAACATTGAGATTACTTGTCTTTAATTTATTAATAGAAAAGTATAAAGTGAAAAGAAAAAATTTTGCTAGTGCATTATTTGTATTATAGCTTCTATTAACAGTAGATGTGGTGGTGAGTGGTGACCATTTAGCATAGTAGGCTGAAAAATGAAGATTTCTTTTTCCACCCCCAGCTTTCTTTTTCACCCTTGGGTTTCCGTTTTTGACCTTTGACAAACTGGGAAAACAAGTTCGATAGATGCGTACCGAACTTTGTTATTGATTTATACCCCTTTTGCACCCGTCATATGTAACGATATTTCGGTGGACACGTACTGAATTTTGGCTTCTTCTTTACCCCCTACTTCGGTAGACAAGTACCGAACTATTTTTAAAGGTAGTTCGGTGGACGCGTACCGAACGGTTTCTATATAGAAACAGAGCGTACGCTTGCTTCTCCCATTCATGCAGAACTAGGTTTTTAGAAAGGGGAAGGGGAAATACGAACCTAAGGATCAAAGCATCATCAATCTTTTGTTTTTGAGTGATTCTTCCACAAAGTTCATCAATTTCTACTCCATCAAGTAAGATTATGTTGATTTTAGTTCATTATTTTCATTCATATTTCTTCATATCTCTCAATTTCGTTTTTGATTAGTTTATGTCAATGTTAATCTCTAATTCGTGATTTTGTGTTGATTATGTTGTTGAAATTGTTGATTAGAGGTTTATTGTTGATTTTGGATGATTGCATGTTAGGTTTGATGTGAAATTTCATTAGGTTTAGGTTTTGATTAAATTTTGAACTTTGAGTTGGTTTGAATGATGAATGCTTAGTTATTATGTTGTTGATTATTGCTTATTATGGTCAATGTTGAATGTTAAATTTGGATATAGTTAGATTTTGGTTGAATTTTGAATATTAAGTTGGTTAGACATAGATTTTGGTTAAATTTGAATACGGTTAAATTTTGATTACGACTGATGATTGAATATGTGTTATTGTTTTGTGTAGATATGGATGAAGAAGTTGCAAGAGGGCGACACGGCAGGGAGAGCAGGGCTCATGACTCGGCACGTAGAGAAGTGCCGCCTGCGCCTAAAAGAGGTCGTCACAAGAAAGGACAACCTCTTCTTGTGGAAGGAACTCATGATGCTGAAGCGGGTGGATCACGCTCCCGCACACGCCCATCACAGGTTCAGGCACCTGATGTCGATCAATACCTAGACGACAATGCAAATTGGGCTGAGCAACACCCACCGCAAGAGTCAGAACCACAGCATCAGCAACCACCTGAGGCAGAAGAAAGATATTATGGCGGAATTTGCTAAGAATAAGGGGCCACATCTGAGGTTTAACTACCTACAGAGTATATATAATGAGTTGAAGGAGACTTGTGAGAAGATGGAGAATGAGGAAGCAGACTTAGAGGAGATGTTGCCTTACATGGAGAGGTGTGTTAAAGCTTTTTTGCTGTTTGTGGTGAGCTGTACACTTTTCACCAACAAAAGTACTTTCTACATGGATGCCTCATACATGCAGTACTTTCAAGATTTGTCTACCGTCCATGAGTGGAACTGGGGTGCTGCATGTCTGGTTTATTTGCAAGATTATCTGGACGATGCGTCTGAGGAGGGCACTGGTCAGATTGCTGGATACTTATCGTTTGTTATGGTATATAAATTTATCAATTAATTCATTTATTTGTACTTCAATTTTCCAACTAATTCGTAACTTATGTTTATGTCTTTTACGATTTATATTAATGGAACTCATTAAATATGAAATGTATGTTTTTTCAGGGATGGATTATTGAGCATTTCCCAAGTCTGACACAGTGGAGGATAGCTGAAAACTGGAATGAGAGTCTGTCACGGTGCAGAAAGTTTTTACCCGGACAAGGCCATAAGGATCCACCGTCATACAGACAAAGTTTGGATAACCTGCAGATGTCCGATGTTGTTTTCTGCCCGTACGATGCGCATCGACCCTTCAGACCGTTGATTGATGAATGTTTCTTTTCTGGGTGGTTAAGGTGTGGAAAAGAGCTTGGAAAGCATTTGCCTGAACGGGTGCTCCGTCAGTTTAAGCATGTGCAAGGAATTCCGAGAGACCCAGCTTTGTCAGCTACACCAGGCATGGCGGTAGCTCAGATTGATCGAGTGTGGATGGAGGAATTGCTGATGAGGATGATTGATGAAGACTTGAGGGGCCGAGTGGTGGTGAATCCGTGGGATTGCGAAGCTGGCTACATATCATGGTACTACAAAGTGTCGCATCCTATTATGCGTCCGGTAGAGGCTGAGCAACAACCACCTAGGCCACCTATGCTGGAGGTGTTGATTGAGGAGCAGACTAGAAATGAGGTGGTTGATACTTGGGAGATTTGTTAGAACGTAAGAAGAGAGGTGCGGAGGGCTCTTGACGATGGTGAGGCGCCTGAGGGAACGCCTATTAATACTACTATGCATCGTCTTCTTGGTTGGGTTGAGCCAGGATTCTTGTATTCAACCAGGCGTCGTCGGGCAGGATCCCACCGGCAAGGATGGAGAGCGACTCAGTAGACTTAGTCGCATTTTCTTTAGTTTGTTTTGTATTAGCGTGTATGATTTGAACTTGTGACTTTGACTTGAGCACGCCATTTTGTAACTTGAACTAGTATTTTATCTTTTGGCATCGAGCGCAAAATTTTGTAACTTAAACTTTACTATTGTGGTTGGATTAGCGCTTATAGATGTTATGGTCGTGGACCTAGTGGTGCGAGAACTCGTCTTCCCTTTTTTCTTTTTAGCACCTTTAGATATTGCGTTGTGATCCGGAGCTTTTAAAGACGTCGATTCCGGAAAAGCAATTTCACGAAGTTGATTTCTTATCTTATCCTTCATGCAAACGTCAACTCGCTTCAAACGTTTCTACAAAAAATAAAAAAATAAACAATTTAATTGTTAATGATCGGAAAATGAAATTACGAGTGCAAAAAATAACGTGAGTGCGTAAATTAAATATAATGTGAGTAGCGCAAAAAATATAATGTGAGTGTAAATTAAATTATCATCATTAATTAAATACCTGAATAGCTTCCCATTCGGCCAAGCAAGAATAATCGTCGTCGTCGGACGAACCACCATCATCCTCCAAAAAGCATAACTTCTTCCAATGTGCATTAACCTCATCCATTCGAATAGGCAACTTGTGAAGCATCTTTTTAGCAATCAAGCATGCACATGGCAACCCATAAGTAAACCTCACCACACAACCACATTTTTTGCTATATGTACCGCACTCTTCAACTCTTTTTTCTTCTCTGTGTATATGATTCAAGGCAGGTCTTGAAATTTTGAAAATCAATAAAGAGTACAAGTAATGATCCTTGAACGTGTGCTCCACAACCGACAAATTCCTACCAAAAGTTCCTTGTATTTCATTGAACCTATTAATCAACATTTTGTCGATTGCTTCCCAACCCGTGGCTAAGTCACTGTGACCGTCCTTCAAGTAACCCTTCAACACACCGTGGGCACCTTCCACTCTGTTTGTTGTAGTGTTGCCGAGATGCAAAAATTTGTCAGACCAAGCACTAACACACCTCTCTTTATCGGTATCCAAAATAGTGGTCTCAACATATTTCAAGAATCTTGGCCACCTTCCACTTAGCTTCCTAAATTGTAAAACAGCTTCGACATAAGCATCCTCAGTAGGCGAGTACAATATGTCATCGAATGCTTTCGACACATCCGTCCACACATCTCTTTGCTTCACATTTTCACCGTCTTTAATTTTGCAAAGTATCTTGCACTTCTCGGACATATTTTTCTTCACATGAAAAGTACAAACCATATGAGCGGAGTCCGGAAATACGGTGGCAACTGCACTCATTAGTGCCGCATCCCTGTCAGTCACAACAACATTCGGCCTCAACTTCTTCCTTAACAGACAAACACATTGTTGAAGGACCCATGTGAAATTTTCTTCCTTCTCATTACTCATAAATGCAAACCCAATATTAAAGGTTTCCTCAGTCGAGGTCTGACCAACTAACTCAAACAAAGGCATTCCGTATTTGTTCGTTTTATACGTAGAATCCATAATCAAAACTGTGGAAAAAGTGTTGAACAAACATACGGATTTCGGATGTGCAAAGAAAATGTCTTGAACAAACTCGGACTCACCATCGGTTCGAGCTTTAAAAAAGTAGTTGTTTTCGTCAAGACACTTGTGCAAATGTTGGATTTCCATCCTTGTCGCCCTCGCTCTTTGTTTTAATCTATAACATGCGTTGTAAACTTGCTTCACAACCGTCACATTCTTCGGATCCCTCTCTTTCAACGTAGAAATGATATTCTTCGGCGGGACCAAATTCTTTGTCATTTCCGATAGAAGTTGCTTTTCTACCGGTTTCAAACGACCCGCGACGAGGTTTCCTCAGTCGAGGTCTGACCAACTAACTCAAACAAAGGCATTTCCGATAGAAGTTGCTTTGTCGAGCACATGGTTGTGCATGCCATCAACAACAGTAACATGCCATTCTCCCGTTGCATGGAAATATCCTCGTAGTCTAAATGGACATTCACATTTTCTCGTTCCCGTCTCTTCAAATTTCACCTTCTTTCCCGTTGGTTTGTATGTACCGCCCCTTTCGCAACCCAACACAATGAACGGCTTCCTGCTACCTTTGCCGTTATCGGATCTTGTAATGACAATTGAAAATCGTAACGGGAGAGCTATGTCGCGAGCCCAATCAACCAAAGCCTCTTTGTTTTCGAAAGTTCTATCCGTTACAAAATGGGCCCTTGTATCCACTCTTATTGGCGATACTTGAGGCTCCGCCGCTACTATTTCTCTACACTCTTCCGGAGGTTTAGCTTCATCGGCTATAACTAAAACAAATGCCAAAACAAATATAATAAGTAACTTGATAACATATAATAGCTCCATCAATAATGCAATCCATAATTTTAACAATTAAAAATCATAATATGATCACTAATTAAGGCAATAACTATTAATATGATTCAATACCTAAACAAACCAAGCATACAATGCATAAACCATATTTTAAATCCATTTTATGCATATTACAGAGAGCACTGCAACCTGTTTTATGTTTCGCAAAAGTTCGGTACGCCTCCACCGAACTTTTGCTCTTCATTTTCCAGAAAAGTTCAGTACGCGTCTACCGAGTTTTTCGAATAGTTCGGTAGACGTATACCGAACTAAACGGTGTCAGAAACCTACTAACCTAGCAGCTATGGGTGCGTGAAATAAACGGTTGAGTTCGAATTTTACCTTGTTTTTGAGCTTCTAATGCGTCTACAAACAGTTTGCCAAGCTTCCAATGTTGATTTAACCCCCAAATGGACGGAATCGCGCAATTTCCTCGTATGGAGATTTTGATTGTGCGTGTGTGAAGAAGAAGAAGAAGAAATGAGGAAGAAACCTGGTGTTTCTGGTTTATATACATATAGTTCGGTAGACGTCCACCGAACCACATCATAGTTCAGTACGCGTCCTCCGAACTTTGCATAAAGTTCAGTACGCGTCCACCGAACTATTGCTTCCGAATTTTAAAAAGTCAAGAGGAAAACTGGGATTTAAGGGGGGTGAAAAAGAGTCGGGGGGTGGGAAAAGAAATCTTCCTGAAAAATAAGAAACTTTGGCCATGACTTTTTTTTAGCAGCTTTTAATTTCGTTGTTCTCGTGAGCTTAACACAGTCGGCAGAGACATCACATTATATACACAGGAGCTGAAGTTTGAACTTTGGATACTCCATTTATTTATCTTTAAGTTGGAATTTTTAACCACTAAACTACTTGATAAAAAAACTTCTAATCTTGTTTGTGAAATTTCTGTTGATTTTTTTATTTCCCTTGATATTTTAGACTATCTATCTAGCATGATTATTTGAACTATTGTAATATTTTAAAATGAATGAGAATCGACCTCAATTGCATTTTTTTTTCTCTTTGTGCACATGAATATTGATAATATGATTTTTATTTCTTAGACTGGATTGGATCTCAATGTTTCAACAAAAAAAAATAGAGTCTAAAACATGTTTAAATGATCAACGAACACGGTAAAAAAAAATTAAGATCAAGTTCATTCAAATTTTCAACCACTAAAATTAAAATATTAGACAGAGTTTTTTCAAGGTTATGTCTTTAACATGACATATTTGACTATCTCATGGTGCTTGTAACAAAAAAGACCATTTCAGGGTGAAATTCTATTAGCTTTTGTTTAGCAAAAAGAATTCAATTATCTAATTTATTTGACAACAAAAAATTCAGCCGATGTTATTCGGTATTCTATTTTTGGTACATAGATGAAATGATAAAGCCATTATAAATTCGCACACATAAGTGAGTGATTTTTTAGTATTTTTTTATTGGTTGAACTAAGAATTATGGACAATATTCTAATATCATAATAAAGAAGGATATCATTCTACATAAAATAGAAAGAAGCAAGGATATCGCTAAAAGCGTAAAATTCAGAATTTCACACTTCTCAACATTAAACATGCAGTCACTAGGTACTAAACAATAAAAAAAGTAAGTAATCTCACTATTCATAATTATAAATAAAAGTTAATCAACAAAAATTAATATATTTTTCAAAATTTAAATCAAATATATTTTTTTATTTTGAAAATCTTTTACTTATAATTAGGAATGAAGAAAGTAAATCATACACTCATCACATGAGTGGGTAGTATCATATTAACAATTTTTGTTGGAAAAATTTCTACTATTAATTTCTTATAAACAAGATAAAATTGTGAGAACTCCAGCTAAAACTCTTATAGAAAAATAAATTCAAATATCTTTTACTACACTTGTTTTATTTTTGTAAACTGAAGCACATTTCTCCATCTAGATTTTCACTTGTGACAAGTAAAACAAGAGACAAAATTGGGAGAATGAGTCTTGAGGATAATGTATTAAGACTTGTCAATTCAAAACTTGTGGGTGGCTAACTATAATAACACCAACCTTGCCGTGTAATAAAGAAGCCATATGCAATAAGCCAATCCACTCCTTAATATGGTATTAAATATGAAATTCAAACTAAAAACCTAAATCGTCTGATATTAATCAAATAATCGACAGATATAATCGCATAGTGCAGTCACCTTTCTCTGACTGCGCTGAATTCGGATCGGTCGATATTGTGTCCAAAAGTAGAATTAAGTGAGTAACTATCTTTCAAAGAAAAACAAAATTAGACATACCAAGTCTTCCATATGCTATGGAGGGGACCATAGAGAAAACGGATTAACTACGGAGCTTATATGTGGGGCTCAAACATTACAACTACTCAAAGGAAGGAACATAGTTGCATTGCATTTGCATCATAGTGTTTTCATGTTCTAAAAATACATGCCAAACTGTGTTCACATTCATTCTTTCTTTTCCACCCTTTTTTCACGTGGTCTTCAAATGTGACTTGGTATATCTCTATGTTGTTTCTTAGTCTGAATCAGACCAAATAATTTACAAGTTCATAAAAGTGTGCCTCTTTACCTTCTCCTCTGATTTTATATGATTATAATAATATCCACATGAAAATTCTTCAATTCTTAATTACCTGACACCTGTTTGGCATTGAAAAATGTTTCTTTTAGTTTCTTAATTTTTTTATTGGTATTTTCAAATATGTCTGCATTACTCAATAAGTGTTGAGTGATTAAGCAGCTCAGTTGAAGCAGCGGTGAGTTTGTGAGCGAGGATTGTGGTTCGATCTCCCAAAATACACTCATGGGGAGGAGCAAAATTGCAACCTAAGCACTCAAGTGAATATGTCATAATTGGTCAAAAAGACTGAAGTTTATAGATATTTGATGGAGCGGTTGAGAGTGCCAAAACCCTAATTACGACGGTTTCCTAAAAAATCTGCCTACTCGTTCATCGGTGTAGCAACAGGCAATAAAAACAATGATGCTTTCTTTAAAATACAACAAAATGATGGTTTAATCTATCATACATTGAGTGTAAATAGTAAATACATAATGAAAAAATGAATTGCCAAAATAGCTTAAACTAAACAATCCCTTTTTTTTTTTTTTTTCTGGTTAGATGTTAGTAGTTTCACAATATTCTACATCTTAATGTTAGATGATACTCCTAAATTAATCTTTACATGCCAATAATAAACCCATAAATTTATCAGAAAGAATCTACGAAAAATAATAAAACAAAATTTCCAACATTTTTTGGAAGTTGGAACATATCAATCTGAAACAATCGAGATAGTAACACTCGAAATGCTTTCAATCTCATTGTTACTACCACCTTCACAAATAAGCAATGCCCTCTCCAAATTGGCAACAATATCAGCCATAGTTGGTCTATCTTTCCCTTCCAAATTCACACAATGTACAGCAGTATACGCCATTAACTCGACCGCCTCCAATTCATTACTCTCCGCCTCCGGTTGTCCAACTCTTGAGTCCAAAATTTTCAACAATTCACCAGCTAAAATAGCAGGCACTGCGAAATCTACTAGACTCGATGGATTTCCACCATCTTCATCATTTCGAAATATAGCTCTTTTTCCTGTTAACAATTCAAGTAATACAACTCCAAGTCCATATACGTCACTCTTTGCCGTTAACACATTTAAACCGTAGTACTCGGGATCGATATAACCAACTGTTCCTGCTGTTTTTGTCGGTTTGTAATTGATATCAGATTCTGGACTCATCAATGATAATCCAAAATCAGATACTCTTGCTGTCCAAGTTGCATCAAGAAGAATATTTGAAGACTTAATATCTCTATGAATTATTGAAGGAACTGCGTAATTATGCAGATACTCTATTCCTCTAGAAGCATCCAAAGCAATTTTGATCCTCATATTCCATGAATTCAACAAACTACTACTTTTTTCCACATTGTTCTTATCATGCAAATGACTATGCAATGAACCATTCTTCATGTAATCATAGACCAAAAGCCTCTCATCTTTCTCCTCACAATAACCAACTAGTCTAACCAAGTGTTTGTGGTGTAAACGCGACAAAAAAGCTAATTCCGACTCAAATGCACTCTCTTTCTCTTGAAACTTTTTAACTTGATTGCTACCTCTCTTGATTGCTACCTCGCGACCGTCGAATAATTTTCCTCTATATACAATACCAAAGCTTCCTGCACCAATTTTGTTCTGCAGTGAGAAATGATTTGTAGCTGCAATAAGCTCAGATAGAGAAAACTCCTCCGCCCTTTCTTGATGCTTAGTTGACGAAGGTCCACTCCTCTGCCGCCTCATTATTCTTGAACCTTGACGCATAATCACTGATTTAATCGAAGACGAGCTAGTATTCGAACCGCTGCTACTACCTCTTGTAACCGTTGGTTGCACAGAATTGTGCACTTTCTTTTTACCAAAACAAACACCTGTCCATAAGCAATAGATTATTGTGCATATACCAATAAAACCTCCCACTGATCCAACAATTGCAAAAATCAATAACCCCCTTGTCAATGTCTTCGATCGAGGACGAGACACCGGTGGTGGTGGCCGTGGTTGAACTGATGGCGGCTGCGTTGGCGGCGGGCTTGTTATTTGAGTGTTACATATATTTGGCTTACAAATTTGATGACTTGTGCTAGAACACAATGATTGAGAACCAGGATATATACCACACTCACTACAAGAAGATTGAACACAAGGCCCCGGAAGAATTCGAGACAACGGAACATCAGATTCAGAACTATTCGATCCATTAGACCAGCCAGGTCCCCAACAAATAATAGAAAAATTAGTTGTTGTCAATCCACAAGTAAAATTAGAAGCAGAAACAATCAATTCAAAAGAAACACTTTCAATAAAATTCACCAAAAATTTCCCTTTTCCACCCCAACAAATAACAGAACCGTTATTTCTTCTAATTGCACAACCATGTTCATCACCAAGTGCCAATTCACCATACTCAAAAGCACCACCTTGTGGAACATCAATTTGACCAGAACTATTACTTCCTTTACAAACCAAAAAACCAGTTGAATTCAAACCACAAACATGTGAACCACCAGCTACAATACTCAACATAGACATGTTCCCAAATTCATTCTGTAACCTTTCTGCAATAACTTTCTCACCCCAACACCGAACTTTTGAACCATTTTTCAAAATCCCACAAGAAAAATTCGACCCAGATGAAATCGAACCGAATCGGTCCGATCCAGATGGTTCAAAATCATCATTAGTCCTCCAGCAACGAACAGTTCCAGTTCCGACCACCGTAGCGCAAACTTGAGAATCTCCAACTGAGAGATTCTCCAATAAAACAGAATCGTTAACGTAAAGTCTTTTACTTTGAAACGAAGATAAAATATCCCAACAATGTAAACTATAGTTACCGGACCTTAAGCCACAAAAATAGCTTCTTCCACCGGAGATTGAAGAAAATGAAACGTTGGGGAGGATGGAGAAAATTTTGCCTTGACGGTAACACTGAATGGTTTGTTTTGATTGGCCTGATGTGATGCCGCAGACGGTGGTGGGAGAGTCTGTGACGGAGAGGGTGGTGCCGGAGCCTAAAGCATTGGAAGAAGACGAAAGATAGAAGATGATGATGATTGTGACGGCGGTGAAATGGGTGTTGAAGGAGGAGGAGAACGGTGGTTTCTTCATTAAAGAGAATGGAAATTGATTTTGAGAGTTTTGTGCTTCATTTGCAGAGGAAGAATAGAGAAATGAAGAAGGTGGAAGAAAGGTTAGTGTGTTATTATGGTGGAAATTTTGAAGGAAGTTGTTGTGGACTGTTGAAAATGGAACATGTCTAATAATTTCTGTATACTGTTCAACTTAATTTTAATCACTGTGGCATCTAAGGCCGTGTTTGGTTTTCATTATAAAAAAGCTATTATTTGTGACTTCACCGGTCTTCTTGACTTGGATCAAAATGAAGTTGTTCAAACGCATAACAACCTACAAATTTTGATAACATGAAATTTCAATACTCACATGACAAGTCTTTATAATTTTATATGGGGTAATTTGTTTCAAATTATATTTTTGAGTTTTTCTATCATGTGCAAATTTTTAAAAATTTTAAAATAGTAAATTTGTATTGGAATTGTGTATTTTATATTAAATATATAACTTTTTGATAATAAATAATAATTTTTATTTTTAATAAAAGAAATTACTATTTTAGTTGTTTTAACATATGCAATATTGCAAATGTTAGATACTCTATATATTTTTATTTTCTTACTTTCAGGAATAAAATGATAGTGAAATGCATTTTTTGTGTTTGTGTTTCTTACAAGTTTATTATATTTTATTAGTCAATTTTATTTTAAGTATATTTTAGTTTTTTTTAAACTATCACTTGATAATTTAAAAAAATTTATTCAACAAACGATGAAAACAAATCATATGCATGTAAAATAAATGTTGGTAACAAGTTAATTGTGAGTATCATATGCAAACATACTTATGTGGTTTGTTCTAATTGGTTGTTGAATAAATATCCCAAAATTATTAAAAGGTAGAATATGCATCATCTAAATTTTATTTTCGAATATAAAAGATTCCTGAAAAAAGAAAAAATTCCCAAAATAAAAGGTGAAAATAAATTCTCCCCAAATGTGTTGAATGAATGTATCCGTAGTTTTAAATCAGATTTTGAAACTCTCGTGTTGAGTTTAATAGGAGACAAGCGAATGAGGTAGTTCATGCTCTAGTCAGGGTAGCCTCATCTATAGTTCGCTCCCATATTTTCATTGATTTAGCGACATGTATTAGTCATTTGATTATGAATAAAATGCTATAAGTATTCTTTTGTAAAAAAAAAAAAAAAATTCTCCCAGAATATAAAATTAAATTCATGTATCATTATTAATTAACCTCCTTATTATAACATGAGAATTTTTAAATATTAACAAAACATATTTTTTTAAAAAAACAACAAGCCAAGCCGCTATTTCTCAATACGCACAATGTCGGAAAAAACTTATAACATTTTTAAAAATATCTGGAAAAAACTTTCATCCTTGTATTTTAGGAAAAATTATTCTCAAAAATAAATTTAGTAAGCTTGAAACAAACACGCCCATATCAATTGAAACAAGTCATTTTTTTTTTAAACAAGTCATTTTTTAACATCAAACAAGTCCGATTTATTTTTCACTCTTACTATAGTTATACTACACAACTATTTACAAATCTAAAATTGGTTTTTTACTCTAAACACTAGGTTTAAATATGATATTATTTCCTACAACTATAGCCGTTTTTATTTGTTTTAGTCCATGCATGTAAGTTTTTGTTTGAATTTCAAGCTCTATAAATTAAAAAATAGTTGTTTTTAGTCTCTAAAATCATCTTATTAGACCATGTATCGTCACATATCATAATTATATTGGAGACTACACATGCTATCAAGTACTAAAATCGTCAATTTTTAAATTTGCAGTGGCCGAAACCAAATAAAAAAAACTTATAGAGATTAAAACAAAATAATGTTATATTTACAAAGACTAAAATTATATTTAAACATAAAAATTATAATTGTTATACATGCTTTTGCGAGATAAATTTAAAGAGAAAAAACATAAAATTTCTCTCTCTCACATAATGAAATAGGTGCAATTTGAACCTCGTTCACAATGTGTAACCTGATAACAATTTATTATTTTGTCCTTTTTTTTGCATTGGTAGCAATATTAATGTCACGTTCAAGTCAGTTTAGTAATGTTCTGCTTTGATTTTAGTTTTTTTTTTTGTTGGAGTTAGAGCATGATGATAGTGTCTCCTTTTTGAATTTTAAATGGTGTTGTTTTTATTTGGTGATGTTTTTCTATTGTATTTTTTATTTTGTAGTTTTGTACTATTTGATAGACGAGAGAAGGCTTAAAAGCTTGGAATCAGGACGCACCTCAACAATAGGTGTTGGTATGAACTTTGCTTCCCTCCGTGGATCAACCAACCGTCTTGATTCATTCTTTTTCTTCCGTAATTTATGCACTTCTTTAGGAAAGAGCTTTGGCGGCTTTCAAAGAAATTTTAAACAGCCGGAGTCTTTCTTAATGCAATACGTTCAACAACCCTTAATGCGTGCCGCCAGTCTGTACTTGCTGCATGCTGGCAAAAGCAAGGCTTTCAGTTGAAAATGATGAGACTCGAACCCACAGCTCTCGCCTTGTATATCTTATACTAATAGTTGAGTTTTATAATATATTTGGTGATTATAAAAAGATTTACCCTGTTCAATTTTAAAAAATAAGTAAAAATAATAGGCGTCCATTGTATTATGCTTGAGCCAAATATCAACAATGAATTGAAATCAGACATAATTTTTAGAAAGGTTTCTAGGAAAGGAATGCATGATGCATCAGAATCAGATTCAACCGACGGTGAAAAAAATAAAATAAAAAAGAAATATACTCGCCACAACAACATGCATCCACGTGTACCATAAAATAAAATGTTTGTCAAGCCCTTCCCCGGTGGAACTTGAAAGAAACGTAACACATGTATTGGGTTTGACTGTAATAATCATCATAGTACATACAAAGAGAAAAAAAGACTGCGAATGTTCTTTTCTATAATTTGGATTATGAAAAGCTAGCAAATGAGAGGGTAATATCTTATCATATTTGGTGATTGAACAAATTACTAATATAATATAATGAGTTTAATGTTTTAAGTTGTTATTAATTTACTACTTCTATGGTAGTACAATGATTTTGTTGACTTTGAAATTCAAATATGAGACCAAGGCGTAGTATGAGATAGTCAAACTAAACGACATAAAATTTTGGGTGTTGAGTTGTAAAACTAAAAAGTAAGAGAAAGAGATAGAAAATGAGAGGTGGTGTGGTGGGTACTTTCCTGGTTGGTTACAATTGAAATTTGATTTAAAGACCACAAGGATGGATTTATTATATGTGGGTCAAACAAGTGCAATGGAGGATTGATGGACCAAAATTAAATTCTCAGTTTTTTTAAAAGGAAGCCTATATAATAAAAATTCAAATAACGTGTGTTTCATTATATATTATAGTATGCTTTTCATAATCATTATATATTATATGACTTGATAATACTACATTCAAAATAATGGTATTAGAAGAAGTAGTTAATTTATGCATGTACACGTGGCGTATAGTATTAATAATGGTAATTTGGTTTAGTTAATTTATGGATATATTCATGTTGGTGCTTTTCTTTTATATATGTTAAAGAAACACGTTTAACATTAATTTTGATTAATAAAATTATATTATCAATTAAAATTTTATATTATAAAAAGAATACTCCATAAACACAAGTAGTTGCCATTGAAATTGAAAGTTAACGTTCTTTTCGGTATATTCTATCCAACTAAAGGATGTACGGAGAGTGCATTTTTTGGACAAATTTCTATGTAATAATTAACAATAAAAAACTATAGAGAAGATAATTGGACCCGCCATGAAAATAAAAGAGAGACATTATGACAACTAAAATGAATTGGTGTCTCTACGAATAAATAATGATAAAGAGCAGTTTTCATAAATCTAGTTCAATTGGTAAATCACATTGCACATTTGTGCAGGGACTGGAGTTAATGATAAAGGGTATATATAAATTTATAAAATACCATTTAGACGAGAAGAGAAATAGAAAACTAGGCTGTTAAAGAGATTCTTGAACTTTTATTGATGGTATTGAGGAATATTGGATGATGCTTTACGAAGCTGGAAAGAATAACCTATGCTTTCTTTAATAGCCTAAACACCTTACTACATGATATGTTAAATGTTAATTAATATTATTATTAATTAATGGTTAGTTCTTTTGTATCTTATTAAGCATATGTATGTATCCGAATAGGCTAGGGTGGTTGTTAATTTGGCATGCTACTGTTTGGATTATCTGGAACTCTCGGAATGATGTCATCTTTGCGAGAGAAACTGTTTCTGTCGATTCTTTGGTGGATAAGGTGAAACTTTCACCGTGGAAGTGATATTTGACTAAAAACTCTGGTATCGCCTGCTCCTCCTACGAGTGGGAGGTGCAACCTATCTTGTACTGGAGCCGATAACAGTAGGTGATCTGCTGATTGTGGGTCCCGTTGCATCTTGATGGTGATCAGTCTGTTCTTTGTCGGTCTTTTATTCGTCCTTATTTTTCCCCTTTTTCAGGTGTCTTGGTTCAGGTGGTTGTAGTTTTTAGGAGTATATTCCTAGTACACTTCCTTATTTTGTTTTGTTGTTTCTTTTATTTATACTGCTATTTTTTTCGTAATATAATATATTTATCTTTACCATTAAAAAAAATAAAAATAAAATAAAAATGCATGTATCCGAAAAAACACTTCCAACCAATGTCCTTATAAGACAGTCCTTGTAGTTCAAAAGTTTATCCTTAACGTGTTTCATCATTGGGAGGAGAAGATTGACATGGCGACAATTACAAGTGGAAATAGTAAGACTTCATCAAATAAGTTTAATCTATTTCAAAACAACGAGACCCGAATTTGACGACTTTAGATTAGCTGCTGTTGAAAAATCATGCGATTATATATCTCAATTGTTCATTTGTGATCAGACGTCTCAGATTAAATGCAAAAAAAGTAACTATTAAAAAATGTTATCATTAATTCTTAATCGGATAGTCTAAATACATTATGCAGAAACGGCACCAAATCCTTGTCCAAATTTAACCTATTGTTATTATAGACAAATTTTATTGTATTACATAGCCTTTTTAAAAGTTTGTGTCCTAAACGTTGGTTTAAAAGTCTATCCATCACTTAATGTTTAATTAAGACTAGATAGCCTATCATTGAATAGGTTTAATAACCACTCAATTTAATACATTGAATTACCACTTTATTTAAGACAAAAAAATATTTTAATATTAATATTGCTATTTTTTGTCTTAAATAAAGTGGTAATCCACTGTAATTAAACTTATATACAACTGTCAAGTCCGGTCTAGCAATTTCGACATTAGTCAGTTGAGCTAGTACTTCTAAACTTAATATTGCTATTTTTACTAAAAGACATGAATAGTTTTTGCAGCTTGTATGAAAATTGGGATAAGGATCTTCAAAAAAAGTGAAAAGTTTCATTAGTATAGTTTTGGTTTGTATAAATGTCTCTATCTATTTATATATATGTTTTTTGACAATAAATATGTGTACATTTAACCAGGACATTAAATTTTAAGTGTTAATTAGTTTTCCCTACAACGGATCATTTGAGAGATCTCGAGTTCGATTCTTGATGGAAAGAGAGAATAATTCTTGACCATATTTTCTTACCTCGCAGCGCGGCCAAACTCTGAATTATTGGGTGGTTAATACAAAAAGAAAAATGTGTACATTTAAAGAAAATAACTGAGAAAGCAAATAATTTAAATTGACTAAGCACAAAATATCTCAATGTTTCTCATAGCAGTAGCCGCAACAAAATATTTTGTGGCAAATGGTGTACTTTTCATGAGATTTCAAGCATGTAAACAGAATTTATCTAGTGATCTACATGTATACTACATTAAAATCTATGGAGTTGAATGATCAACTATTCTTAATCAGAAAAATTTCCAATGATGTCAACAGGGAACTGGAATCCCATGTTGTTGGAACCATTCAGGCATATGGTACTTTTCATAGAGCAAATATCTAACATCTTTTTGGTCAGATAGTTGCTTGAGAAGTGGAAGAATCACATCTAGAAGCTGATGAACATAGACAAAAAAAGATTGTTAGTAATAATTCATCAAAATATTAAAAATCAGATGGTTGATCTGAATTTCCAAGAGGATGAATATATGCACCTGTGTGTCATGTGGTTGCTCTGCAGAAAACGGGACGCATGGAATTCAGTTGTGCGGTTGCAATAGAAAGCTGTAGGGATTGTTGTCTACAATAACAATGTTACATAGATCTTCTGATATGCATGTAAGATCTTTTACATGTTCCCGATATCCACTGTAAACATTCAACAATTATAAGAATACTAATGACGCAAATTCATTCTCCTTTAAGAAGATAGAAATCGATGTATCATGGTGTATGTTGGTATCAGAGAAACCATTTACAAAGGACTAGAAAGAAAGATTAATTACATATATAGACTGATGAAAAAGAAATGAAGTAGCACTTACGTGCTAATTGTTGAGGGCCGATAAAGTCGCAGACTAAATAGATTGTCTGTGTCGATTCTGTCAACAAGTGGTCTAGCATAACCTGTGAGAGTTTATAGATCAAAATCACTCAAAATTATAGAAAAGAGCTTCCCTGACTTGGGCATGCAGCAGCGTTAAATTTTTTAGGGAGAGCTTGCCGCCCATTTGGGTCTCACAAGGCTCGAAGGATATGTCTCTGCAGTTGCGTGCAGAGGATACCTGGTTTGTACCAAAAAAATAAAATAAAGATGCAGCATGAAAAGTACAAGATCAAACCTTCAAGACCAGCAGTAAACAGAACGAGGTCTGCAAATTCACTAAGTTGTCTTAAGAATTCTTTCAATCCGGGGCGTTCAAAGACTGTAACATGATTGATTAGTGGTTTTCCATCTGCTTCCTTCAAGACACAACATTCCCATGTGAAGATTTTAATATTTTATCTGAAGACAAAGAATCAGATACAAGCAATCAAGTAACAAACCTTGTTAGACAATACACATTCGTGCTCAAACCAATTTAAACCGGCTTCAATTGCTTGAGTTTTTAGTGTATCTGGCAAACTCGATGTCTCATATGCACATATCAGTGTTTCATCCAAGTCAAGCACTACCTACAAATGCACATGTGAGATGAATATGATAAGAAGCCAAAACATGATAGAATTGTAGTTTCAAGTAGAATCAAATTGTGATAATATGCACCTAATTCTGTGAGTTTAAACAACATAATATGGTAATATGCAGAAGCAGAAAACAACTGAAAAGAACAGCTTTTGCAGTGATTTTATCGTACCAAAAAATATATTTTCTACTTTATTCCCATGTTCACTCACAAAATGTGCTCAGTGATTATCTGCAGCAGTAAATACATAAATTTGAATGCACTCTCGACTAGCAATAGTACCAAACCAGAAAGAACCACATGTTCTCCGACAGGCCTTACTATGTGTGTGAGTTTGTGCGTGTGTGTGTTTGGTTTCATGATAGATGGTATCATAATTGATTTTGCTTCCGGTTAAACGTCGTTTTACTTATATTACACATAACACATCTGTTTGGAGCTGTGACGAGTTTGCCATTTCTTGCGTCCTAAGGCTAGTAGATTCGTATTGGACGCGCGTTAATGTATTTACGGGTGCAGGATTAAACACATGCTACATGTATTTCATGTTTGGTTTCAATCACATAAAATTGATTTTGACTGTAAGCCTCAATTTGACAGAACGTGCTAAGAACTAAGAAATAGTTCTTCAATTGAAAAATTTACACTACTTTTTACATCATACTAATTTCAGAGTAATAAAAAAATACAAACATAATTTACATCACTTCAAACTCAATTATACTCTACAAAATCAATTCTATTCAAAATCACATTTCTCAAAAGCTCTCCCAAAAATTGGAGCTTTTAATTTTAGAATTGATTTTTAAACTCAAATTTATTGTTCAAATCACCTTTACATGAATACATCCAAACATAAATCACTTCATCTTCAACTCACTTTTAACGGTAGTGAATTTCAAAAGAATCAATTCATTTAAAATCAATTTTTACCACGCAGAACCAAACACGTTAATATATGAGAGATTAGAGTCAGCCATAACCGTGCTAGTTACATATTGAATTCCAAAAATAACTCAAAAGAAACCAATCAAGCTTTTCTAATCTAATTCTACTAAAATTTTCAATTCCCATTTTTCCCTCACCCTCTACCATGCATTATTACAAACTTAAACCTCCTCTCAAACCATTATCAAAGCATCATAAACCCATATTAAAAAAAAATCTCATTTTAATTTTGAAACTCTGAAAGTTAGAAATTAGTTGTTAGATTAATACTTTTCTCCTTTATCATGATTTAAACACTGGACTTAATCAAGATAATAAGGGACAATTTTTGTTCAGACTTTACTTACTTCGCGATCGAATTCAGACCCTTCTCTCCCCTGGGAACCTGAGAACCAGGGTTAATACCAAAAAAAAAAAAAAAAACCTTTGACCTACTTCGGTTGAGCTACCCAACCCAACAAACCAAAAATCTCTCATTTATATTAACTAATAATAAAAATCGTATTTTGAGGCATACCCAATAAAAAACAATGTAAGAAAAAAGTGATCATATCATACCGTGAGCTTTTGAAGCTTTTGGTGATCATCGGCGTCGTCGTCGGAGATTTGAAGAGAGGAATCATGATCAATAGTGGGTACAGAATTGAATGAAGAGTGAGAACAAAAAGAGAGTAAAGGGTAATGCACAAAGGATCCAATAATCTGAGAAAATATTTGGTAGAAAAAACCGAACCAACTCAACACTGCATTCCATGCTTGGTGAGTCACCGGCGAGTGCATCTTGGTCTGAGTCAACTCGCTCATATTATTCCAATTTGATTTGTTTTGTACTAATGTTGTAGCGTGGGGCTTACGTTATTATTAACGTTTCTTTGTTTGATTCAGTTGTTCTTTGTTTTGTTTTGGTTGAGAATGAGTAAAGTTTTGGCTATTTAAGAATATTTTTTGAACAAGGAAAATTGGTTGTGCTATAACTATAATTGCAAATCATGTTTTATTTAAGGAAATTTATTTTTTTTTGACAATTATTTTATTCTAAATTTATAAATATAAACATCAATACAATCTGGAATCATTTTTACTTTTTTTTTTAAAGAAAAATTAGGAAATACGATCTGGAAATTTCCACTTACAACGAGAAAAGAGATGTCACACTATTACAAAAATTTGGGTATGAAACTATTAATTCATTTTGTATTTGTAAAAAAATTTAATCAAATGTAGTGGTATGATTTGGGTGTTTGCTTGGTTTAATGAATTTCTTTTTACTCATAAAACAAAACATGTAGTCAGTTGTTTTTTTCAACAAAATTCAACTTTTAAAATGAAGGTGAGATTTGTATCCAAAAAATAAATAAAGTTGGGATGAGAATGAAATTTGTTTTAATGTAAATTTTAATGAAATTTTCATTAGGAAAAAACTTCGAAATGTATTTTTCGAAATTTTTGCATGCTGAGGAGGAAAAAGAAACATGGGGTGAGAAGAGAAACTGTCAATGAGAACTATTAAGAGCCTTATTAAGGCCCAGTTAGGATACGCAAGCACGCAAGCCCAATAGTACACCCATTTGCATGAAAATGTCTATACAAACCCGTTTTAACTGCTTTACATTTTTCTCACCCAAAGTGCATGTACAATACATATATAAATCTACTTTATTATTATTTGGATTTGGAAATCCTAATGAGTGCCCCAAGAATTATATTGGGAAATTGTATATTTAATGCATTTGAAATGGAAATACTTATATTTTTTATCATTGAATAATTTTTATTTGAAATTGTTATACAATAGTCTTGAAATACTCGTAAACAAAATATTTACTTGTACCGGATCAGATATCGGGATACTATTTCCCCATGCCCAACACATTATAACGAGCTTCTTGCCTTAGGGGGCATGAGGCCTAAAAAGGAAGGGGCCGAGAAATTTCCCTCATGCGCCTAATGGATAACAACAAAACCCCCAAACCCTAAGGTGATGAGGTTGTGGGATATATGCCCTGAAAAGAAGGAGTAGTTGGTTCCTAGGCGTGGGTGAGAGTACCTCGCGTAGAATTGCTGCTCCAAAGGCTATATATAGTACCCTCCCCCCCTCCCCCTCCCTCCCTCACGTTCGAAACTTCATCACTTTTTACAAACTCACATACTCTAAAACTTAGACTTAGAACCATATCTAGCTAAGTACATACCCCATTTTTGCATAAGTTACCGCGTCTCCCTTGAGGAATCTAGAAAACATGAGTCTGAAATTTGGATAATTTTCTTATTTTTAAAATGAAAAGTTTTTTCTGAAGCAAGTTAATCTTGGTATTATTAGGCATTTTTAGTATTATATTGAAAGTGAGAATAAAACTCTTGACCATCTTATCATCCCGACCTCTTAATCATATTAAAGTGTAAATTGAATAGTATGAAGTGCCGAAGAATAAATTAATGGTGATTATTTTTTGACAAATTAATTAATGGTCATAATAAAAGTGTGTTTGATTTGCTAAATAATAGGGGACTGAATTAGACACCTTTTGTTATACGTTGTTTGAATTTTTGTCCTTCGTTGAACCACAAGACAACTTTTTGTCCATAGTACAACTACAAAAAATACGAAAATAGTCATTTTATTTTCAAATAAAAAAATATTATCACTTTATCTCTCTCCGATATAGTTTTATCTTATCTTATCTTATATACTATCTCGTTCTATGATATACTATTTTATTTTATATTTACTGTTTTGACTATCAAACACATCCTAAACTCCGCACTTTATTATCCACCCAGAGCCAATTGTACCCGGAAATCCCAAATGTTTATTACTTACAACAATATTAATATACTCCCTCCGTCCCATTTTATTTGAGCCTTTTGCAAAAAACACGCATATTAAGGAAAAAAGTAAAAATGAATGAGAGATACTCTTAATTTTACCAAATTACCCTTGTTGGGACTCCCTATGTACTTTTTAAGTACAAGTAATAACTATTCTAAAAAGTAGAAATACAAATATAAGGGGTATAAGTGAAAATACAGGTAAAAAATTGTAAATGGCTCAAATGTTTTCAAATTAAACTATACAAGATGGACCATAGATCAAATTGTAAAGTGGAAATACATTAATAATATGCGGATATGCAATAAAATCTTAAAAGACATAAATTGAAACCAACTCCAAGAAACAACAGCTAGTGCAACCAACTGAAGCACAAAATAAGAAAAATAATGATTTGCAACCGATAAAAGAAAATGTCTGAACAAATCTCTACAAATAGTAGAACGCACGACTCAAGCATACAATAAGTAAAATGATCATTTCATTTGCAACCGGTAAAAGAAAATGCATGGCCAAAGCTCATATCCGCACAAAATAGTATCGAACAAAGACTAGATGCTTGCTTGTGAGATAAAAATAATGTTTTCAAATTAAATTAAACTATACAAGATGGCTCAAATTGTAAAGTGGAAATACATTAATAATATGCTTGTGTATTTTCTTATCTAACTTTCTTTATACCTTTAAAAAAAGAAAAACAAAAACTAACTTTCTTTATTTTCTCAATACACATTTGGTGAATTTAGGCGAGGCCTAACTATTAGCAACCTAAAAAAATCATCTAATTTTCTTTTCTCAATACACACATATGGTGCATGAAATTTTTTTTATTATTAAAAAAATACCATGTGCATGAATTTTCAAAAGATAAATCACCCAAAATTCTTTAAAGGTAACTTATACTAAAAATCATATAAAAATCAAGTCCAAAATTATATATATTCCAAGCAGATCTTAAATAAGCAAATTTCTAGTAGTAATATCTATAAAGAGTCCAAATCCCTTTCACCTAACCAAACGTATTATCATAAAAGAAATATTTAAGCCAATAAGGAAAAGTGAAAATGGTTTTAATTTTTCTTTTGACATTCTCCTTATTCCCCACTTCATAATTTTCGATCAGCTTTTGGTGATAAAGAAAAACTTTCTCCACAGTTAATGGATCATATCTCTTTACTCGTAGACGCAACACAATTCTCTATTTCTATCTTTCTTGTGGAAAATTATTGATGCTGTTATTGCTTTTGTCTTTAGTGATTATGTTATGAAGTCAAGTGTGAGGACAAAAGAACACTATATATAAATGTTTCAATTGTTAATTAATATGCAAAATAAAAAAATTGTACTAGAAGATGGAAATTGTTGAATATTTTATACGTAATTTAGGGTAGATTCTTAAAAATTATTTCAAAATCTTAGCAATAATTGACGTCGCCACTTTTAATTAGAAAAGTGATAGATTCGCGTTGATGCAAAATATAAAATTTATATAAACTAAAGTTCAATCAATATTGATCGAGTCATTATCTCAATTGTAATGACGAGATGAGTTTTTGTTTAGCGAGAATGACACATATTATTATTAGAGTTTCGAACAATTTTTAAGAATCGGTTCGCAATACATCACTAGACTTTTCTTTGACCTAGCTAAAAATCTTTTTAAAAGATACTATTAATAACAATGAAAGGTCCTACACAATTATGCATACAGCAGCTTAGCACTGGCGGTCCCCGGCTGTAAGCCTTAATAATGTGATTCAACTTTATGGACTGATTCTTCTGGTCTGGTGGTGGTGGGGGTGTCTTGTCTAGCGCCCTTCAAAAATTATTAGTATTGGTGTCATATCTTTGATCATCTTCACATTTTTAGCTTCTTTTTTGTGCTCATTTCAGGGTCTTGTCACAAATAGGGGATCCACTTTTAGCAAAAATTAAATATTCCAACTAGTCCTAATTGGTGCATAAAAATAGTAAAAAGTAGTGCATCTTCCAAAATATCTCAAATGTTGGCAAAATATTGAAATATCTCTAAAATTCTTTTTTTTTAAACAGAATGTATTTTTTACGTGCAATTATGAAGATTAATCTTTTTAAAATAATTGAAATTCGTTTAAGAAATTGTTATTTTTCAACAAATATTTTCTCATACTTACTAGCCGATGATCTAAAATTTATGTTAATGTGTCTACAAAAATACCAATAGTTAGCTTAGATATTTATTGAAAAAAGCTGTCCATAATGCTTCCAAAAAAAAAGTTGTCCATAAAACTATTTATAAAATTTTGAAGACCTCTTCATCGAATTCTGAATTATTAGACTCTCGTCATCTGAAAACTCGAGAGTTAAAAACTTAAAACCAAAAAGGTTTAATTACAAGAAAATTAAGTTGCATGCCTTGTAATTAATCAACTTGCTTCATGATGAGTTCCTATTTGTTATAAGAAAGGAAAATCATAATGATATGATTTCAAGATATGGTTGAAGCAAATGAGGGCAAGTTTTGAAGAAAATGCAATGAAAATTTTGAAAGAGAAAGAGTGCAGTCGTATCTCATTCACACTTTATGCGACAAGCATTTTGTGCAATGGTGGTGAAGGAGTGAATGAGATTATTGATTATTCAATTCAATTGGTGAATGAGAGTGATGTTGAATATATTCGTGGTCCCTTTAACATAAATTATTCAATACCTTACAATTACTAATCATGCACCAGCAATTCAGTACTAAGCATAAATTATTCGATTTCTATCGTTGTTTGCCTAATAATAGACCAATCTTCACTTTTCATAACATTAATGTTTTCTTAAAGGTGTTGATAAGTTCCATTGATGAGATTAATTACCGGTTTAACATGATGATTAGGGTTGAATTTAATTATTATTTTCTTTCTTTATAGGTGTGGAACACTAATGAGTCATGAGCATTGTAGAATATTGCGACTGGAATTGACTACCGTGATAGAAATGACGCATTCACGCATTATGTAATTTTTAGTCTATAGATTGAGATTAGAAGGTTAGAATTTCGAATTCAGTATTTTATATTTTTTTATAAGATTAAAATTAATATTAAGATTTAAATTGTCCATTCATGCATTTGTCATAGTTGTGATCCTTTCCACCTCGAATGATTCATCTATGCATTTGCACGTAAAGGATAATCAATTGATATAATAAAAATAAAACATGACACCATATATATTAAAAGAGAAGTGAGATAAACTTCTAAAACATTTTTATGAGAATTCAATTAAAAAGCATCATAATATCTTGAAATAGATCAGATGTAGTCAATGACGAATAAAGAAAAATATATTTTAAAATATACAAAATAAACATTTCTTTTTAAAAAAATGATAATTTCAAATAAACATATAGTTTCAGTTTCATGTGCAGCTTGCAACTCATCATTGCATTCACAAGAAGAACACACAAAATTGACAATTATATTCAAAGATTGAGAAAGAATGAACGTCGGCAACTTTTTTAGATGATCCAAAAAGAACAAGTCATAATTGATGGATAAATCACAATATGCATAAGGACATTTCTGAAAAATCAAAGTTTGAAAACCATCAAACTTTACATGCGTATCACTATATCCATCATATCCTTTTCCTCGAAATTTTCGAATATTTAAGATTATGATGAGACAATGCTAGATAAATCCATTGCTCAACAGCGGATGATATATGTTATCGTGCACATATATGATATCTAAAAAAACTCCTTGAGAAATATAATTTTATCAATAGATCTAACAACTAGAGCGATTTGTTCTCTTATAGATTCACACGAGCTTCATTAACAAGTAATCAAAACTTTTTATTGTCGATGTCTTCTCCAACTTCATTTTGTCTTTTTCTAGCAAATACGTGTAAAATTTATTTTTGAGTAGTTGGAGAAATAATTTTTTTTTTTTTTACGGATGTACATGTTTTTAATGCATGAATACTTACTTTCTTATTGTAATAAGCCTAAATCTTTATCATTTGAAGAATTTTTCCTAATTTCTATCTCATATTCTCATTCATTCATCACGTCCTTTAAAAACATTTAAAGTTCACAAAAATAAAATATACAGACTAAAAGGTATACTAGCATATTGGTATATAATTATTTTTTAAAATGTTTGGGGAGACAATCAATTTTAGCAATTATCTTTGAACTGTCCAATAAAAATCAAATAGTTTAGATTTTTAAACAAATTTTATTTTTTATTTAATATAAAATTTGAGATTGAAATTCTAACCGTCCTATCAAGGTCTGCCGACTTTGAGCATGTCGACTGCATAACTGAACGGATTTGAGACTTTACTAAATCCACATCACATAATGTCACTGTATTATAGTTTCTAAAATATTTTAGTTTTTTTTTTCTTCTATAAAATGATAAGTACTATATTGAAATCTGCACTCACAACTGTGAAGGCTCAAGTTCGAACTCAATTAATAAAAATGTTCAACTAATAATATTGGTATTCTTAGTTGAGAGACCTTACAAACACAAAGTGAAGAAATGGATATGATTAAAAAGATTAAAATCATGCATGCCTCCCAATAGATCACTTGATTGAGAACTCGCTCTTCAAACTCAAGATACTCGGTTCTAGGCCTAACATTAATAAAAAGAAGAAGATGAAACTCATTATTTTTTTCTTAATTAAGGTTGTTTTAAAAAACGTAATCTCTTAATTTAGACATTGACACATAAACACCATTTAACAAAATTTACTAGAAAAGAACATTGGTGCAAAAATGTTTTTTTTTTTTATAAAAAAATCACTTTAAAATTAAATTGGTACAAACATTCAACTTAAAAGATTGCATGGTGTATTTGGCATAACCAATAATATATCAACTTTAGGGGTGAGAGACCGAATGAAAAATTCAAAATTTTTGGCTCATCACTAAACCATAGTATAAAAATTACTGTATCTACGGAAAAATTATGAGAAAGATAAAAATAAGGTTTGAATATTCACAATTGAGCACTCTACGGACCATTATGGTCCACGGTGGAAAGAAAGCGAAAGGAAAGAAAATTACGCAAATCAATATATGAATTTAGACTAAGGTTAGTCTAAGTTTATGCATTGGTTTGCGTAATTTTATTTCCTTCTAATTTCTTTCCATTGTACCAAACGGAGCCTAAGGGTGTATTTGTTTTTGTCGAAAGAAAATCGAAGTAAAGAAAATTACGAAAAATGATGGATAAACTTTTGAATAATCCAAATTTATCTATCGATTTCCGTAATTTTATACTTACACTTTCTTTCCACAAAACCCAACACATCCTTAAAGTGCTCAAATTAGTCCAAACTCATTGATTTCCATAATTTTTTTTTTTTTTTTTTTCACTTTCTTTCCTTCAAACCAAACAAAACCTAAAGTTATCTAATAATTTAAAGAACGTCCAATACTTGCAAATCAAATCAAACAAGTTCATTTGTAAAAAAAAAAAAATCAAACAAATCCCTTTATATTTTGTTGAATAGTCAGAATGACATAGATACATGATACGGTATATGTTGTTTTTGATATTTAAAAATAGTTTTCGAAAATAAGTCACTGATGAAATTACTGGGTTGAGTCGCGGGTCAGTACGCTTTCTTTAAGACGTTTCGTGGCACTGCCCAAAATTGTGCAAGCAGACTATCAACCACGTCGTCCCCAAGATAAAATAGCCCAGTTACAACTGTATACCGATATCTACTGCACGGTAGAAATCGGTCAAAGAATACACCTTCTTGAATGGTACTACAATACCACTCGAATTGATGTTACGACATCAATCTATGATTCATCGGTGATTCAGTGGTACTACAATACCAATCAAATTGATGCTATGACATCAATCTATGAAACACCGGTACTACGATACCATGTGTGGTACTACAATATCACATGTATTGACGATACTACAATATCAATCAATATAATGACACGGAGGTCATTCTAATGTGGTACTAAGACCAATCTTAAATCAAAGGGATAATGGTGCTAAGACCATTCTTAATTTTGAAGGAACTGTTTACCCCGATTTTTAGCAAACAACCGCTAGTCTGGTTATTACAAGAAGGATCGACTAGTGAATCCTGGGACATATGGCTTGTGCAGATTTGACGAAAACATATTTCATATTTTCTGGGTTAAATCGGATAAATTGAATAAAAACAGTAAAATCATCCGACGCAGTCGAATGGATTGTTTAAAAATAAATTGCTTCAAAGTTAATTTTGCAGAAAACTTGTAAATGAATTGCAAATAAAGTTTAAAGAAAGACCTTGAAATGTAAAAGCATGCAACAAGTAAATTGCAGAAAAGGTTTTAAACTTGCAATGAAATAAATTGCAGAAAAGGTAAAAGTTGCAATGAAGATAAATTGCAGAAAAGTTAAAGTGCAGAACTTTAAAATGGAAAGCAAGTAAAGACTTGGAGAATGTAAATTGCATTCAATAGTTGTAAATCGTTTACAAAAGAAAGATTGGTTGCACAGATTCGTACATGTTCCATTTTGCACTCATTTCGCTCGTTGACATGGGTACTCTGAGTTTTGTCGGAATTTGCATGGGAATTGTGAACAACCCGTTTCCCCTATCAGAAACTAATATTTATAGGCAAACTAGAATAACCGTCAGAAACCTACTTAACGTCTAACTAAACTCCACGTGTCTTCGACAATTTGAATTCTTGGACACCTGGTAAGGCTTTCAAACGTTATCCTCTTTGAATAATTTGCTAAGTCCAGAGTATGCTTTCTCCGTACTGCATAATACGTTATACAAGCAAACACACATATATATATAGTATACGACAAACACACCAATGTCGAAGCAAACAATATATATTAAAAAAAAATATGTTCCTGTCGAATTCGACAGTGAACTTTAACTAAAAGGCTTTCGACGTCGAATGCCTTAATCTTCTCCTGATTTATTAAACAACTAATTTCCAAGAGAACATTAAATGAGAATTCATCTTCTCTCTCCAATTCATTAATGCCTGTCGAAAATACAGGCTAACAAATTGCCCCCTCAAAAATGCCAATTTCGACTGCATGTCGAATACGAAAGGAAGAAATGGCAGTTTTGAAGATTCTCTTACTTTTCAACTTCTGCAAACGTCACATTAATGTCAAATCAATCATGACAAAGTACATAACCGTCACCTCAATCCCTTCAAACCATGATTTCCACTTTTTTAGCACAATAGTGGGACACGTGGCAGGATCGGGACGATTGAGATGAAAAATGGTGGTGCTTCAGTTACCAACTGCATGCAAATCTGCAGAGCCTATAAATAGCAAGCATAGTCCAACACTTCCACTTTTCTGAAACCCTAAACATTGAACTTCCCTTCCATAGAGAGCACTCACGCATTTTTTCAAAAACAATCAAAACAAACTCCAAATCTTGCATTGTTCTTGTGTTTCTGTTGAATCTAAACCAACCAAAACGATTGTCAATCATTTTCGTTCATCATCACCGTTTCTTTCCACTGCATTTGAGCAAGAAACAAGTTGATTTTGAAGGTTTTTAAACCTTTGCTACTGTCACCTGTCAAATCACCATCAACCTCAAGAACACCAAGAACACCAAAGAGCATCAATGGCTTCATTTTCTTCCTCCAGAAACGCTGTTCCTATCGCTGCAGATGACAAAGATCTTGTCATGGTTGACGATTCAATGTTCGTGTCGGAACCTGCCACCACCGCTGTCGAAAGCGCCATATGGGGAAAGGAACTGCTGATTCCTCATAGACTTAAAGGTAAAAATCTTGCCTTTGCAGGCCCTCTTCCTTCGACTACTGATTTTAATGAGGAAGTAAGTAGCATTTTCCCTCTCCATGTCACTTGTGAGCCAAAAATATTTGCCAACTCTGTCTTCGACCTGAGTTTCTTTGAATCTGGCTACAGGGCCTTTAGATCTGCACCCATAGTGACTGAGAGCTATCTTAAATGGCTCAATAAAGTCGAAAAACAATATGCCACGTTTTGGAAAGAGAGTGGTATATTCGACTTAATCCAGCTGTCGAGAGAAGGACCTAGGTACAATGCAGAAATGCTAATAGCTGCCCTTCATTTTTGGGAAAGTTCTACCAACACTTTTCACCTGAAAGCAGGCATGATGACCCCAACTCTATTCGACGTTGCTGCCATTACTGGCTTGAGACCAACAGGACCCACTTTCGACCCCAAGTACACTACCCCAAATCATCAGTTCGACTTTAAAGTCTTATCCTTTTCAGGATTCCTCAAAACTTACCATGACCTCAGTAGTGAAGAAGTTTCATATGAAGAGCATATAGCCTTCCTGACTTACTGGCTATCTCATTTTGTCCTTTGCACTTGCTCTCTGCAAGTTGTAAAAAGGTTAGTTCCTCTCGCCATTATGCTTCACCAGGGTTTGGATGTAGCCTTAGGCAGATTCATCTTGGCTTCCCTTTATGACTCCTTAGGACAAGCTAGTGATCTCCTTAAGAAAACCGACAAAGGATCACAGTTAACCCTTTCTGGACCTATCTGGCTTCTGCAATTATGGCTAAATGCCACCTTTGAAACCAATTTCAAACTTTTCCTCCCTACTCACATGGAGACCTCTGTTGCTTCTCGACAATCAGAAGGCGCTAGGTTGGCCTTGTTGAGGCAAAGAGAAACAAATCTGACCACTCGACAGCTTTTCTTTCATTACTTCAAAATTCTGCTCGCCTTCGACGAGATCACCCCTCAAAACACCCCTTTCATTAAAAGAACTATTGGACCAGCTTGGTTTAAGAAACCATTTCCTGCAACAAATCCAGATGATGAAGAAGACACCAACAACATTTGGAGAATGTTTTTGAACCCAACAATCCTATCATCAAGGCAAGGGATTGACAAGAGACATTTGGGCTTGGTTGGATACCAACCCAATTTGGTTGCTCGCCAATTTGGCCAAAGTCAGTTCAGGCCAAAGAGTTTGTTCAAGAACAAAGATGATCTTGTTTTGGGCAACTCTGGAATGTCTGTTGATTATTTTGAACGCCGTCTGAAGCTTGCTGACGAGCAATCTTACAACCTTACAACCTTACACCTGTTGCCTTTGAAACCTCTCAATACTGCACCTATGAATTTGCTGCATGGTGGAGCTTGCATTATGAAAGGCATGCCAAGGATGAGAAGCTGCTACTGTGTGCATTGAATGCAGGATTCGACGCTTTGCAGTCGAAGACTCCCAAAGGCAAAGGTAACTTGACTAAAAAGAATCAAAGTTATATATTTTTTAAATAATGTTTATAATTTTGACTCTTCATTTGATGTTTGGTCCCTTCAAAATTGACAACAGGTGTATCTAATCCCACCAAGACTAAAGAAACCAACATCTCCACTGACTCCAGTGCTCCTGCTGTGAGTTCCAAGAAATCACTCCCAAATACTGGGGCGAAGGTATCAAATTCAAAACTAGTCTTTTAACTTAGTTTTAATTTTCAAAAATTGTTTTTTTTTTTTTACAAAACATTTTTGAACCTTTCGACGCTTAACTTACAATGCAGAGTCGAAAAAGAATCAATGTGACCTCAGAAGAAACTGGAGAGCCCACCTTTCAAAAGAAGCAAAAGAAACTCACCATTCAAGAACCAACCGTAAGGCTTTCGACATACCCTTTCAAGTTCCTTTTTAACTTCGAAGAAATTTTGTGTTAATAAGTCTTAATGTTTCATTTCAGGCCACTGGCAATGTTCAAAAGAAACCCACTGCTGCTGCTCCTAGTGGAGAAGGCCAAAGAGACAAAGGAAAGGCCAACGAAGAAACTAGTGAGGCTAGCATGCCACCAACAAAATCTGATGCTGACAAACCTCCAAAAAAGAGAGGTGACAAGGAAAAGAAGAAGAAGAAGAAAAGAGTTAAGTCCAGCTCTAAGGCTTCTGCAGAAGCAGAAAAAGAAGCTGAGATTACCCCTTCCAATCCTCCTGTCGAAGATCAGACAATGCCCCAGGCTGAAAACACCACCACTGAAGTTCCTTCATTTGCCTTGCCTTTTCGACAGGATACTAATGATGATAATATCAACCTGAATGCTGATAATGAGGACAACGCCAACATGGCTGTCGAAAATGAAGAGGACGTGGCCCAAGGCGTCGGAACCAATGATGTCGAGGTCAATCCAAATCAAACTGGAGAAGACCCAGTAATTGAACAAGTTCCACACATCATTCTAGATTCTGAAGAAACCATTCTTGACAATCCTGCTGAATCCACCCATTCGTCAGAAGGCACAGATGTCGAAATGGCTTTCGACAATGAAGAGGAAGAGGCCATGCCAGAGGCTGCTGAAGGAGGTTCTGATATACTCCCAGTTTCTTCAACTTCAAAGTTATCTGCTGACGTTGGGTTGTCAGAGATGCAATTTATAGCCATGAAAGACTCTGATCCTGCTGCAGCACTAAAAATGCTTCTCTCAAGCAAAAGTAACAAAGACAAAAGCGCTTCACATCACAGCAGTTCGACAGCTTCTGATTCAGAGATCCATTCGACAGTGAGACAAGACTCCTTGATCCTCAAACTGCATTCAGATTACATTAACAAGGATGTCTTCTCATTGATTGAAGCCAACCCTAGCAGCGCTTTTGCCCACTTAGGCTTTCTGAAGAAGTTTCACAACCCAATGACTGATGGTGCTACCCTTGGTAGGGTTATCCAACTTGAAAACCTTATTGATGGTTTCACCAAAGCCATTCAGAAAAGGCAAAGCAATACCTCAAGGTTGGAAGCTCAAACTCAAGCCCACGCTGTATTGGTCGAAAAGGCAAAGGCTGCTCAGGAAAATGTCGAACGTCTTGAGAAGGACATTGAGTCGAATGCTGAGATTGCAGGCTATGACAAGAACATTGCTGACTGGGAGAATGAGGTGGCTGATTTGAACTTGAATATCCAAAGTCTCAATGCCAAGATCACCAGTGCAAAGGCCAAGCGTGAGGAAGCCAAAGCGAATATTTCCAAGGCAACCAAAGCTATGATTGACAAAGAGGCAAATGTTGGCATCAAGTACTTCAGCAATTCTGCAGCCGTCGAAGAAGAAATCAAACTTTTGGAGGATTCCAATATGGTTCTCGACGCAGAGGTTGCCTCATTCAAAAGCCTATATGAAGACTTGAAGAAAAAGTTTTAACTTTGTAATATTTTTAGTTGTTCTTGTTCTTAGTTTTTTGCTTCAACTATTTGAACAATTTGTTTATGGTTTTTTGGATTGTAATCTTGACAATGCCCATTTTGTGGCGAACTCATTTTATGATCACCATTTTTCATTATGTCCTAAGTTTTATTCTTCGTTAATTTTTATTTCTTGCAACACTGGTTTATACTTTTTCAAGTATTTACCATTTATAATTAACGAACGTTGTTCTTCTGTTAATTCTTCTATTTCATAAGCACCATTTGAAAGAACTTGAACAACTTTAAAAGGTCCTTCCCAATTTGGAGACCATTTGCCTAAGACTCTATCTTTTTTATCCATTGGCAAAATAACTTTCCAAACCAAATTTCCAACATTAAAGGTTTTAGACTTAACCTTTTTATTATAAGCTTTAGCAACTCTTTCTTTCTGTCGAGTTAACATCTCTAAAGCTTTTATTCTCTCCTCATCTAAATCAACTAATTCGTATAACATCATATCCCAATAATGATCCCTTAGGATTTCTGCCTGTCTTTGAATTCTGACTGACTGCAGATGTATTTCGACAGGCAAGACTGCATCATGCCCATATGTTAGTTGAAAGGGTGTGGTGTTAGTTGATTCTTTTGGAGAATTCCTACATGCCCATAAGACTTGGTCTAAAGTCTTGTTCCAATTTCTAGGCTTTTGGGCAATGTGCTTTTTAATCAAACCAATAATGATTTTATTGGCAGCTTCTACTTGACCATTTGCTTGGGCATAATATGGTGTAGAGGTCAAGAGTTTAAAACCAATTTGTTGGGCAAATTCAACCATCTTTCGTCCAGTGAATACTGAACCTTGATCTGTAGTAATGGACTCAGGTATACCAAATCTATAAATGATGTGACTTTGTATAAAACTAATCACTGCTTCTTGGTCAACATTTGGTAATGGAATTGCTTCTATCCATTTGGTAAAATAATCTATACCAACTAAAAAATAACGTTGGTTTTTTGACGAGCTTGGTTTAATTTCACCAATTAAATCTAAAGCCCATCCTCTAAAAGGCCAAGGTTTTACTATTGAATGAAGTTCACTTGCAGGTACATATTGTATACCTGAATGTCTTTGACACTCTTGACAACCTTTGGCAAACTCTATACAGTCTTTTAGAATTGTTGGCCAATATACACCTTGTCGAAATAACAACCATTTCATTTTGTGGCCTGCCTGATGAGATCCACATGCACCACTGTGCACATCTGATATAGCCAAATAAGCTTCAGTTTCACTTAAACATTTTAGCAAAACTCCCTCAGGTGTTTTCTTCATCAGTTCATTACCAATGATAACATAACTCAAGGCTCTATATTTGATTTTTCTATTGGTCGTTCCATTTGGATCTTTCAAATATTCGACAAGTTGTTTTCTCCAATCATTGTCAGATAGATTGTCAATGGAAAAAATTTCAAAAATTTCTGAATTTTCGTCATAGTCATAGGTGGTATCTTCACCATTATTTTGTGGTGAGTCTGCCCCCACAAGTTTTGGCATTGACAATTCCAATGAAGGAGGTTGATCAATTATGAGTTTATCTTTAATTTCAATCAACTCTTCTAGTTTTTCACTAGAGATTTTATAACCAGAAGCTATTTGAGCCAAATCATTGGCTTCTTGATTTTCTATACGAGGTACATGTTCAAAGATAACTTGGTCGAAACGTTTTAGCAAAGCAATTGCTATGACAAAATACTTCATCAAGTGTTCTTTTATGCATTTGTATTCTTTTGTCAATTGTTTCAATACCAGTTCTGAATCACCTCTAATCAAAATATTTTTTGCCCCCAAGTCTAATAAAATTTCCAGGCCTGTTATCAAAGCCTCATATTCTGCTTCATTATTTGAGCAGAACCCATTGATTTTATATTTGAACTTGGTGGGAATTTTGGAGGGAGAAATGATTAAAATCCCAATTCCAACTCCATGTTTATGTTTAGAACCATCAAAATATAATTTCCAAGGTTCTGAATCTACATAGTTCTGAGGAGTTTCTAGTGCAGAATGATCCACTATGAAATCAGCCACAATTTGGCCTTTAACTGCCTTTAAAGGTTTGTAAGTTAGTGAATATTCTGTCAAAGCTAAAGCCCATTTTCCAATTCGACTATGCAGGATTGGTTTAGATAGCATGTGCTTAATGATATCACAATGAGAATAAACAAAAACATCAACAGGCTTTATATAATGCTTGAGTTTCATGCAAGAAAAATACAAACATAAGCATAATTTTTCAATACTACTATATCTAGTTTCAGCATCATTCAAAACCCTACTTAAGTAATAAATGGCTTTTTCTTCGCCATTTTCATCTTCCTGAGCAAGCATACTACCCAGTGTCGAATCAGATGCTGATATATACAACTTCATGAATTTGTTCCTTATTGGAGGCATTAACCTTGGTGGATTCGACAAATAACTCTTGATTTCGTCGAAAGCTTGTTGTTGATCTTGCCCCCAAGTGAAAACACTTTCTTTCTTGAGTCGAAGTAATGGTGAAAACGGTTGAGCTTTACCACTTAAATTTGAGATGAATCTCCTCAAGAAATTGATTTTCCCAAGTAAGGACTGAAGTTGCTTTTTTGTAGTTGGAGATTTGGTCTCCATAATAGCCTTTGTTTTGTTTTGATTTATTTCAATGCCCTTTTTGTGCACAACAAACCCAAGGAAATCTCCTGCATTAACACAAAAAGCACATTTTAATGGATTCATTTTTAATCCATATTTCCTCATCTTTTCAAAAGACTTTCTCAAATGATCTAAATGATCATTATTCGACGAGGATTTGACAACTATGTCATCAATATACACTTGCATGAAAGTGTCTATGTATTCATGAAAAATTAGATTCATTGCTCTTTGATAAGTAGCCCCAGCATTTTTCAAACCAAAGGGCATTACTACCCATTCATATGTGCCTAATGCTCCTGGGCACCTAAAGGCAGTTTTGGGTACATCATTCTCAGCAATGAAAATTTGGTTATAACCAGAATAACCATCTAACATACTTAAATATTCAAATCCAGCTGCTGAGTCTATTAGCATTTCTGCCACAGGCATAGGGTATTCGTCTTTTGGTGTAGCATTATTTAAATCTCTAAAGTCTATGCATACTCTTAGAGAACCATTTTTCTTAATCACAGGCACTATATTTGCTAACCATTCGACATACCTTGCAGTTCTGATAAATTTGCTTCTCAGCAGCCTTTCAATTTCTTCTTTGATCTTCGACATGATTTCTGGTGCGAACCTTCTTGGCAGTTGTTTCACTGGATTTTTATCTGGTCGAACTAGTAGTTCATGTTCCACCAACTTTCTGCTCAAACCTGGCATTTCGTTGTAATCCCAAGCAAAACAATCTTTGAATTCCATTAAAAGTTGCACCACTTTTGTCTTCAGATCTGGAGAAATGTTTGCACTTATGTATGTTGGTCTCTTTGTCAGACCATCTCCAAGGTCAATTTCTTGCAAAGGATCCTGGGCTTGCATCTTGTGACTTTGACTGATTGGATCTTTTTCAAATCCTAGGGGTTCATCATCGTAGATGCAATCCAGCCTTTGCATTTCTGGCTTGGGTTTGCCAAATTTTATATCATTGGCCGCAACAGCCATATTTTCTGATAATGAATTGGCTTCCAAAGCCATTTTGATTCTGTTTTCAGCCATATAGGTCGAAATCTTTGCCCACGTTTGGGACTCAGACATAGTAATCTTCGTTGATGTCCCACCCAGTTGGGTAGTTCTGGCCTTCATATTCGCCATATTCAATATCTCCATCTTCAGTTTCCCACAAAAAACCATGTGTGGGGTCTAGCTTGACGGAATGGTGAACATTTCTCACCGAACGATATGCAAAATCCCTTTCAGTGCATGGCGAGATAGTTGCCAATTTTTTGTCGAATGAGTGCTTGGTAAGTTGATGAACTTCAGTTTTGAAGTAGCTTTGGTCTGCTTCCACATTTTCAACAATACCATCATCTCGCCAGATAATCAGGCGTTGGTGCAAGGTAGATGGGACTGCCCCCACGCCATGAATCCACTCTCGTCCTAGGAGCAGATTGTAATTCGCCTTAGAGGCCACAACCAAAAATAAGGTTGGCCTTATAGCACTTCCAACAACCACATCCAACTGGATTGCTCCTAATGACAAACCAGTTTCACCCTCATAATTCGACAGAACTATGTTGTGAGGATGAAGGTCCACCAAAGACTTGCCAATCTTTTTCAGCAGAAATTCTGGCATTAGGTTAACAGCAGCGCCACCATCAATCAGTACTTTGTTGATGCCTACGTTGTTCACCTTGGCCTGTATGAAGAGAGGCTTCAAGTGATTTTTCATGCCTTCATCTGGCCTTTCAAATGTAGCCATTTGGTCTTCCAAAGCACCATTATTCATAACGTAGTAACAAACTGGCCTGTGAAGGGCCATTTGCATTCCAGATTCTTCTTCTTCATCTGTTATCTCAGAACAGACGTCAAACTCCCTTGGCAGAATTGACACAACATTCACTATTATGTCGAGATCAGGTTCAGAATCCAGAAAATCATCAACTTCCATGTGTTCGTCTTCGACATCATCAGCAACTGAAGACTCTATTTTTGGTTCACCTAGCCTTTCTTTCATTGGCTTCTTAGCCAATTCCATAGGCTTCTTTCCCTTACCATCAGCAATAATCTGGGAATTTTGAGCAGCCAACTTTTTCTGGCGTTGATATCTACGCCATTGAGACCTTGTCATAGGATTCTTCCCTTTGTAATTATTCCTGTAATCATATTTTCTTGATTCAGAATCTTTCTTGGGATTGGAGTTACTGGTACTTCCTTTCTCGAAATTCTTTTGGCCAGAAGCCATGTTTCTCCCATGAACCCATTGGTTGACAGGTGTCCTGTTTGATGGAACAAAAGATTTTTGTGGTCCCAACCTTTGATGCACAGGTGCCTGTTGGCTATTCAGACTGTTAGAATAAGTTGGCCTTTTATTTGGCCAATTGTTTATGCCCTGACTATGAGGCAAAAATTTGGTGAGGCCTGCAGCAGCCTTTTTGTCGAACATGGCACTACAATGAGGACATAATGTAGCTTCGCCATCATTCTCGTGGCAGCGTTGGAGAAAATCTAGCAATTTCTCTCCAGCCTGTGGATACACTTCTTCCACTTTGTTTTCATATTCTTCTTCAGGAATGGAAACCAATTGCCCCCCTTCAGTGAGGTTCAATGCTTCCAACATCAGGCATTCAAATGGCTCTGTGTAGGCAGCATCAGCAATCTGCAATGGATTTTCGTCCACTTGCTGTTTGGATTTTGGCTTTTCGCCAAATTTGAGTCTTCCCTCCTGCAAGGCTTTCTGGACCAGATCCCTGAAAAGAACACATTGTGAGGTTTTATGACCCAAAAAATTATGGTATTTACAAAAACCTCTTTTCTTACGTTGTTCCAAAGATGGAACTTTTAAACCCTTTGGCACAATTATTTGGCCATCAGTAACCAATAAGTCAAAAATTTCATCACATTTAGTAACATCGAACGTGTATGTCCTAGAAACAAATCTATCATTTTTGGGTTCGACAGGATTATTTCCATTTGATGGTTTTAACATTTTACAAGTATAGGGAGGTCCTGGTTTTAATTCAGCAATATTAACCTCATTGTTTTCTATATAATCCTGACCCTCGTCGAACTCATTTTCACTTTCATAAGTTTCTATATACGCCACTTTTTCTTTTTTATGAAATTTAGAATTTCTGACTTTTTCAGCCCTGAGGCGTTCGACCTGTCGAACACGGTCTGCTAACTGGGCCATATCTCTTAAATGCTGAGTATCTAACTTTTTCCTAATGGAATAGTCAAGGCCACCAGCAGCCATCTCAACCAATTCATGTTCAGGCACTTGAGTAAAGCACCTTGCCTTAAGGAGGCGAAATCTATTCAGATAGTCATCAATGGCCTCTGAAGTTTTACGTTTCATACTGGCTAATTCTTTAAGGCTAATCCTAGATTGTCCCATGTAAAATTGTTCATGAAATAGCCTTTCTAACTGAGTCCAATTATAAATTGAATGAGGGGGAAGCGTGGTAAACCACGTAAAAGCATTTTTTGTGAGGGAATTGGGGAAAAATTTCATTCTTAAATCCTCATTATTTGCTAAATTCCCTGCTTCTGCCATATATCTGGCAATGTGTTCGACAGTAGACTCATTCGTATCACCAGCAAATTTTGTAAATTTGGGGATTTTCCACCCTCTTGGCAGTTCTGCCTGCAGAACGTACTCAGACAATGCTGACACGAAATTTGGCCTATGCAATCCTATATTCAAACCATTTTGGGCCAGTATATTTTCTACTAAATTGGCCAAGTTATTCTGCCCTACTACGTTATCTTGTCGAACGTTTCTAAGAACATTATCAGCATTCTGGTTTCTATTAACCAATACCACTTCTTGTTCTGGCTGTTCTCCTTCAATACGCAGTGGTTGGGCTTGAACTTCTAGTCGAATTTCTGGGTTTGCACGAGGAACCCTTTGGTTATTTGGAGCATCGGGGGCTCCAAAAAAGTCTGCCATCCTCCCCATTTGATTGGCTAATAACAGATAACTATCATTGGCCGTCTATAACATGGGATTAAAAATTGTGCCAATCTGTTGGGTCAACGCATTTACCATATCATGGTTGCTCTCATCCATTTGTTGCCTTAATACTGCCATAGAGTTATTTGTCAAGTTTAGAGAATTTCCTCTATTTCCCATCGCAGAAGACGAGGGAGAACTTTCTATTGAAGGCCAATTATACAGGTTTGCCATAGTCGTTGTTGGCATTCCAAATTGTGGGTTTCTAGGCAACCAGGGTGGTCTTGACGGTGTTCCACCAACTTGACTACCGTCTGTGTATCCATGTGTGTGTGATACGTTTGTTGGTATGGATGACACGTTCGGTTGTGTCATTGCTGCACCGTTAGGATTTGGAGGAAGCACTCCTCCTATCATACTTGATGCAACGGCAGGCATTGTTGATCCACTGGTGTTTGCGCCAACGGTACTAGAATTCGTCGCAGGGTTCGAATTTCCGCCGTTATTATTATTATTATTTGGGATATTTTCAGAATTCGTAGAATTCAATGCAGGACCTGTTGGCCCACCAGTAGAATTGGCGTTAGAAACGCCAGACGCTGGCTGACTAGGTTGTCCTGCCACATTCTGGGGATTTGGAACCGAATTAGTATCTGTTCCATTATTATTGTTATTATTTGCAGAATTGCTTGGTGGTCTCACCATTCTAGTACGAGTACGAGTTGGTATTTTTGAAAAATCTGGGAGAGATTTACCACTCCTCAAATGCATATAAAATTACACACACAAATCAAATTCTGACAACAAACAACAATCTTACAAAAAAGTTTTTCAAAAACAAACTAAATAAAAACACACAAACCAATCGTCCCACTGGGCGTGCCAATTTGTTTACCCCGATTTTTAGCAAACAACCGCTAGTCTGGTTATTACAAGAAGGATCGACTAGTGAATCCTGGGACATATGGCTTGTGCAGATTTGACGAAAACATATTTCATATTTTCTGGGTTAAATCGGATAAATTGAATAAAAACAGTAAAATCATCCGACGCAGTCGAATGGATTGTTTAAAAATAAATTGCTTCAAAGTTAATTTTGCAGAAAACTTGTAAATGAATTGCAAATAAAGTTTAAAGAAAGACCTTGAAATGTAAAAGCATGCAACAAGTAAATTGCAGAAAAGGTTTTAAACTTGCAATGAAATAAATTGCAGAAAAGGTAAAAGTTGCAATGAAGATAAATTGCAGAAAAGTTAAAGTGCAGAACTTTAAAATGGAAAGCAAGTAAAGACTTGGAGAATGTAAATTGCATTCAATAGTTGTAAATCGTTTACAAAAGAAAGATTGGTTGCACAGATTCGTACATGTTCCATTTTGCACTCATTTCGCTCGTTGATATGGGTACTCTGAGTTTTGTCGGAATTTGCATGGGAATTGTGAACAACCCGTTTCCCCTATCAGAAACTAATATTTATAGGCAAACTAGAATAACCGTCAGAAACCTACTTAACGTCTAACTAAACTCCACGTGTCTTCGACAATTTGAATTCTTGGACACCTGGTAAGGCTTTCAAACGTTATCCTCTTTGAATAATTTGCTAAGTCCAGAGTATGCTTTCTCCGTACTGCATAATACGTTATACAAGCAAACACACATATATATATAGTATTCGACAAACACACCAATGTCGAAGCAAACAATATATATTAAAAAAAAATATGTTCCTGTCGAATTCGACAGCTTCTTCAAGCTCGACAGTGAACTTTAACTAAAAGGCTTTCGACGTCGAATGCCTTAATCTTCTCCTGATTTATTAAACAACTAATTTCCAAGAGAACATTAAATGAGAATTCATCTTCTCTCTCCAATTCATTAATGCCTGTCGAAAATACAGGCTAACAGGAACTAGTGATACTTTTATCACTCTTGAAACAAAATAATCATAGTACTAGCTACTACTAGTATTATTAAGGCACTTATCGACACAAGTAAAATAAGAACAATCATATGATTTGATTAAAAAAAATCAATATAAAGAAATTGGTTCTTATTTTTCCAAGATTGATTTAATATTATATTTATTTATTTTTTTCATCAATTCTTTATGTCCCTAGATGAATCAAGACTTATTATGTGATTTACGTCCAATAACAAATATACAAACATGACTTATGATCAATTTCAATTTTTCTTTCCAATCGACATACAATTATAGTCATGTATATAATTCTGACAATTATTTCAATGTTTCATCAACAAACAATTTTATATCTATATCATGTTCACACTAATATCAATTTCTATGATAAGTTTCATGACATAGTATCACTATATAATAAGAGGCAATTAGAAACATTAACTAACCTCTAAATTGAACCTGTCATGAATTGCACTAGAGCATCAAAACGAGATGAATTTTTTCATACAAAGAGAATGAAGACAAAGCTTCCAATACATAATGCAAATTCTCAATTTTAGTGATTATGTACTCAACCTCTATACTTGTAATGCTAACAACATAACAAGAAATCATATTTTTAAAAAAATATGATATGTATTACATGCATATTCTTATTCTTTTAGAAGAAATATGATATGATATGATATGCATTACATGCATATTCCTTTTTGAAAGCATGCCGTGTTTTTTTTTCTTAAGGACTCGATAGCATATGTTTTCTTAGAGAAGCCATTAATTAGATTTATTCTACCATAAATTAATGGTTACAAAATGATGTAAAATAAATTACAATAAATTAAATAAATAAATTATCAAATCTCATTAAAGTAGGACTTAATTCATTTATTTATTTTCTCAAATTACACACTAGTATGCTACAACATCTATGCTCTAGTACCCGATATGGGACTCAATTTTATTTTCAATTCACATGTCAATGTGAACTTTGTTCCAACAGTATAGAGAGTTAGATAAGAATTAAGAGAGTAAAATGATTTTAATTTCACTCTATTTCTTCATTATAAAAGGATTTTATGATAAGAAAGAAAAAAAAAATTCCTTCCATCTATTCATTCGATTTTTCTCCTTTCAGATTTTGTTCCTATCTGTCACTTTTAGAATTTCTATATGGTACGACGCTATCCCAAACGAAATTTGACGAGCACCTATAAAACTCCTTCCTTTTTCTCTCTCAATTTCAAATAAATGGAAATCATCATATGATCTACATTCAGGACAGGTTCTAACTATTTGAAGACCCGATTTAAATATTAAAAATGGACCCTTAATAAAAAATTAAAATGAATCATTCTTTATTTAAATTATTATTTTTTACTTGATTGAGATTATTTTTTCACCAAACATATGATAATTTATGAACATTGGTAATATTTAACCATTATTATAGGGCCTCAAAATTAATCTAATGAGTACATCTAATATTTTATAAAAACTAACAATATATAACTATTATTATAGGACCTCAAAATTTTGAATCGAGACCTCCAAAATTTAAAGGTCCGATGCCGTCGCTCATCCTGCACCCTTGTTAGGGCCGGGTCTGTCTACATTACACCTGCTACATCCATAATCGCTTCACTGATATTTATGAAAAAATGATCACTCTTGCATTTCAGGTTCTTTAGGACATCTACCCAACACAATACATAAATTCAAAGCTTTTCCTTTTCTTCCAACTCTTTTTCAGCTACTTCATAATTTCTTAATTATTCTTTTGAATAAAATAAATTAGCTCACCCAAATTGATATATGAGAGAATCGAACTTGAAAACTTAAGAGGAACACACTTTCAGGTCTCAAGCCAATATCACCAGACCAACTCAAATGGATTATAATTTCTATTAAAGGTGTGTTGTACTTTTATTTAATGTAATCTCATTTGCACAAGAATAATAATATAAAAAAAAAAAAAAAAAAACTCTACAAATATAAGAAAAAGTGTTCGTCGAATTTTGTTGGCGAAATGGTTCGTACCACTTAGCTTTTTTTCCTCTCACTTGATATTCCCTCTTTTTCTTAATCTTTTTTTTTTAATATTTTTTCTCACTCTTAATCTTCTCTTTAAAATTTAGAAAGAGAATAGAAACAAAATTGAAAGGAGAGAGTTGGAAAGAATAGATAAAACAAGAGGATCCAAATCAAAAATTAAGAAAGAGATAAAGAGAAAAAAAGACTAACAGAGTATAACGTTTTGTACTCTGTAGGATCGTTGAGTTGAAGCAGCAACAGTTGCTGAGTTCCATTTGCAACCACATCAAACAAACAACTATGGCCTACACCATTTTCTGTTGAATGTATTTATTGATATGAAAAGGTGCATCTACAGCACAACACGTTCCAAATAAATAGAAAATCTTTAGTGCGCTCGAAACGTCCAACTCTGTCTTTTTTTTTACTTTTTGCAAGTATTTGCTCGAAATTGGATCCTCTTCAAATTTTTTTCCCAAATCCCATTTGCTTTCTGTTTGGTGAGACTTAAAAATTAATTTATAGTTTATGCCTTACGAATTTATTTGGGAATAGTATTTTCAATACAAATTTATAATTAATTTTATTGATTTATAATTTATTTTTCAGACACTATTTTCTTTAACTTGTGAACTTATTATAGTTTATAGTTTATCATTTTTTATTCAATTTCTATTCTTACCATTTTACCTAAAATCCATTTTTACCCTTTGCTTTTGGTTCTTATATTTTATTTCACATTTAAATTTTAACACTATATATTCCAATTCCAATTTGTATTTTTTTTTTTGTTACAAAGTGGGCATAAGTCCAAAAAAGAGATATTAGAACGCGACTATTCGCGGAATAAAGATTCCTAATATATCAACGGTTATTAAGTGATTCATCCGAAGAGGGCACTCCTCAAAAAAGTAAGTTTCTTCACATAAGGAGCACCCCTCATTTGCGAGAGCATCAGCACATTGGTTACTTTTCCTATATGCATGTTGCACATCCACTTTCAAATCTAGATCCATAAGTTGCCAAATCTGATTTATCAAAGTACCTCCTGTGACGTTACTATTGGTTTTACTCTTCGAAGCCTCCACCACCGCTAAAGAATCAACATTGACCACAAGATCATTTGGCCCTATATTTTTCACATACTTCAACCCTTCATAAACCGCTCAAAGTTCAATCACAAAACACAGTCCAACGTATTTTGCAAAGCCTCCAAGCCATTCATCATCACTCCCTCTAATAACTTCTCCACACCCCGATCTCTTGTCTTTCAGACAAGCACCATTATTGAATTGAATATTGTTTCGTGCTATGCTGGCCAAATAAAGTGTAAAAGATGTATAATAGCTGCAATAGCAAGTTGTTTGAGATAATCGCTCCAACTATGATCAAAGCTTTCAAAAATTGTTGAGAGATTAGAGCAACCAAACACAATATTAAACATTAATGAAATTTTCTAAGAACTAAACCTTTTGTGAGAAGTATATTTTGCACCAAATTAAGTAATTGACTTAACTCATCTCATACTTGCTATTAGGGGTGAGCAAACATTAATGACCCGCCCGAAACCCGCTTTAACCGATGTGTAATTCATTGATGCGGGCGGGGCGGGGCGGGGCGATTGTCGGATCCAAAAAATAAAGAAAACAGAGTAAGTATGGTTTCTAATGGTCGATTTCGGTTTCAAAAATTCTAATCCAGCTGTAACCATAACCGCCCGAAAGAAAGAAAAGTGTACACATAAAATGTTAGTAGTAGTATTAGTACTAGTCAGCTATCTATAGTATAACGTGTTTAATTTAGAGAGAACAAATAGAATTGTCTAGAAACTTAAAACTCTAGTCCATACACACTTAATCACCTACAACTTGTCTCGAAACTCACAAATAGAAACATCACTCAATAAACTACTAGGTATACTAGTATAAAGTCATCTAGCTAGAGCAAAAGCTGCATGTCAGAACCAATTTCCATCACACATTGATTATTATTATTATTATTATTATTATTAAATATAAAAAAAAAAAAAATGTACAATACTACTTTTTATTTATTTTTTCACTTCTGCTCACACTTCTTCTTCTTCTTTCAAGTTTTTACAATAAAAACAGTCACCCATAAATCCAATCAGTGCAGATACTATGAAATCAAATTGGTTTGATGAATTGGGAGAGAGAAAAAAGCTTCAGGTAATATCATTCTTAACCGAAGAAAACCATCCACACCCGCCAAAGCTTCCACCCGTCCAAACCGTTGATACAAATGGTCGGAAGCGGATGCTATTTTAGCCTGGTCGATTTTCTTTGGTTGAGCAGTTTTTCGGCCGAATCCGACCGTACCCGCCCGTTGCCCAGGACTACTTGCTATAACTCATTATTCTTATTGTTAATCATCTTTTCCAAAATTAAAAAAAAAAAAAAAAAAAAAAAAAAAAAAAATCAAAACAAATTAATTAAATTGATCATCCTAAAACTCGTCCCTCACTTCACGAATATCTATCCACCAAAATTAATTTCTACTTAAAACCAAAACTGCACAACCATTTAACATCCATATCTTTTGCTAAAATTTTGAACAACAATCCCTTCTTCTCTACCCTCAATCTCTAACACCATATTCAAATTTAGGCAATTTCACACAAATTAAAAAAAAAATTAAAAGAAAAATAAAATTGTGACATAAATTTATATCATTTCGATTTCTTTTCCTTTATTTTTTTTTTTATTTGTTGTAAGTATGTCTAACATCTTTTATTTATATTTGTGCTTATACAAGTATTTTCCTGATAAATATACTTGGGGACCGGTGCGATATCAGTGTCGTTCAACAATTAATATAATATTAAGTAAAGTGATTCAAGATGTTTGTTTGTGAAAAAGTACGAAAATATAACAACGGTAAATAAATGATTGAAATAACAGAGAGATGAGATTGCCGAGATTAAGATGAGATTGCTAGGATTAGATTTCATTAACTCATTCATATATATATATATATATATATATATATATATATATATATATATTTTCCTAATCATTTATATAGATTCAAGTTATTAATCATTATTATCATGTATTGTTCATTGTGTGTTTCCGTCCCCAAAGAACGAGGAAAGATCTATTGTACTTATCATCCCCTGATCCATCGGATGATTAATCAATACAATAGCAATAAAATTCAATACTTTGATGGAATATTAAATCTAAATCTGTTCCTTTTGGAATTTAATAAATATTATTCTAGTTCAAGATTCAAAAATTATATTCCTATATCATTTTAAATTCATAGATCAAAACAATAAAAACAAGAATAATATAAATATTGATGAATAACTAAAATCATATATAACGTCATGATCAAAAGAAATACATACTAATAGAGTCAATTACATCTAATCCCAATCCCAACAAAAGAGAGATTAGCTACTCATTTTCATGATAACTTTACAAAGATTAAGAAGAAAAGAGATGAACAAACATATCAATGATGATTCCTAAACAATTGTTGTGCATCAACCTTAAAATCTCCTTGAATTAATTTATCTCCTTGAACTCTCTGCATTTTTGGGTCATAAAACCGGCGAAAAGAATGAATTTTTCTATTTTTGGAGGCTATTTATATCTGTCCTAAAAACGTAAGTCCACTTAGCGATGAAACTACTTGCATTGCGCCAAATTTCTTCACGCTGAAGAACTTTTTTGCCGCCTCAGCTCGCTTAGCAACGTTCTCGCTTTGACCTTGCTTGGACCTCACTTAGCGAGCATGACAACATCTGGTTTTATGCACTTTCTAACTTGCGTCACTTAGCCAACAACTCAGTCTCAATCTTTACTTTTTCATCCCAAAATCTATTGATCCAAATTTACCAACAAAAAATGTTGGAATTAGGTAGAAATAAAATAAATAACTAATTTACTAATTAAAATTAATATTTACAATTAGTTAAATTTTTTTATATTAAATTACTTTTAAAATAAGTCAATAAATATCTAAATTATATGTAATTTTATTCTTTTTTGACACTTATCATGGCTTACCCCATCTCCCATACACATAAATAATTTGAAGAACAAGACTGTCTCGAGTATATTACAATTTCATGATTAGGCGTACTCTCATGATCTTATTAGACAGTTGACAATTGACATATCAAATTATTTGAAGGGTCATGCTATACATATCTCATAGTACTTGTTAAGTATAGCCAACAAAAAAAAAAAAAAAAGATAATTAATATTAAAAAGATAATTTTTTTTATACATTTAAGATATTAAATACACATGTTTTAAGATAAAATTTTCTATTTAATATGTTTAATTAAGAGAGCTTCTATGGTATATTAATAAAATTCTAATGTACTGGTATAATAGACTTTTAAAATAATAAATAAACAATAATTTTTATAAATTAAAAAGTTATTTATTGACTATTATATTTTAGAAAATATAATTTCATAAGAAAAATCACAATTTCATTTTTTATAAACATGATACTAATTTATTTATTTTCATTAAAAAAAATCAATATTCACTATTATGAATAAAAAAAATTCAAAAAAATAAAATAAAAAGAATCCAATTTTATTTTTTTGGCAACTTTGATGAATAATATTTACTTATTATAATATTTTATTAGATAGAAAAAAAATTCTTCTAAAATATACTATTTTTTAATGGGAAAAATACATCCACCTCCCCTGAGGTCTCTTTAAATGACACAAACACTCCCTCTAGTTTTATAATAGACACTAACCTCCCTTGAGGTCTTTTAAAATAGGTAGAAACCTCCCTTATCAACTTAACACCGTTTATTAGTCCGTTAAACATTTTCTTGGTTTTTAATCACAAACCTACACAATTGTGTGGTATAGAACAACAAAACGAAACACATCCAAATTAACGCCCAACTACAACTTCGTAGAAACAAGCAAGAAAACAATATACCAACAAACAACCACACTAAAAAAGGTCTGCTGAAGCTCCAAAACGAAAACAAGTTGTAGAACAAATTTATGGACTAATTGGTCTATACATAGTTCCTTGTTATGGACTAATATGACTTATACAAAATTATGGACTAGTATGGTTTATACATATTTCCTCCTCTATCATAGAAAGAATCTTCCTTGTCAACTCAACACTGCTTTTATATGGACTAATATGGTTTATACATAGTTCCTTGTTATGACATATATGCATGAGTTTAGCTGAGTTGTGAGGGTCAAATCCAATCTCAAACAACTATAATATTGTTGAGTTTAATCCCAAGGTCAAGATGAATTTCAGTCAATATGTCTCAAAAACCAGTGCTAATAGGATGTCCTCTGTTACTATTAAACTATCCAAAATCATCTCAAACATATCTTCTAATGAGTGGTATATTCATATGCGACTTTACACTTCTTCCATCTTGAATTGTAATATCAAGCATCTTTCATGTTACTTTGTTCATTTATGTATTTGAACCAATTTCTTTTATTTCATTTTATGCCAACAACCGAACGCACAACCAGAACGAAATAGAAGAAAATTTCATCAATATGAAAACTACTGCTAGCCAAAAGTGACGGCGAGACGAGAACGACGCCATGTGGAAAACGACTTTCCATGGTGTGGGTGTAAATTGGAGGAAAGAAGACAATAGAAAAAAGAAGCAGAAGAGGTATGCACTAATGAAAAGCTTGAGAGGCAATATGTTTTGACGCTAACTTCACGGTGTTAATAGAGGGGAGGTTTGTGTTATATGAGAAAATAGAGGGGATGTTAGTTACATATGACTAAAGTTTAGGGGAGGTGAATGTATTTTTCTCTTTTTTAATTAATTTGAAAATCTATTGTACCGGTACATTAGGATTAGTCTATTATACCATAGAATTTGCCTTTAATTAATGTCTTGCAAGCTATGAAGAACGAACATCCATATGATTAGGCGTGTCACGGTGTCCGGCACGTGTCAGTGTTCGACACTCGTATGACAGTTGTACGACACGTGTCACATAGGTGTTCAATTTTATTTTCCTTTATCCCGACACTCCTTAGATCAAAGTCTGACACCTATAAAATACTCGTAGAAACGTGTTGGATATGTTGGGTCACAAAGAGGAGGCAGTCAGAAGATCATTCGCATTTAGTTTAGGAACAACTTTACAAGTGAGTTGGACACCACACTTTTGCCCAAAACTTTAACATGTTAGGTTCACGGGTCCTCTTACTTATAAAGTGTTTAACCTTAATTTTTTATAAATAATGTAGAATTTATACACTCACACTTGCCGCAACAATCTCTCTTCAAGTGTGAATCAATCCACGATCATAAAATACTACACGTTAATTGGTTGGTCCTAAATTTGGACCTTTCAATTTCGTATACGATACTATGAATAGTGAAAAAAAGTGTTCTTTCATACCACCAATGGAATGGTGAAGTTTGCTACTTTTTCCTATTACAAGCCACCATATGTGAAAGAATAAAAGGTACGAGAAAGCTTTGGAAAAGGAATCGAATTGATGAAAAGTAAAGCAGAAAGTGCAGTTGGAAAAAGGGCATTTATCGTAAAAGAGGAGAAGAAAACTTGAGGATACAATTCATACCCACTAGAAAGTAAAGTAAGGGTACATTGGTCATGAAGAAGAAGAAAGTTATTGTTTTAACTTTTTTAAAAAAAAATATTTTTTTACAGTGTATTGATTTTGAGTTAAAAGTTAACAAATAATTTAACCGTAATAACTATAAAAAATCATTGTTTAAATAGCTTATCTTATCATGTCGTTGTCGTTATAAGTATTTCAATATTTTGTAACAAATTTTTTTAATCATAAAATTTTAAAAAATCTTTAAACAAGAAGCTATTTTATATAGCTTTCCATAAATATCTTTTTTTAGAGATAGATTTTTTTTAAAAAAAACTATGACTTTTATTAAGTTAAAATTTTTAACATGAATATTTAAGTTATTGAAAGTAAAATTACTGGATTTTTTCTGTATAAAAAAAAATCACTCTTTAATTTATAAAAAGAAGAATTTAAAATAATTTTTAATTAAGTTATCATAAAAATTATTTTTTAAAATACAAAGAAAATGTCACTGTTTTTTTAAGATAAAAATCACTTTTAAAAAAAAAAACATTAACGAACCAAAATTAAAATTTTAATTAAATTTATCATTTTAATTATTAGTTGGCATAATATGTTAGTCATTTAAATTAGTTTTCACATAAAAGAAATTAGTTTTCACATAATCGTTGATTTGGTCAAAATTTGTAGCGATCAACAATTTGCAAAATTGGTTAAAATTATAAGGAAGATTTATGTTTTTAAAAGTTAGGGGAATCAAAATCACAAAATTGATAAGTTAAAAGGTAAAAAAATGTAATTTAATCTAACTTTTAATTACATTTAAAATAAAAAGAACTAAGAACAAATTATTGATGAGAAACGGTCAAACACGCTTTCATGGTATAAAGGAGGCTAAACCCCAAAGAAAAACAAACTAAACTTTAATTGAATTTTAGTACGAAATGAAAAGCAAACCATCAATTTTAAATATTCGTAAGTTGAGAAATCTTTCAATAATAGATTCTTTGCTTTTTTTAACTTTAGTCCATGCTGATGCCACAAAAAGGACAACACTTTTATTGACGAATTCATGTAATAACGATTTTAAAGATCCGTTTGATACAAACTAGTATCCAGACCCGTACTAAGCACAGGTAAAAATATGTTTGTAGATTTATTGATTAATAAATAATATATTTTATTACTTTAAACTAAAAAATTAAAGTGTTAATTGCTAATGGAAGATATTAATGACAACTGCATAAATATTTTACTATCTTATACTATAATCTAATAATTAAAATAACATTATGTGATAAAAACTAACCGTAAAATTTATTTATAGTGTTATAGATTTCCTTAGGTAAGATTTCTATAGTTCTTATTCTCCATTAAAAGAATTATAAAGTTAGTGGAAAATAATTTCTTTATAAGACATGTAGAAGAGACTTTAAGGTTTCGTAAAAAAAATTTGAGATGAATATGAATTACAAAAAAATGTATGTGTATCAATATATGAGTAAAAATATAGACTGCAATATAAATAACAAAAAAAAACTGATTCATGTGATAATATTTAAGCAGAAATACTACAGGTTCCCGTTGAAAATTATAAAATAAATATTTCTTCGTATTATAAAATTAAGTCATATGTGTTAACGCATAAGTAAAAATATATGATATCGTATAAATTACAATAAAAAATAGGCTCCCTTATTAATGTATAAGTTGAAATATAGATCACGTAGAAATATATTTTTAAAAAAAGTTTTTGTATTAATATATGAGTAGGAACATAAACTATAGTAATATAAATTACAAAAATAAAATAGATCTCGTATTAATATATGAAAATAAATAAATAAATAAATATATATATATATATATATATATATATATATATATATATAGTAATTAAAAAAAATAGTCCTCATATTAATGTGAGTAAAAATATAGATTCCGTAAAGTTCTCGTATAAATTACAAAAAAAAATAGTCTTTTTTATTAATATGTGAGTCGAAATATATGTACCTATAGACATTTTTAATAAAACAAAAATGTCTCTCTATTGATGTATGAGTAGAAATATAGATCTCGTAAAAATTTATAAAAAAAAAAGGTCTGCATATTAATATGAATAAAAATATAAGTTCTCGTTTAAATAAAAAACAATAGTCTTATGAGTAAATTATAGATTCCATCAAAACAACCCAAAATAAATAAAAGTCTCTGTATTAATACATGAGTACTACAAATGTATATGTTCCCATAGAAATTGCAAAAAAAAAATAAAAATAGGCATCCATATATATATATATATATATATATATATATATATATATATATATATATAAGTCATGTAAAAATTACAAAAAAAAAAAAAATAGCTTCGTATTAATGTGAGTAAAAATATAAATTCTTGCATAAATCTTTATTAATATAGTGACTAAACATAACAAACAATGATTTTATGAGATAACTGAAATATGGATCAAAAACACACTGCATATTTCTTGTGTTATTTGTATTTTTTCACATGACATAATACAACATAAATTTTCTAAATGAGTACAAAATATTTAAATAAATCTACAATCGTGATCATTAGTTATGAAATTCAAAGAAATAGCGACGACTTACATCGTATAGAAAAAATATATAAAATATACACATAAAGAATTTCAATTATATCTACAAATATTGTCTATTTTAGAGTACACCAAACAATATAATATATATATATATATATAGAGAGAGAGAGAGAGAGAGAGAGAGAGAGAGAGAGAGAATTTTTTTTACTAAAATATAGAGAGATTTGAACTCATATTTTTATAATCACTTTTTCGACTATAATTTACATAACTTATTATATTTCTCTAAAATAGATCTACATAAAAAAATAATATCTTTATATAAAAATTCCTCAACAAACAGATATACATTAATTTTTTAAAAAAATTCTATAAGTTTCCTATTTATTGAGCACCTGAATTTTTTATATATTTTTTATAAAAAAAAATATGAGTGTGTAGCTTGGTGTTAAATGAGTAAATACCCACAATTGTGTGAGTGTTCTAATAATTTAAAAAATCCTACTATATTTGCAAAAATATTTTCATTATAAAATTAATTAAATTAAATTTATAATCATTGAAAAAAAGAAAATGTTACTATTTATCACGATAAAATGAGTCACAAAGATATCACGAAAAAATAAAAATAAATATTTGCAATCGATATTGGCCAAAAAATAAGAAAAAGCTCTGCAACCGTTTCATGATTAGACTTTCACCGCTTCACACTTTCACAAATAGCTATGATTAGATTTATTTGATTCTAATCACTCTATTGTGTTGATTATTGAGATTTATTTTATTCTAATCACTCTATTGTGTTGTAATGTTGTTTTTGTTCATGATGAACCTTTGACAAAGCATGATATTTGATAAGATTCTACAAATGCTATGAGAAGAAAATAGAATGTCAAACACCAAGTTAAGATGGAGAACATAGTGTGGCTGTGAGAGTGAGTCGGTTAATGCTAAATATGGATAAATGCGATACAATTTGTTACATTTTTATTCAACCCTCCTGTTTTACGGGCAAGAATGAATTTTATTGGTTAAAGGCTAATTGTAAGCCATTCGTGACTATTGTTATAAATAGCATCGCCGTTGAAAAAATGGAGTAAAATTAAAAAATTCGATTTAATCTCATACTAATAAGTTATAATCAAAATTAACTAATTAAGGTTTCCATGTTAAGAAAATTTTCCATTTTCATTTACGCAATTATGGTAAATATAAATATAAATGTCATTGAATTAATGATATATAATTCACTTCCTTTTATATAAAAGGTATATATTTTATTCCGGTAAAAAAATTGATGGTTTGCTTCCTTTTAGACAACAATATATTACAAATACATTCATTTTATAATAAACCTAAAAAATAAAACTTTTCCCGGAGAGAGTATTATTTATATGTGAATATAAATCTATTATTTTAGTACGAAATGAAAAGCAAACCATCAATTTTAAATATTCGTAAGTTGAGAAATCTTTCAATAATAGATTCTTTGCTTTTTTAACTTTAGTCCATGCTGATGCCACAAAAAGGACAACACTTTTATTGACGAATTCATGTAATAACGCTTTTAAAGATCCGTTTGATACAAATTAAAATAGATTTATTTGTTTTGTTTATAATGAGTTGGGGATCGAACTTAAATCTATGACATAATACTTAAATTTTTTACTACTACATCAGGGACTTTAAAATATAGTGATTTTTTATATTTAAGAATTTATTTTGTACTATTTGTTTATTGTAATAAAATGTATTTATTTGAAAATAATATGTAAAAGTGGTTCTTTTAATTGCAAAATAAAAATTTTCATCTTTTAACACTTATTTTTTAAAAAAATAAACTAACATTTTATCTATCAAAAATAAAATAAAGTAACAGAAAAAATTAGAAGTAATAAAAACCCTAAAATAGAGAAAACATAATTGTGGATGCGTGTCGTTTCTTGTTATTTTTTGAAAAGGTAATTTTTTCTTTAACCCTAATGATGCTCTTAGAATCTCAAAAGCAGTTCATCCAATGTATTAATGTGTTTGAGAATGGATCCTTTCCATATTTTTTTCTTCTGAAATTTTACATTTCAACATTTAATCAACTTCTCTCTTTTCTTCTTCTTCAAAAAAAATCAACTTCTCTGTTCTCTTTTTATTTTTCTTCCATATTTCAATTTTATTCTTTAATAATATGAATGTAATAATATGAATGGTCTAAATTACACATTATTCCCTCAATTATTTACCATCAAGAAAATGGACATATGTGAACAATATTATAACACAAATACAGGTAAATTCTAATATGGACCACTTCATCAAGTGGTCCATGGTGGACCATTCATGAAAAACCCTATAACGAATACGAATTTTACAAAATCCACCGTTGGATTGAAAGTTTATATCATATAGATCATCTATAGAAAATTTTAGAAAAATTGAAAATCATTTGATATGTTATTGAGATCTATCAAGATTAACGGTTTATTAAATACTGTAAATCTTGATAAATCCAAATAAAATATCAAATGATTTTCAATTTTTTTAAATTTTTTTATGGATGCTCTATATGATATAAATTTTCAATCCACCAATAAATTTTATAAAATTTGTATTCGATTAGATCATTTGTCCACGGCTTAGCATTAGCCCACAAATACATTATTAATAAATCGATGGACGAAAAAATTGTTTATAATAGTGAAAAAAGAGTATATGATTTATACTATTGATGCTTATCTTTTAATTTAAATTTGTGCCCCCCTCAAGTTATCGTTTTGTTGCATGACACTTGGATCTTTTGATTTGTCTTCATATGTTGTCATTTTGAAAACAATCTTCCTCTCATTATCAAACTCTGTCCTACGAATCCAATGCCGTTCTGTTTTCTCACTCAAGCTTTACAGTTTACTCCCTTGATTGGTGTCAATCCCATCCAAGTAATTGTTTCTCACTTTCTCTCATTTGATTTTATTATTATTATTATTATTATTATTATTATTATTATTATTATTATTCACTTTCTCTCATTTGATTTTATTATTATTATTATTATTATTATTATTATTATTATTATTATTATTCACTTTCTCTCATTTGATTTTATTATTATTATTATTATTATTATTATTATTATTATTATTCTTGTTGTTGTTATGGGAGTGTCTGTTAATCCGCTCTTTTTTATTTAGTATGTCAAATGGGCACGTTTTGTGCCCGTTTGTGTATTACGCATTTTCTATTATGCTAACTTATATGTTGAAGATGCTTATAAATTTTTCGAACATCTAATTTATTAAAGAAAAAGTAAATCTTGTTTGTGTAATTCACGTTTTATATTGCGCTAACGTGTATAAATTATAGAGTTTAAAGAGGGTATGCAGACAGTGTAAAAGGTGTTTATACGGACAACCAATAAGAAATTAATATTTTTCCATGTCATACAGGTAGTTTCAAAATAACCATACATAAATGAGATGATGTGGCAAATTAGTGGATTTTCATTAGATGTCTGAGTAAAAATATTTTACACTGATCGTACATTCATTAAATCCTAAATTATAAACAATCGGTGTAAATTTGATTTTTAATTTAAATTTGTTTTTGTCAAAATATGAAAACATTTTGTCAAAAAAAAAAGGGAACCAAATAAATGTTTAAAATTATGGAATCATTTTGTCTAAAAAAAATATGGAACCAAATTTCTTGACAAAGAAAAATATGGAAGACCAACAATATGATCAATATTCTCCGTAAAAAGTAACAAAACACTCAAGATGATGACCAATTCTGCTAATGATCACACGATCATCCCTTGAATCTTGTGGAATTTAAATCAACGGGGAAACCTCTTCGTAAGAGTTTTAAGACCATGCATCAAAAAAGAGTTTTAAGACCATTGCACTTGCAGTTACAAACTCATATTCGGGATAAGTTTAAAAAAAAAAAAAAAAGATTTGTGTCATCTTATTTAAACGATATTGAATAAAAACAAACACTAAAATCTTTTTAGTAATGCTCCCAAAGACTTATACACCAAAATACTTGCATGAGTTTGTAGCAATGAAATCAAATCCCTAAAAGAAATCCTTCTTTATCATTCTTTCGCATGTATGGTCGAATTGAACTGCTTCACAACAATTATCTTCCAATCATTCTATAAGGCAAAAAAGAAAATGAAAAAAACACCAATTCTAAAGCACAACTAGATATTGTGAGAGCAACGTATAGATCAAATTTAAAATATGATGAAAATATTTTTTGTTACAAAAGATTTTGAAAATACATAAACTTTATCAATCTTTTAACAATTGATGACATGATTTTTTAAAACAACTTTCTTTAAAATAAGATATAAGCAAAGTATAAAATGATTTATTATTAAGCGACATATATCCAAGTGTATAAAATGGAACACATTTGATAGGAAGTTTATTCCTACCAAACTACAACTAAATTACTTCTAAAAAAACAAGTAAAATAAAACATAAAATAACATTCATTTTCATTCATTGAGATAAAATGTGTCAAAGACACTACATATATAAGACATCTAATGGATAATATGTTAGATGGGCCTAAAGGCCAATATAAACTCAATAACCTAATATAATTAATACTCAAATAACAATATAATTCTTATTTCTAAATTATTTAATTAACTAATATAAAACTACTTAATTATTTATTATCTAATCTTCTATCAAGATTTATCAGCTAGTTGAATCATAAATTATAAACTATCAATTATTTATCCGTCATCGGTTATTTTTACTGAAAAGAGCAAATTTTGTCATCAAGTAGCTAGTTTGAAGTGCGCACTAATGGAGTCAACTATATGATATATAGAAGGGTTTTGTTGGCACTAAGAAAACTCATATCTATTATTAGTGTATATGCACTATGGTTAGAGGAATGAGGTCCCCAACTGAGGCAGTGTGAAAAAAGAATTAGAAATGACAAAGAAAGAAGAAGGTGAAAAAACGTTGGCAAAAGTGGGACAAATAAGGTAACAACAAATGTGCAGGTCAAATCCATAGTCTTTTAACCATTCTGAGTGGGGTAGGAGATAGAAAGAGGAGAAAATAAATGTGAAAAGCAATGTGACATTGATATGAGATGCTTCTTCTTCTGGGCCACAATGAAAAGTACTAGTAGTAGTGGTGTTTCTGTTTCATACCCCCCAATATTTTTTGTCACTAATGAATGGGATATTGGGATATGTGTGGTGGTGGTTATTTGTAGGGTTCTTTCACTCCCCATTCACCTTTGACCCTTTTCTTTTATTTATAAGTGTGATGTGATGATATGTAGGAGTATTTTTCCTATGACCAAAATAAAAGTGAATTGTGATATTATCGGTCCAAGGTAACAAAAGATTGAGACCAAACTAATTGAACTAGGAACTTTTGACTTTGATAATGAGTTTTGAACTCAAAGTCCTGTTTAAAGAATAAGAGATCTCAATATGTATATTCAATTAAAGGTTAGCTGAAGAGTAAAAATGTTTGAATGGTCAGATGAGTGATTAGTTAATTAAAATAAAAAATAGTTAAAGATGAGTTAGTTGAATCCTTCTTGATTTAAAGGATTCCAAACAGTTCGTGAAAACATCAGAACAAGATTAATAGTAATGAATATAATTTGTCTTAAAAGTCAATTTCACTTTTCAAAATTAGCTAATAAGTAATAAACAAGATTTAATTATAAATATTGCAATTAGAGATAGATGCATGGAAGAGGTAAAAGAAAAGGAGAAATGATATGGACAAAAAAAAAAGAGAAATGACACCAAAAAGTAAAATGTGAAGTGCAATTATAATTGTATTCTACTCACTACAAGTGAGTTTAGCCGAATAATAAGTGACTATTTTTTATCAAACATAGTCTAGGCATTGCAATCACAAAGAAAAGAAAGGAAAAAGTCAAGTCTCGACTTCTTCATTGATAAAAATGTCAAAATTATTAGGTCAAATGTCGTAATTGAAATTTAAATTCTGACTCTCTTTAATTTGTGTTTGTGAATTTTTAATGACTAATGAAAATGTAATTTTCTATAAATTCTATGTTTTTATAATAAGATCACGCAACTTGTATTTATAATAATGTTACAATAAATACATTGAGTAACAATAAATAAGTACTTTTGTAAAAAAATAAAATAAATAAATAAGTACTATCTTAGGAAATTGTATAATACTAGGAATACTATCAATGAGTCTAGGAAAGCTACATATTCTTAATTCTAACATTCATCTTCAAGTTGGAGCATAATTGTCATATGCATCAAGTTGGCTACAAATAGATTCAACACGAGGTTCTCTAAGAGAATTGGTAAATATATTAGTCAATTGGTCACTTGAAGCAACAAAATTAGTTCCAATTTATTCTGAAAGAACTTTATCTCGTACAAAGTGAAAGTCGATTTATATGTGCTTAGTTCTTTCATGAAAGATCAGGTTGGAGACAATATGTAGTGCAGCTTGGTTGTAACAAATTAATTTCATTGCCTTAACGTCTCCTCCTATAATTTGAGTTGTTGGAATAATTGCCTTAGTCATGTAAGTTCGCAAGTTTTTGCTGCCATAACATGATATTTTGCTTATGCACTCGACCTTGCAACTATGTTTTGTTTCTTGTTCTGCCATGAGATTAAATTTCCCTAATGAGGACATAATACCCTTAAGTGGATCTTCTATCTGCTGGTGAACTTGCCCAATCCGCATCAGAATAGGTGTTACCCTTGTTTCATATGGTAATTATTTGTTCGATGCACTCTTTATATACTTAAGAATGTGAATCACAATGTTCCAATGATCATCAATGGAGGGATCCATAGGAGTATCACTAGGTCAGCAATAAAGCAAGCATGTTTCCTCAAGTATATCGAGAGCATATTTACACCGGTTAATAGCCACACCATTCTTCGAATGAGCTGCTTCAATTCTCATTGAATATTTCAGGGCCCCCAATTTTTTTATCTAAAAGTATAGAGACAAATATTATTTCAACTAATAGATGTTAGCCTTATCTTTACCCGTGATGATGATGATATTGCACTTTTTTTTGTTATTATATTGAATTTTGTTTGTTAACAATAAATATAAGCTTTATTTGTAATCATCGCTATTTTTAAAAAATATTGAGAATTTTCTCATTTACATTTGAGGTACTAGTCAATAATATGACAGCTTAGTGTACGTTTGGTTTCAATTTTGGAGTAGCAGAACTGATTCTGAACGTGTAAAATTGATTTTGACTTGTTTGGTTTCTCAAAAGTAGAATTGATTCTGCCTCCAGAATTGATTCTACTTGAAACTAGAAACCGTAGCTTCTGATTCTAAAATTGATTTTTACATGCAAATTTTTCGTTAAACTCACTTTTGCATGAATATATCCAAATATAAATCACTTTAATTTAAAATCAATTTTGGCCAGAATCAATTTTACATAATCAATTCTATCAAAATCAATTCTTACCACCACAGAACTAAACATACACTAATCTTAATAACTTTTAAGTTACAAAGCTTGGTTAATTAAAAACAATGTTACAAAGCTTTGCCAATTTATTTAATATAATCTTTTTTCCTATTCTCTGTATTTTTATTAGTAGTAAAAAAATCTTCTCACTTTATCATTATTTTTTTAAGAGTTAATTTAAAATATAGTTGACTTCTTTTGGTATTCAGAAACATTGATGAGTAGATAACAATGAATTCAATTAAAAAAGTTTTGGGCTCTGGGTGGATAATTTATGTTTTTGTTGACCAAATGAGCTTTGGGTGGATTTGAAACAATTATATATACATTGTCATACTTCCTCGTTACAAAATACAAGTCATTTTGACCATATTACACAAATTAACAAATATAATCATTGTTGTATAAAAGAAATTATGAGTAAGTTTACAAAATTGTCCTTCATTAATTGTATGAAAAAGATAAATGGAAGAATTAAAAGAAGAGAGAAATAAAAAGTTAAGGGTATAATAGAAAAAAATAGCATTAAATGTTTCATTGTAATTATAAAGCGATTTATATTTTGGAATAAATTTTTTCTCCAAAATGACTTATATTTTGGAACGGAGTAAGTATTAAAAAAAATCCCCATTATCTCTTGGTTGGTTAACGCAAATGGTAATTAGTAGGTAGACTGCACTTAAAAAATACATGAATATTCTTAGATGCATTCATTGGGATTATAGTACCTACATAAATTTACATGTTTACTTCTTGTAAATATTATCTTCCACCCAAAGGCTAATCTTCTATATCTAAAGATTGATTTGTCCCGACAAATATTATGAGTGGTGTATAAAAAAGAATGAAATTGGATCTTATGCAGTTGATTGTGCTACAGTCGGTGAATATGGATGGTTATAAATTAAAGTTTAAATTTTAGTTTATTTTTTAAATATAAAATTGAATTTTAATTCTGATCGTCTAATCTTAAAATAAATGGTTTGGATTTGATTGCACTCAATCTTGATCCAAGACGAATACTTGTATGTCGGTACTCAATTTAGATACTTAATTTGGTTATATATACATATAATTGAGAAAGTATAAAGAAAAAAAATATTAAATAATGTCTTTTAAAATAATTAAATAAAATGTATTATTATAAGTCTGTGATAAAATTGAGTGTCAAATATTTGTGAGTAATCAGTACTTTTTTTGTGTAAATTTTTCTTTTATAAAAAAACAACGATATTTATTCATTTCAATAATTAATAGAATACATGAAATGTAAATACAAACTCAACATCACTAAAAACGAAAATGATAAATTTACAAACAAACTCACATCATATAACGGCGAAATGTCTACAAATAATATGATAAAATTAAAGTCACTGGAATGTTCATGTTTTCGGATCTGCAATGATGATGCCCGAATCATTAATTGAATTTGCAATTGATTGAAATTGATTTTTCAATATGAACTAAACAAACACCGTAATAAGACGGAAAATCAAACGCCGCAACAATGACGACGAACAATACAATGCTGCACTCATGCGACGAAATCACAACAAAAAAAATATTAAAAGACTTAATCTATGTAAAAATCACTTATTTAGATTATAAATTGGATTAATACATCGTATAGTTGGATTATTTTTACATGGGGACGGTATGGCTTTTGTTATAACTAGATATATGAGATAAGGTCCATAGACCAACCCGTTTAATCTGCAACCAGGGGCGGAGCCACTTGTGGGCCGAGCAGGGCCATGGCCCGCCCCAAGTCTCAATTATTTTTTTTGTTATAGGTATAGATATAAATATTTTGTTCAAAGGTTATATAATATATATCAGTTATTGCAACCATATAACAAATAATTGGAAGTAGTGTAGTGGTAGAGATGTGCTTCGGTTGTTAAAAGGGTGTGAGTTTGATACTCAGTTGGAACTATTTTTACCATTTTAATTTTATTTTAAACAAAAAATATTAAAAAAAAAACGACAGTGTCTATGTTTACCATTTTAATTCTATTTTAAAACAAAATATATTACAAAAAATTAAGATACCAACTACCATTAAAAAAAAACTCTATTTTCAAAATATATATATTCATATTATAAATAAGACCTTATATTAAAAAAAAAAATCACAGCCCTTCCTAAACAATTATTGTTGCTCCGCAATGCGTGCAGGTTTAAGATCAATCCATTTTGGACCATTTATTTTATTTGTATGGATATTTTAATTATCTAACACATTAACAAATCAAGTAGAAAGAATTACTGATTTGATGTAACTTTCGTAATTTCATGGATGTTTTAACTATTTAGAATAATTCAAGAAAAAATTTGATTGACGGTGAAAGTTCAAAAATAAATTTGCTTATTTACTTTTAATAGACATATTCTTAATTTTATAAGTAATGATTGTAAAAAAAATAAATAGTAAATTACTACAACAACAAAAAATGTAAAGCAAAATTATTGTTTTTATTTAAATACGAATATATGTCCAGTTTTAAAGTAGTGTACATTTGTACTTCATATATATTGGGTCTTTATCTTTTGTGGTAAGAAAAGTATGCAAATATTGGGTATCTTTGTAGTGAAATTTGTTATATGCACTTTTTTTTGAAATGGTACTCTTGAGTTAATGTGTTCGCGTTGGATTAGTAATTGTAGTTGGTTGTCTTTGTCGGCTGGTTTGATGTATGAATAAGGGTGTAATTGGATTGGTTTGAATCGGTTTTGAGTGAATTCAGTATTTGAATTAATGAACTCTCGATTGGTTCAGTTTGATTCGGTTTTTAGTATTTTTTAAAAATAAATCCGAATCAAACTTATCAGTTTGGTTCAGATATTTTAATCGGTTTTGACTGCGCATTTTTTTCCGATGTATTTCATGCTATTATTTTTTTCCGATATATTCTTTTCTCATAAGTTCATCAAATACAAAATAATTTTTTTTGCCAATAAGTTCCCATTTTTATAAGAACACACATACTCTAATCGGTAGTTTAATTATATAACCAAAACATGTTTAAACCGTTGAAAAAAAATATTAAACCAAAATCAATAACTAACACCAAATGTTATATAATCAAAACATGTTTATTATAGCTGTTTTGTTTGATTATATAACCAAAATACTCAAAATCAAGAACTAAGACTAAAATATATTATACAACTAATCAAACTAGCTCATGTGTTTGATTATATAACCAAAATAATGAACTAAGACCAAATCAATATTAATCTAAAATATGAGCTAAACTATAAAGTTGCAAAGTAAAAATAAAAAATAAAAAATAACATGAGATGAGAGTAGAACAACTCTTGAGAGTAAATCGAAAAAAGGAAATCACATAACCAAAATGAAAATCAGAAATCACAAAACAAGTAGAGCATTGTAACGCTTGAGAGTAAATCGAAACAAAAAATAAAGCAACGCTTGATAGAAGGTTGTTTGCGGCTGTGAGCCTGCCTGTGGCTATGAGGGAGAGAGAATTTCTAAGTTAGTGTTTATAATGTGATGTGAGTGAGAAAGTTTTTTTTTTTTCTTTTTTACAAGTAGTTGGACTTGTTTTATTTTTTAATAGATGTGAGTTGTCTAAAAAAAATATTAACTGAATAATATATATTGATTTGGTTCGGTTTGTTTATCAGTTTTTAAAATTGGAACCGAAAACCAAACTACATGGATTTTCAATTGATTCGATTCGGTTTTTAATTAGAACCATAAAAATTAATTTTTTATTTAGATTTATTTGATCGTCGGTTTAATTAGATTTTTCTGATCTGTTACATTAGTATATATATATATATATATATATATATATATATATAAAGCCTGTGTATTGTTTTGTTGATACTACTAAAATGAGCTTTATATATATGAACCATTGTAGTAGATGCTATGCTACAAAAGAAAAAAGAGATACACGTACGTGTGCAGAGTGTGACAGTGGTTGTTGTCCCACTAAAAGTGAGTGGACGAAGCATCTCTTCCTTTTTCTCAGAAAATAAAATCAAAGCACCATACATAAACATGAATCATGATGATGATAATGATGATGAAGACAAGGAAGACTACGTAAACACTTTGATACTCAACTCAATTCAACTCCACCATCAACCAAAGACATTAATCGACAAACAAATCTCTCTCAAACTCAATCTTGTACCCTCTCCAAAAATCTCTTCCCACCTCCAACGATTCTAATCTAATTATACACCAGTACCAGTCTCTATAGTATACCGCATATAGAATAATATAATACACATCATATTGGAATTTTTTGTTTTCTAAATTTTTTTTTTTATTAAGTTGCCTAGTGGCTAGAAACTCACATAGACATTAATCGACAAACAAATCTCTCTCAAACTCAATCCTGTACCCTCTCCAAAAATCTCTTCCCACCTCCAACGATTCCAATCTAATTATACACCAGTACCCGTCTCTATAGTATACCGCATATAGAATAATATAATACACATCATATTGAAATTTTTTGTTTTCTAAATATTTTTTATTTTTTTTGGTTAAGTAGCTTAGTGGCTAGAAACTGACACAGACATTAATCGACAAACAAATCTCTCTCAAACTCAATCCTGTACCCTCTCCAAAAATCTCTTCCCACCTCCAACGATTCTAATCTAATTATACACCAGTACCAATCTCTATAGTATACCGCATATAGAATAATATAATACACATCATATTGGAATTTTTTGTTTTCTAAATATTTTTTAGTTGCGCACAATCATAAACCTTTAAGTTAATGAAGTAATAAATAATTTATTTACTTGTTTCTTATTTGCATTTTAATGTACAAGAATTGTTTTAATCAAGGAATGTTGTTGTATCTGTTGGGAAGTTCGAGGGAGCTCAGGAGAAGTAATGGGGGTCAATGATCTAAGAAACCGACATAATATTTCCACCCAAAACCTTAAAGAGTTAGGTTAATGGGTCACCTCTTTTATAAATTTAACATTCTTCCGATACATAATTGATGCGGGACATAATTACTCACACTTAAAACCCAACGTTCACCCACAAGTATGAGTTCTCACACATTATAGTTGATCCAATACCAAGATTCCCTCCCGCTCCCCCACCAAGCCGAACCACAATTCTGATACCACTCTGTTGGGTAGTCCGAGGGAGCTCGGGAGAAACAATAGGGGTCAATTATCTAGGACCACAAGAGAACCCGACACCACATTTTCACCCAAAACCTTAAGGCGTTGGATTAATGGGTCACCTCTCTTACAAATTCAACATTTTTCTCATACATAGTTGATGTGGGACATAATTACTCACACTTATAATCTAACAATATCTACTACAAAATAGGTAATTGGACTGAATGTGACTTTTTAAGAATTGAAACATATTAAGCCATCATTTTTTATTACGTTATAAGTGCAAAAATTTTATCGCTCTTTTAACAAAAACGTTTCCACCGAAAAATCTAAGAGAAACATCGAAAATTTTGTCTAACATAAACAAGTGAGATAAATCTTTCATAATACACAAAAATTTTAACTATTAAAATAATAAGTCTCATTAGGTCAAATGTGATGTGATATAACATATTAATCAAAAAAAATTCAAAAAACTTAATAATATAAAAAAACAAATAACTACGTCAAAAAAACAATAATTTATCAATTAATCTAAAATAAAAAATAATTTTATGATAAATGAATGTAGGGGGTGTAAGTGGATTAGAAAAATTCAATTGAAACGATGATTCAATCCAAACCCAAAAAAATCGTCTTTTTTGGTTCGAATCAAAAACCGAACCGAACCAATTGAAAACCGGTGTGATTTATTTCGGTTTTCGGTTCCGTTTTCAGATCCATTGGATTGAACCAAACTAAACTGGTATATATCCTCATGTTAATTTTTTTAATTTTAGGCTGTACAACCCAACTACATTTGGCTCAAGTACCTTTAAAAAAAATGTCACTACATTTGTCTTTACTGAAAACCCTAATTTAGAAGCACACCTTAATCACAGATTCACAGCTAAGTACTTCTCTCCGTCTTCACCCCACCTTCATCACAAACTACTCTCATCTATGATCTATCTCGCCTTCATCCTCCTCAAGCTAATCTGCTCTGAATTTGAATAAATTTTGCCATTAAAAAAAACATTAAATACATCGGAAAAAATACAATGTAAAATCGATCAAAGTATCTGAACCAAACCGACGAATTTGGCCGGATTCATTTTTGAAAAATAGTGAAAACCAAACCAAATTAATTAAAGGTTCATTGATTCGAACATCAAATTCACTCAAAACCGAAACAAATTAGTCAAATTACATCCCTAAATGAATGACTTATTTCAATTGTGTACTCTAGACTTGCTGGTATTGGAATATTATTACAGAGAGAAAGAGGAGAATATGTCCTTATTATTCAACACCCACTCACTCACTCATTGAATCACAATCTTTTTTCTAGGCCCCGCCATTTTCACAACACTCCCGTTATTCCCACACACTAACAATCAATATTATCCTCCTTCACTAACCACTTAATCATGAAATTAACTTCATAATTACATCCTTACTTACTTTAATTAATCAAATAAAAAACATTTTTCCATATATAAAACTTCTATTACTCACTCGTTACTAGTACTACTCCACTCCACATTCCACACAGTTGAATTATTACAATATTTATATAACACTCTCCAAATTACAAAGTGCAAAATTATTCAAGCCCCCACTATTACTATACAACATAAAACCCCTTTTCTAATTTATAAAACCGTTCTTCTATTTTTAGTAATTATTTCCTTTTTCGGAAACTCCTTCGTTTTATGAATTCCGACGATGCCAACGCCAGTAACAGCGGCGAGGCAATGCTTAACACCGGAAGCCGGAAAAGTACTAGACGAAGCAGTAACCGTCGCAAAACGCCGTGGACATGCTCAAACCACATCACTTCACGCCGTTTCAGCTTTGTTATCACTTCCATCATCGTCGATTCTACGCGACGCATGTTGTCGTTCCAGAAACTCAGCATATTCGCCACGGTTACAGTTCAAAGCACTCGATCTTTGTTTATCGGTATCATTAGATAGAGCACCTTCATCGCATAACAACGTTTCCTCCGATCAAGAACCACCGGTTTCGAATTCGTTTATGGCTGCGATAAAACGGTCTCAGGCGAATCAACGCCGTCATCCTGATAATTTTCATTTTTATCATCAACAGCAACAGCAATTGCAGAATCAACAAACGTTTTCCGTTTCGGCCGTTAAAGTTGAGTTACAGCATTTGGTTTTGTCTATTCTTGATGATCCGGTTGTTAGTCGGGTTTTCGCTGAAGCGGGTTTTCGGAGCTCCGAAATTAAAATCGCTATTCTTCGTCCTCTTCCGAATCTCTTTCGTTCACGTGGTCCGCCTGTTTTTCTGTGTAACCTGCCGGAGCAACCACGCCGGGGGTTTGGGTTAGGTTTAGGGTTTCCGTTTTTACACGGATTTGGCGATGAGGATGAAATTGACAATTTCCGACGAATTGGGGAGATTCTAGTTAGGAGCAAAGGTAAAAATCCTCTGCTTCTCGGTGCATGTGCTAATGATGCTCTGAGAAATTTTACCGACGCGGTCGAGAAACGGAGGGAAGGGGTTTTACCTTTAGAGCTAGTGGGGTTGCGTGTGTTTTGTATTGGGAAGGAATTAGTGAGTGGTGACAGTGAAGTGGTGGGTTTGAGATTGAAGCAAATTGCTGTCATAGCAGAAGAGTGTGTTGGACCTGGTGTTGTAGTGAGTTTTGGGGAGTTGAATGGTTTTGTGAATGATGGTGATGATGGTGGGTTTCGAGAAGGTGTTGTTAGGGAATTAGGGAAGTTGTTGAATATTCATTATGATAAGTTTTGGTTGGTGGGTTCTTCTGCTAGTTATGAGAGTTACTTGAAATTTCTTGGTAGGTTTCCTTCTGTAGAGAAAGATTGGGATTTGCAGATTCTTCCTATAACTTCTGTTAAGCCTGCTGAATCATATCAGAAGCCTAGGTCCAGGTAGATATATATATGATATCTCTCTTTTGTTTATTTATTATATATGTTCATGTCTCTTGTTATGTTGTTATGTTCTGCATCCAAATATTATATTTTAATTGCTACTTCTGTTTTTTTAAATAAAAAAATTTGATTTCTTTATCTTTGATTTTAAATCCTTGTGACAAGCCTGTGCCCTTTATTATTTTTTTAATAATATCAATTTGTGAAGATTAGTCTTTGTGTATCTTAATGTTTATGATGTAATTTCTGTTTAATTATTTTTTGCATGAATTTGAAGAAACAGCCTTGCTAATTGTTCTTCGATCGATTCCAGCTTTGTTTTTGCAACTTGAGTTTGATAATAACCGTTTATAAGATACAGAATTAATTTGTAATTAACTTGCTGACATGTTAAAAGTGATGCTATTGTTATCACTCTATTTTGATATTATAATTTGTAACTATGTTAAGTCTGCATCTTTCATATAGTAATTAGTTTCTCATGGTTTTTGTCTAAATGATTTTTTTGTTGTGTTTTACAGCTTAATGGATTCATTTGTACCACTTGGTGGTTTTTTTCCATCACAATCTGATTTGAAAGGTCAACTAAATGGTTCATTTTGTTGTGTTCCTCACTCTCATCAATATGGTGAAAAGTGTGAACATGAAGTTCTTGCTGCTTCAAAGGAAAAATTTTCTATTTCATCTCCTGATCTATACACATCCAACTTACCTCAATGGTTAAAGACTACAGAATTCGGCACAGCAAAAGCATTGAATGTTAAGGTGTGTAACATTCAGTTAAATCAACTAAGTTCAGTATAAATTATTGTTTACCAACTAAAATGAAGTAAATTAAAAGAAACTATATTTAAGGTAAGTTTTTTCCCTGTAAAATAAAAGATTAAGGGAGCTTGATCGGGGAAGTGGACCTACTTCCTCTGTGATTTTTTTATATTCAATCGGCTTTCTCATAATTTATTTTTTTTTCCCTACATCTCTTATAACATGCTTGTGCACAATTGAAGTAAACACCGAGGATTAGCAATTCTTGGAATGACATGCTTGTATTTGCTTACTGGCACTCTAGTAGCATGTGCTTAAATCGTTAAATTCAACATTTTGAAGGCTTTAAGATTTTTGTACTTTTTATTTGTCTTGCCATCAGTGGTCCTAGTACTATTTATAGAAGATCAATAAACATTGATGTTCAATTGGTTGTTCTAAAGATAAAAAATAACAAGTTTTATTTTTGCATTATAATTGTAGTTGATAGATTGTTTATTATATCATCTTCAATTCATTTACAATCTTGATTTTTTCACTCTCCTTTTAGTACCTCTTATCTTTCTTTCTTCTCTTTGTCGTCACATCCTTAGACCTTTTCATTTTTTGTGTAAAAAACCACTTTTTTTCATTCAGTGCAGATCAAAGATGATGGTGTTTTGGTGGATAGTAGTGAATCTTGTATGCCGCATACTACTAACTTGGACAACATTTGCCAAGTTCTGCATCAACGTATCCCTGAGGCAAATACTTGTCCAACTGTTGTGGGGTTTCATTGTACTGTCAACAAAAACGAAGATGCTGACAACCGCGTCAGCAAAACCACTTTTTTTCATTCAGTGCAGATCAAAGATGATGGTGTTTTGGTGGATAGTAGTGAATCTTGTATGCCGCATACTACTAACTTGGACAACATTTGCCAAGTTCTGCATCAACGTATCCCTGAGGCAAATACTTGTCCAACTGTTGTGGGGTTTCATTGTACTGATGACAACAAAAACGAAGATGCTGACAACCGCGTCAGCAAAATCATAGGCAAATCACCTAGAGAATACATCAATCTCAACTCTCATGTACCAGTTGGTGTTCAAACGATGTCAACCTTACAATCCGGAAGTCCTTTTCCTGCTCTCTCCATGGCAAAGCAGGAGAAAAATAGTCCCAAATTAACCGAGATGTTTCAGAAAGTAAAAGATCTCGAGTCAGGTGACCTAAGATCATGCAACATGTCCAGTTCAAGTGTGAGCGATAGTTGTCAACTGTCTCCAACATCTGTGATTTCGGTAATTACAGATCTAGGCTTAGGAATATGCTCCTCTCCTACCAGCAGTAAATTGAAGAAACCTGCATTTCAATATACAATGGAGCCTCCAAAGGAAACTCCTAATCAATTTTCTTCAAGCTTTAATTTGGACGAAGACAAGCTTCCATCCCAATCTTCATCATGCTTAACTTTTGACTATTGTCGACAAGTTGATGCAAGAAATCCTAAAATTCTTTTTGAAGCTCTTTCCAAAGAGGTATGTTGGCAAGCTGAAGCTATAAGGGCTATTGTCAAAACAATCTGTGGCCCCACAAAAAGGCCTGAGGACCGTGGAGAAAATCAGCGGGGGGACAAATGGATGAGTTTTTTTGGACCTGATTGGCATGGTAAAAAGAAAATTGCTGTTTCTCTAGCCGAGTTACTGTATGGAAGCCGGGAAAACTTTACATTTGTGGATCTAAGTTCCGAAGAAATGAAAGGATGCAATGTGAAATTTAGAGGGAAGACTAATCTTGATTTTATTGTCGATGAGTGCTGCAAGAAACCATTGTCTGTTGTTTTCATTGAAAATGTTGACAAAGCGGATATAGTAGCTCAAAGTAGTTTGTCTCAAGCCATCAAGACAGGAAAAATCACAGACTCGAAAGGACGAGAAGTTAGTGTGAACAATGCCATATTTGTATTTTCCTTCTCAGGTTATCAAAATAGTTTGATTCAAACAAGGGAACCTTCCAACTATTCTGAGGAAAGAATACTGAGGGCAAAGAACGGAGGTATCAAGATAAAAGTTGAACATATGGTTAGAGACATCGGAAGCCAAAGCATCAGTGTAGCTAACAATTCAATAAATGTCATTCCCAATCTAAATTTCATAAATAAACGAAAATTGATTGGTGACAACGAACTTCATGATCCCCATTCACTCTCAGATACGGCTAAAAGGGCACATACAACATCAAATCAGCTTTTAGATTTGAATCTTCCAGCCGAAGAGAATGATCAGAAACAAACAGATGAGGGGAACTTTGAACATATCTCAACCGAGAACCAAAACCTCTGGTTGCAAGATTTGTATAATCAGGTTGATGAAACAGTAATTTTTAAACCATATGATTTTGATACACTTGCGGATAGAGTGTTGAAATTGGTGAGAATTAAATTCAAGAAAATTCTTGGATCCGAGTGTGCCTTACAAATCCAAACACAAGTTACAGACCAATTGCTTGCAGCCGCATATGTATCGGATAGGGATATGGAGGTGGAGAACTGGATTGAGCAAGTTCTCTGCAGTGGATTCACTGAAGTGCAGAGAAGATTCAACCTCACTGCTAGTTCTATTGTGAAACTAACCACATGTCCACAGCAAGAACCAGGTGTACTCCTTCCACCAAGGATAGTTTTAGACTGAACCCCCGTCAGTGATTGTTGTATTTTCTATTTGATGTATAATTTAGCAGTAGCATATAGTGAAACTATTTTAGTCTTCAATCCCTATTGTTTTGTTGGGTTTCTTTGTTTAGGTTTCAGTTGTGTATAATATGTAATTTGCAGCTAGTGCTTTGTGTGGTTATCCTTTCATATTTGAATCAAATGTCTTCTTTGTCTATGTAAGTTATAGCTTGATGTAATTGGTTTATACAATATACCGATGAGTCAATGTAGACCCAAAATAATAAGAGGTGTTTATGTTTTGTGACTGTAATCATGAACTTTCACTGTCGAATCTGAGTTCTGCATAGTTTTTGGATTGTTAGTTGGCGCAATAGAACATGTCTCAACTTTGCACCGACTATAGTAATCGAACGCTGCTTTGGTACCAAAATTTTGATAGTAGGCTGGGTGATTATTTACCTGGTTATATATTTTCAAGTCTATGTGCATGTTTCTTCCACTCAGAGTATTTGTAACAGTCCAATGATCAAATGTTCATATCAGCAACGTAAAGAGTGGGAGACACATTATAAATAGTAGAATTAGATGAGTAAATTAAATACAAATTAATCAATTTTTGTTTGCTCCATTATGTAGGAGCCATCAAGAATAGAGAAAAGGAGATAGAGAAGGTGCAAGTAACTTCTGTAGCCTTCAGCTAGCAAGGTCATTTGCTCAGACAGAAATTCGGTCGCTTGGAATGGGTAGAGGCGTTGCACTCTCGCGGTACTTGATATCATTTTCTCACAAGTTAGGAGGTAAACTACTAAACTTATAAGAGATACAATCAATTACTGTCTAGTTCTTGATTTCCCAACAATTTTCATGTACAATACTCTTTCAGTAATTGTATTTTTTGACACCATAAATCAAAGGTACAAATCGCGTAAAGTAACTTTTCTTAGGTATACTAAACATATAAAATTAATGTACTGCCATTTTGTTACAAAGGATTATTCATCTTAAATCTTTGTAACCAATCAGTTATGCTAGTTAGTCTTTACTTTAATATCTGACAGTATCTGTTTTTAATTACCTTATAGACTTGTAGTATGAATCAGTTCATTGTCTACTGTTATTATAACAGGAAAAAAAATTATCACGTGCCTATATGTGCAACTAAAATAATTAGTGCAGACTAACAGTAGTGTACTGTAGTTTGATCTGTATTCTGTAATAAAATAAATATGAATAATTAGAAAGAAGAAAAACTTGAATTCTATAGGACAGCAATAATAAACAAGTGGGAAAGGAAAATAGTGGAATTCAATAATTAGTTTTGTAGTACAAACATAATGAAAACTATGGTGTATTTCATGATCACCACAATGTTCTGTTGGGAAGTGGGAGACAAAGACAAATTATAATACTCACCTAGCTAGGAAAATGAACAATCAATCTTTGTGGTATCCATTCAAAGCATTAGTAGCCATTATTATTATTATTATTATTTCAAGCCTAAGAAGAAAATATATATGTTTATTTTCCTACATATCAAATAAAATAGATATATCTTTACTCTATGGCTCATTAATATGCAAGCAATTTTAAGAAAATATATATAGAAATATATATTGGATTAATATTAATATATAATCCAATAGTCTTGAGCATGATGACTATTATGCTATGTTGGAGACTTCATAGATTCAACTTGAGATTTTCCACAAGGTCCTCTCATTCTAATGAAGAGTCTGTATTCATCAAAGGTCATTGCCGGGTAGAGTGCAGGCTTTTCTGGTGTTACAAGCTGTTTTAATGGCTCAATTGGTATATCACTTTTGGGGTTATAGAAAAAAGCAAGGGAAAGTCTTTCTTGATCTGAATTCACAATCACTCTGTGCTCTACACTCTTGTACTTTGCATTGCTTAGAACCTGTGCTTGCCAAATTACACAAACAAATTAGTTAATGTGACTTTCATAGTATCTCGATCAAAGAGGGAAAGGAAAAAAAAAAATTATCCAAAAAAAAGAAAAGAGGGAAAAGAAAAATGGGGCAAGATGCAGATTACAAAATTTGCACTCTTCTTCTTAGGACTTATAAGGATCCTCTCTATTTCTAAAATAAATGAGCAGTACTTCAGTTCCATAGTTTTTAGTGTATACAGTATTAATAAATATCATTGTTAGGAAATGTGTAATTTCATATCATTTAAACACTCAAAATTATTCAACTAAAACAAATAGACACTCAAAACTATAGTAATAGAACCTTCAATTTCTTTTGAACATCAGATTGCTTAATGAGATACTTATTCTTTTGATACAAAAAGAGGGTCTTAATGAGATGAAGTATTCTAACTTTTTTCAATCATAATAATTTTAGAGTTTTGAACACTATTATTTTTAATTATATATTTGATATAATGTTTATGAAAAATGTATAAAAAATATGTATGCGACAAAAACTAAGATAAATGTTATTGATATTAGCCAATTAGAGTGTTCAAATTCAAACCGATTTAAATTAAAATAAAAAAAGTATATCTAAAAAAATCAAAAGCCGCACTAAATCGAATATTATCAGATGTGTCTGAATGTCATTTTGTAAAAACCACTTGAATCTGATTGATTTTTGGATTATTTTTTAAAACCAACCGCATAGAAATAAGGAACAAGTTATTAGTAGTATTATCTTAGAAATATAAAATTTATTAGTAGTACTATAAAACTTTATTATTGAACAAGTTGTATAAAACTTTATTATTCAGAACTTCTTTTGTCAAAACAAGTTGTACAAATAACACTACTTATATACAAAAGGAGTTAATAATAATAATAATAATAATAATAATAATAATAATCAATTGATTATTTATTCAGATGTATATGTCTGGAAAATAAAAACATGGAATAAGATAATCCCAATTGTTTGCCCTCAGGTTTCCTCATTTTTTTCTTATCCCAACCATTGAAATTCATTTTTATTGAACACTTTTTCTCTCTCATATCACATGTGAGAGTTAACTCCGATTTTTTTTTTAGTATTTGCGTTGTTCAGAATCCACATACGTATTTTCAAACAAATAAAGAATTTTTATTTTGTCTATTACATATTTTTAGAATCACATGTGACTTAGAAATATAAAATTTATTAGTGGTATTATCTTGACTAAAATGTCATATGCTAACTAAAACTAGGACTTTGTCAAAAATAAAAACTAAAACTATGACTACAAGTGATAACAGGCTATAACAAAATGTTTATCCGGTTTATGTAGACATGTGCGTGTAATTTCGAGCGTTCTATTTTATATTTATTTTTTTGTCAAGAAGTTTAGTGGTTAGAAATTCCACCCATAAGGTGGAATAATCGGAGTTTCAACCCCGACCCTCTACATATATAATGCGATATCTAACCAACTGAGCTAAGCTCACAAGACTGCATTTTATATTTTTATTCACATATTTAATTGTTATTTTGTATTGTTCTTAATTTTATTTTATTTTTGGTCTATTGTCCTCAATTTAAAATTCACTTTTTGGGCTATAACAATTTTATCACAACTTTCCAATATAACATCGTACGTAAAGGGCATGTGTATAGTTTAGCAATACTCGTATCCATCGTACAAAAATTATTAAAATACCTTATTATTATAAAATAATAATACTAATACTAATATATTATAAACATCAATACCCAAGTTGTTCCCATGTGTCTCTCCACGTGGGCAGATTCGTGCATTAAATTATCATAAATATTGGCCAAACATTTTAGGTAAGATAATTGTGTGATACAAAAATATGTTATTTTAATTTTAAAAATTTACCTGTATTTGGTCACCTATGTTGACTATGAAGCCATGTCGAGCAGGGTTGACCGTAATCCAATTATCAAATTTTCGAACTTGAAGACCAGCAACTTGATCATCTGGAAGTAACATAGTCATTCCTCCTGGGTCTGAGTGTGATGATAATCCTAATGTTAATTCTGGTCTTGGACATTTTGGATAAAAATTCACTCTCATGCATGCCCCTATTTCTTCACCTCCAAATGCATTTTCAAGAATTTTTTCTTCTAATCCAAGGTTTAAAGACAAAACCTTCATTAATCTCCCACTTAGTTTCACTAATTCTTTACCATACTCATCAAACACTTCTCTGCACATATTAAACAGATATACAAATATACAATCAAACAATTGTCTTCGAGATGTAGCTTAAGTGATTCAGCTGAAACTCCTAAATTAAGTATTTTGAGAAGACGGTCTAAAATTAAAATCCTGAATACTAACATATCAATATACAAATGATATATAGTTAGACAAATAATCAAAATGAATTTTCTATAGCTAGTTTTATGGCGCAGTTAGATTTAGACCGTTGGATTAGAGTAGATGTGCTCATCTATGAAAAATATTTTTTTCACTTGAGTTTCTATAGTCATTTACCAAAAAAAAAAGTGAATATTCCTTTTATCATTTATTTAATTATATAACTATATATGGCTAATTGGATTGTCCCTTACTTCAATAGTTTATCCAACTAAAATATTGAATTCTTGTTGGAAGACTACAAATAAGAGAGAATCTAAATCTGTTAGAAATTAATGAAGTCCCACATTGAGTAAAATGATGAAACTAAAAGATTTTGTAACTAAGTTGAGATAAAAGTCCAAATAAGTTTAGACCCTTTGGATCTTGAACATCAAGATAAGAACTATTAAAAGCCCAATATGCAAAACACTCTAATTGGGCATGTGCTAAAAAATAGAAGCTTTCTCTTCCCACCCCCCCTATATTTTTTTCACCCCTCAATATTCCAATTTTGCCCTTGGTTAAAAAGTTCGGAACGTGTTTTCCGAACTTTTCCTAGTGTAAATTCAACAAAAATTTCGGAAAACACAATCCGAAGTTCGTATTCAAGGCAAAAAAAAGTTCGGAAAACACGTTCCGAACTTTTTAACCAGGGGCAAAATTGGAATATTGGGGGGTGGGAAGAGAAAGCATCTAAAAAATATTCATATGTTTAATTCTAAAAACTTAACTACTAATCAAATGTGTAATTCTCAAAACTTAACTATGTAAATTACCTGCAATCTGAAGGAGAAGAAGGCCATTTGTTGTAATCCTTGACTGAAGAGGGAAGATAGTGCATAAAGTAGTAATCACTCCAATCAAGAATAGCACCTTTCTGAACACCAAGTCTACTACCATACCCTTCATAAGTTGTTGGAGAGTTTGCATATTTTTGCTTCATTTCCATAGGCATGTGAAAGAATTCACGCCAAGTTTCTCTAGCTTTATCCATCAAATCATGACTCACTCCATGGTTTACAATTTGGAAAAATCCCCAATTATGACAAGCATCAGAAATTTGCTTAAGGATTGAATTTTGAACATCAAGGTCATCACTATTTAAGCCTCCAAGGTCTATGATTGGGATATTAATATCATCATTAGAAGAAGAGTTTACAATAGGCCTATCAGTTGGAGATTTTATATACCTATCTGGGATTGAATCTATGCATCCTTCAGACAAGGATTGAACTCTGATTATTGGTTCAGGCCAATCTGTTTGGCTTTTCAACATTGTTAAGAGCTAGGTTTGCTAGTGTGTTACCACTTGTTTTTGTGGGATTTGCTTTCTAAGGATGATACTAAATACCCTTCTTGTATCAAATATATAGTGGAAAGTTAATTTTAGATATTAACGCATCTATAAAGTTGACAATTTCGATCGCTGATCTCAATCAGGTGTTTTGTATTATAAAATTTATATTTACTAAATGTAATACGGAATGTTTGATATTGATCAAACGTCCTTTTATATGTCGACAATGTGAATCTCAGATTTTCTGACAGTTAAGAATCTATGTCATAAATTGTGTGCTATGACACATGTTAATTAATTCTTTGATTTTATATTGAGTGGCCCAGTTGTGTATGTGACAAAGAAAATTAAAGAATTGGACTATTTCGGTTATAAAGTAATGTATACATAATCTCTCAAAGAAAAAAAAGTAATGTGTATATAATCATAATAATAATAATATATTTAATATGATAAGGTACAAAAAGAGGTGGATAGATGGGGATGAGGTCGATATGGTGGAAGTTAAATGGAGAATAGGGTAGGACCACGATGAAATTTATAGACGCAAAAAAAACGTGCAATATGTGGGGGTTATATTTTGAAAGGTTTGAAATTAAGTTTTGCAAGTGAGAATTGATTCCAAAGAAGACAAGTAGTACAAGACACTGTGGTGACAATTATTATTTTAGAAAAGTATGTAACTTAGTGGGTACGATGTGTGTTTCATTTACCAAGTGGATACTGTGTGATGTGAATTTGACATAAAAGGATGTTGGAGTATATTATCATCAAAGTAAGCCATGTTTTAAAAATCGATCTCGTGAAAATATTGAGTCATTGATTTATTGGTCGAATTATTAATTTTTATTGGTTGATTTGTATAATTAAATCGAATAACTTAGTTAAATAAATCAGTATTACTATTTATAATAAAATTATATTCTTTCTTCAATTCATTTTCATTTTTTATTTTTTTTGGAATAAAAGTGTAAAGCCTCGAAAGAAAAAACTACAAAATTGCACGAATATTCCTAGGCATGCAGGTCTAGATATGTTGTCAAAACTCAAAAAACATACTTTGAAGCTTCTAGAAGAAATCATCAAAACATTAATTTCAATAAAATCAAGAGAGTAATTAAAATTAGTAAGTCAATTCACACTTCCATTTCCCTTGCGTCATGTATGAGACAAAGTGACTTGTCAAATCAAAGTAAGAAAATGCCTAATGTGAAGCACCAAAGTTGGGGTGCTTTCATTGAGCTTAACCCTATCTGTCACCATATCTATCAGCACTTTATAATCACTTTCAACATGGAGATGAGTGACTCCCTACGTTCTAGCAGAGAGTGGATTCTCTCAAGTGGAAAAAACAATTGAGGAAATAATGTTGAATAATTGACCATTTGATTACAAAGATAAAACAATATTTAATTCTAAAAAAAATTGAGAAAATGTAATTGATGGTTAAGATGTAAAAATTGAGGGAAAAAAATTGAGAGGATCCATTCTCGTTCTAGCAAGATCCATTCCTAAGTACATGTCCCACATCTCTGCATGCAATGCATCACAAGATCAAATTTTTCGAGAGTGGCACTTGATCCACTTGTCATTTGAGTCTCTCAACAAACATCCACACCCAGCAAGGCCCACACTATCATTTTGAGATCTTCACAATTGAGCTTAAGTCACCCTTCCTGAGGTCTTTTTCAACCAATGTAGACTGTGTCACTTTTTCAACTAATGCTACTATTTAAGACGAGTCATTCTCTATAATTTTTTGAAGAAAAAATTGTCAATCAAGTCTTCATATTATATGTCCTCCAAGAGATGATTCTCAATTGATATCATTTTTTTATACTAAGAATGACATTCGTTCATTTAAATTGATTGAACACATCGAATAATACAATTCAAGATCGCTAAAAATTGAAAAAGATGAATCTGCGAACAAACTCATATCATCCACATTAATAGCATATAACGGCGAAATGCTTACAAGTATGACAAAGCCTACAAATATGACGAACTAGAAGTGCTCGGAATACTGATGTCTCCGAGTCTGCAACGTTGATGACGCCAAAGTCATTGATTGTTGAATATGCACCGAGTCTGCAACGACCAACACAACGTCGCACTAAGACGACAAAATCAAAAAAAAAAAAAAAATTGTGAAAATAACTTATTTAAATAAAAAAGAAAGAAAAAACAATCTAAAAGGGGTGATTTTGAGCCAAAAAATGACCTAAAACCACCCTCCTTGGTGAATGAACAAAAAGAAGAAAAAAAACTAGGTTTAGTCATTAAGCCTTTGTTGTGACATAGTAGACCGCAAGTAAAACTTTAACAACTTCAATTTTAAAAATTTATTTTTGCAAAGGCAACAATCACAGGAATAATCAATAAAATACCATATGCAATAGCTGTATTAGGAAACGATTCATGTCTTTCAAAAAATTTAATACATCAATAGGTCTCGTCTTTCCTCCATGCCACATATTTCTTGGTAACCTTAACTCCACACATAGTTCTTTCCCATCAACATCAGATTGATCATTATATTTCAATGTTTGTTCTATATGACTACAACAAAAGTCTTAAATTGCATTGTCCGACAATTATAAATTTCGAAAACTAAACAAGAAACCAAAAACTCTTTGCTCAAATCTCTTTTTAAGAGATACAACAACTTGATCAACAAAGTAAAATAAATAATTAACCCTAAAAAATGATCTTCAAACTATATTTTTCTTTGAATTCTACGCCTATGAAAAAATATTGGGTGAATATTCATTTTAAGAGCAATTTCTGTAGCATAATTCAATGATTATTAAAACCAGTTTCTCTATATTTCTACAAAATTAAATAAACCCTTTATTTTTATCATAGCAACCAAGCACACTCTTACAATTTTTCTTAAATGTTTTTCCAAATATTACAATTATTATATAATAATAATATAATATTACAATTGAATGAACGCTTGGTTTTAATAAATAAAGTAATAGCCACGAGGATTGTTCTGGAAGTGGTCCACAGATTACGTCATTATCAATACAAAGGGATGTGACTAAATATTACAATTCTCTTTATTTTTTTCACATTTCTCACATTTTCTCTTTTAGTATATTTATTTTTTGCTTCAAAAAATATTTTTATTTTACCTTCTCAGATTTTCTCATTTTATATATTTTCATTTTTTCTTAATAACAGTTTTGATCATCCTATTTTTATCCACTTATAAAATCAATCCACTTATTTTAAAATCACTCGGTTGTGGTACCTCGATAAACTTGTACTTAAAATCGGTAGGGTAACATATCTTAAATGACATATCATGTCTTGATAATGTTGAACTATTCAAGTGAATTAATTTTATAAAATTCCATGAATTAGATTGCATAAATAAATTTTTAAATTCAAATTGAAGTTTTTAATTTGTTTTTTTTGTAATTTCATAAATTTTTATCGTTTAATTAATATCATCGGATTAAGCTTTTCTCTTTCTTTTTAAGTTGGCTGTAACTTTCTCCTAGAAAGTTTTCTTCTTCTTAAAAAAGGGGGTTGTTTTGGATCGTTCTTTGACACACTATCACCCATGTGCATATTTTTTTTACTTTGCTTTAATTTTATGGGTCTTGCTAAACGGTGTCCCCGGGGCACTCTTTAAGGATTCCATTTAAAGAAATATTTTTTTTAAAAAAAGTAAACATTTCAATTATCAATACGTTGACTTCACACATTTTCATAAACCTTTTAATAAAACCTTACTATTTAAAGGCTTAAAGAATGCCTGGGGGCACTATTTAGCATTTGCCTAATTTTAATAAGTGGTTTTCGCATAGATTAGATTTTTTCGTGTTTCATTTTGTGATTTCGTTGTCTCCTAGAACGTTGTTTGATTTCCTAGCTTCGTGCGATGTTTGTTTGATTTTCCATCTTCGTGTAGTGTTCATGTGCTTTCCCGTCTTTTTGCAGTGTTCGTTTGGTTCGAATTAACAAATCAACTTTGACCAACTACCGATTCAACTAATGACAAGGTCATCGCAATGCAGATCCTGAGACATGGTATTATGGTTACTTTTATTCTGTCGCATTATATGTAGCTTAAGTATGTCGTTTTATGCTATTAACTTAGATGTTGTGTATTTGTTTGCAGATTCATCCTTTCTATTTTTAATAATGTTGAATTTGTGTTTGTATATGATATACTCCATTAATTTTATTGAATTAATATCTTATTTTAGTAATTAAAAAAAATCATTGAGTCGTATACCATGTCAATTAAAAATCTTCTTAAATAAAAAAATTACAAATATGTGTGTCTCTCCATCCTACTATGTCTGATCCATTTGTAGGGGTGAGCACGAACCCACAACCCGACTCGAAATTGATATAACCGCCAACATATGGAAGTATTTGGTCAGGTGCGGGTCGGATCTCGGATCAACAATTGTGAAAAATCGGTCATGAACGGTTGTATACGGGCGGGTACGGGTCTCTAAAAATTCGTCTCTTCATAACCGAAACCGACCGAATAATTCCTAAAATACAAATTAATTTTTTTTCTAGTTTCGAGCACCTCTTCTATCTCTTAATATCTTATACTCTTCACTTTGTTAATTTTATTTATCTTTGATAACAGAGAAAAATGTTGTATTTAAAAGCTTATGCTTGTAATATGTTGATAAAGGAGATGTAAAAAATAATATTTTAGATTTATCTTAATTTTTACTTCTCATCTATTATCTATTATTGTCGTTTAATTTACAAATTTGAAACAAATTAACTTCATCCCATCATTTTTATTGTATCTTTTGTTGCAGTGTCTACGAAATATCGAACGAATTGTAAAAAAAATAAAAAATTTTGATCAATGAAATTTTAAATGTAACAACAACGTTTCAATCTAACCCATTAAAACCAACTCGTTGTACCCATCACCCATATGATCCGAACCCGAATAAACCGAAGATATAAACGGTCGGAATTGGGTCAAGATTAAGAGGCCGTGATTTTCGGCCCGAATTCGACCGATCCAAACCCGAATAAACCGAAGATATAAACGGTCGGAATTGGATTAAGATTAAGATGTCGCGATTTTCGACCTGAATTCGACCGAACCGAATCGATGCTCACCCCTAACCATTTGTATGTTTAGGAGTTGGAGCTAGCCATGAGCTATAAGGTAAATTATCATATAAAAAATTAAGATTTTATTTCCCTCATATGTAAGTACTACGTCTTTCACTATATAAAGTTTAATCAATTAATTGGTAATTGTTGGCATGAGGAGAGAATCATTGGGCCCACCTGTTCATCCAGAAATTTATGTGATGAGCGATGACTATTGTCCTATATAATACTCCCTCAGTCTCATTTTATTTGAGTCAGTTGACTGTCTTACGTTTGTCAATGTAAAATTTTAACGATTAATATCTTTAATTGTATAATAGTAAAAATTATAAAAATTTGATATTTTTAAAATATAAATCGAGACGAATCCAACAAGATCTTATATGCTAATATTTATTTTTATTTATGAATAGAAAAATAGAGTCAAAACGAGATATATGAATAGTGTCTACAGTCAAAATGGCTCAAATAAAATGGGACGGAGGGAGTATATATATACATATAGAGTCAGCATCCGTTGACACCAATTAGTTTGACATCAAATGTTACATTTCTCAATAACGTTTTAACCGATATAAATTTTATAACATCCACCGTTGGATTGAAAGTTTATATCATATAGATCATTTGTGTAAAGAAATTCAAAATCATTTGATATGTTATTGAGACGCATAAAGATTAACGGCATTTAAAAAAACGCCAAAACCGTCAATTTTGATGTATCTCAATAATACATCTAATGATTTTAGATTTGCCTGACAATTCACACAAATGATCTATATGATATAAATTTTCAATCCAACGGTGGATTTTATAAAATTTATATCGGTTAAAATATTATTGAGAGGTGTAACATTTGGTGTCAAACTAATTGGTGTCAACGGATCCTGACTCATATATATATATCAAACCATCTCTGACGATCAATCAACAATTTGAAATTCTTATATATATATATAGGAAAATGTAAAACAGTGTACCTGGTGCACTAGTTAAGAAAGCTTTTATGGAAAAAATTTCTTAGAAATTATGCATTTAATACTTTGAAAGTATAAAAAGTTCTTTTATTCCTATTATTTTTGTCTTTTATTTTTATTTTTAGCATATTTAACAAGTGCACTAAGTGTACTGTTTAGCATGATCTATATATATATATATATATATATATATATATATATGTTAATGGAATTGATTCCAAATGCCCCGATGAGTTTTCCACAAAGAAAAATCATAAGATTGAGAAATTGTGGAAATTTTTTTTTAGAAATTGTGCATTCAATATTTTGATAGTATAAAAAGTTCTCTTATTCCTATTACTTTTGTCTTTTATTTTTATTTTTAATATTTTTAACAAGTGCACCGAATGTACTGTTTAGCATGACCCATATATATATATATATATATGTTAATGGAATTAATTCCAAATGCCCCGAAGAGTTTTCCACAAAGAAAAATCATAAGATTGAGAATTTATAACAAACCACAAATCTTTTGTGCGACCATATTTACTTAAAAAACTAATTTGTATCACAAATCTTCAAACTTGCTAATCATATTTCAAAGCATCTTCGTCAAGAAAACCAATATTCATTTTGTGGAAGTTTTTAATCCTCAGACCACCATCATTTTTGGAAACAACACAAACTGCACTTAATCAAAGTGAAGTTTTTATACTATGCGATTGTGATAATCAACAGAAATACTTATTGGTCAAAAAAAACCTTAAATATAAAACTTATTTAGACATGCAAGCCCGTAAACTTATAGGCATCATTCAATTATCATTGAATTATACGAGAAATTCTTGCATGGTCTCTCCCCTAACAATTAATGCTTAGGCCCAACCAACCATAATTGGACACATCATTCACTTAAAAATAATAACAAAAAATTAATTAGGTTGAAAGAGGAAAAGATAAATAAATAGAAATCGATCCTCTCAATCTCCATAAATAGAAATATGGTATATTTGCTTAGCGTTTTTGTCAAATTTTAATTTAGATTATTATCTCCCGTAAAAAAAATATATTTAGATTATTACCTGATATTTTTTTTATGAACGTTCATATGTAACTAAGTGGAATAATTTTTGTAAAATAAGTGGAATAATTTTTTTTGTAAAATAAGTGGAATAAATTTTTAAAACAAAATATAACATGCTTTTCTAAAACAAAATATAACATGTCAAATATAAATTATTTTGTTTATTTGTTTTTATGAGCAAATATAAATTGGTTTTCTCATTGATTGTATTCCTTTTGAATTTTCATCAAACAAAAATTTTAAGAAGAAGAAAAAAAATCCGAGAATTGAAATCATATAATAAAAGGCAAATTTCAAAACAAAAAAGAATTGAACCGTTATACCCTATTTCTATTTTTGGAGATTGAGAGGATCCATTTTCATTTATTTATCTTTTCCTCTTTCAACCTAATTAATTTTTTGTTATTATTTTTAAGTGAATGATGTGTCCAATTATGGTTAGTTGGGCCTAAGCATTAATTGTTAGAGGAGAGACCATGTAAGAATTTCTCGAATTATACATTACTAGTGTGAGACTGGTGCCAAGCACGGGTTATCAATTTATTAATTTTTTTTTATAATTAAATAAATATCATATTATTTGTATATTAGTAGTATTTTTTATTTTGAAATTAATTTTTCATAATTTAAAATTTTATTAAGACAAAAAAAATATAAAAAAATATAAAATTGAAGAAATAAGTTAGCAAAAATTTAGAATAGATTTAAAATAAACACAAAATTAATAGAAATATTTAATGTTTTATAAATTGCATGGACCGGTCCACATATTGAATGGTTAATGGTTACGGTCCGGTCAAATTCAGAAAAATTGAGGGGGTAGGTTGTAATTGTTTTAAATTTAAATTATATTTAATGTAAAAATATTGTAAGAAAGTCACATTATTTTATAAGTTTGAAGGCTTAATTTGTGAGTATAAGCATAGATGTTTGTAGGAATTACATAAAAATAGACCCCATATTAAAATGAGTATAAATATAAACCCGTAAAAATTATAAAAATATTCTCCAAATTAATATAAGCGTATACATATAGGTCCCGTCTTAAATTGTGACGTTGTTTGTTTTAATTTATCGTTTTAGTGCGAAGTATTTTGTTTTCCCGTCTATGTGCGGCGTATTTTGTGTTCCCGTCTTGGAGCGGTGTTTATTTGATTCAGATTGAAAGATTAAAGTTGATCTAGTGTAGATCAAATCAATGATATAGATCCGAAGACATGAATATTTCAGACACTTCAATATGGTCAAATATGTAAGCTTAAGCAATTTGTCTTTTTAAGCTATTAACATGGATGTTGTGTGTAATTCATCCTTGGTTTTAACGATTTTAAATTTGTATTGCATCAATGTACTCTATCAATTTGAATGAATGATAATCATTTATGTGTAAAAAAAATATAGGTTTCTGTATAAATTAAAGAAGAAAAAAAATCTTTATATTAAGTAATATATGAGTTTATATAGAACCTATATAATTTCTTAAAACAACTATTAAAATATATGATTATAAATATAGATCATATATTAATAATTTGGGAAAACAAATAACAAAACTTACTTGGATGTATAAAAGAGAAAAGGAGTATAATTTTGTTTTATGTATAAGATAGAATGTCACAAAATACTAATCATGATCACAATTCTTAAAATATGAAGAAACAAAAAAATAAATCAAATGTACATTATTTAAGATATAATTTACATATTTGATACATTAACATGTGCCCATATATCAATATATGCGTAAAAGTATACACTCTTGTATAAATGTTTTAAAAAACCCAAGCAAACCAAAAATATTAAATTAATTCTGTCATATCTATTGTAAAATAACTATGAAAAAATAGAAAAATATTTGCATGTTCTCTTAAGACACATGTTAATAATTTTAATAAAGAAATTATTTATTGAAATTCGCACAGTTAATTCAACTTTTAATTTTTTCATACATTAAATGCACAAAATGTTAATAGAATATTTCAATATCTTAATTCTTAACGTGTGCTCTAAAGACACATGTTAACATGATAAAAAAATAATCTAAAGAACCTGCACATACAAATTATATCATTTAATTAATCGTATACATTAATCATTAATGCCCTTGAAACAAAATAAAACCTCATAAAAATTATTTAAAAAAACATAGGTCCTTGCATTACTATATATATTACCACATATAATGGCTTAATTTAACCTTTGATTTCATATGTTTATTTTAGATTTTAATTTGGTCTTTTATGTTTAGAAAGTTTCAATTTGGTCCATTATGTTTTAAAAGTTTCAATTTAGTCCCTTATGTTTATTTTAGGTTTTAATTTGGTCTTTTCCGTGAGTTTTGTCACATGTGGCAAACGGTTTGCTTACGTGGACAGACACGTGGACACTTTGACACATGTCCAAATTAAACGGTGTTAATGACAAAACTGACAGAAATGACCAAATTGAAATCTAAAATAAACATAAAGGACCAAATTGAAACTTTTAAAACATAACCCACCAAGTTGAAACCTAAAATAAACATAAAAGACCAAATATTGAATTAAACCTAAATTTAAAAAATATAAATGAGAGAGCAAATAAGACCAAATCCTACGTTATTGTGCTCTTATCCCATATAAATTATAAACATTTATGCATATAATTAGCAAATAAGACCAAATCCTATGTTAATGTGATGTTTTTTATTTTAAGAAAAAATATCAAATTAAAGGAAAAACTAAGGTACATCTTACCGATTTAAAAAAGAAAATATTTGTTCATGATTTATGCATCTAACTCACTTTTTAAATATGTAATGAGAAAGCAAAATGTTAACATTTACTCCTTATATAGTCCTTTTTTAGAGAACGAATCTTCTCAGTTTTGCTTTTCTCAATTTTTTTCAATTTTTATATCTCAACTATTAATTAAGCTTTTTCCTTTTGAGAGAACCTCTCTCCCTTTGATAAGGAGTAATTTAAAATACCATTTATTTTTTGTGGTGGTTAATTTTTATCTGTAGTGATTTAAATACAAATATGTAGTGGATGGAAATGAAATGGTGCCCTGAATATATGGAAATGATATGGTTGTTTAAATTAATTGATAATTGATTCAATGTTTTTTTTATAGAAATAATTGAATGTTAATATTTTACCAACCAATATAATTGTAGGTTTTTAAAATGACTTAGAATCAAATGACACTTATAAATTAAAACCAATAATTTTATTTAATTTAAAGATTCACAATGTATTCACTTAATGAATCACATGATAATCTTAATTCGGATTTTCACCAAATCATGATTTTTTTATTTGCCGATCCAAATTATTATATTCACCATTAAAATAATACTCTTTATTTTCTCTTATGTTTTCTCAGTCTCGCTCCCAATCACACTTTAATTGAATTTGAAGATGAACGGACATATGTGCCTTCATAATATAAAATTATTGAAAACGTTAATCAATAGTTTAAATGTGTTTTCTTTCTTCTTGTTTTTTCTGTAAAAGATTAAATAGTTTTTCTCACTTGTCACTAATTCATGAATTAATTTGGAAAATCACCCAGAGAGCAAATATATTGTTGAATTTGTCTCTAGATTTGCATGTGCGGACATATCTGCGGGCTTATTTATTTTAAAGAGGAAATTTGTAATCATGAAAATTGACAAAAAAATATTATTTAACATCCATATTGTCATCAACAGGTCTCTGTGCATACTCATGATATCTTCTCAAGTTCATGACAATAGTCCTATAAATTCATAGAAGCATAGCAACTTTAAGAGGGAGACAGACAAAATCAAAGATCTAAAATCAAACATTACCTTATCGGTGAAGATCACAGTTAATTATTTTATTATTGGTAAAAATCATAGAATAATAAAAATCACAAATAGGTGACTCATAAATGTATAGATGTGAATCTTTAAATTAAATGAAATTTAAAGTTTAAATTTGGTGTCAATGTAATTTTGACACTTAGTGTCATTTGATCATAACATTTTAATATAAGTCAAACGTGTTATTAAAAATAAAATAAATTAAAAAACATAAGTCTTGAAATACGAACCTAATAATTTCTTTAGCGTTCACATATATATATATATATATATATATATATATATATATATATATATATATATATATTATTTTTCTTTTGAGATTCACATATGTAAAAATTTAGCAAATATATTTTTCATTTGATCATAACATTTAAATATTGTTGTTTGATCAAATTTCTTTAGCGTTCACATATATATCATATTTTTCTTTTGAGATATTCACATAGGCAAAAATTGAAAATAATGATGAATATAAATTAATTTTTTTTAAGCAAAAGGGGTGACTGCAGATGAAGAGACATCTGCACCACCTAAGATATATATAAAAAGAAGCAATTACAAAAGAGAAGGGGGACATGAACCGAAACCTTCTCAGATGAGAAAAGCAAAATAAAAAGGGGGACAAAATCCACACCCTAAAAACAGAAAAAAGTAAACAAAGAAAAGCATAACAAACTATAGAAAAGAGAGTTGAAAAATGTATGATTTCTAGTGTTCAAAATAACTTTTAAATAGGAAAACAAACTTGGGTATATAAGTAATTTTATCTATAATATGCAATTAAACTCATTAGTAACAAATATATTGATTCCTTTTTAGTGTTTTGACTATGTTATGATGTTTTTTACAATATCAATTATATTTAATTTATATTTATGACTATTTTTTGAAAATCGAAAATTGAATTCTCATAATGCAACACCAATATAAAATTCGAGATTTTTTGTTGACATGGAGAAATTTATTATTTATAAAATAATTTTTGAAAGTAATAATATATTTTGTTACTTATTTCGTGAATATGTTAGAATTTATTTGTAAAAATTCATAATATTTAATTTATTTATTATGTCCTATTAAAATTTCAATATCAATAATTTTAATTTATTTATAATATGTATTGATATACTAATACATTTTTCAAGTATAAAAAGCTTTTTTAACAAAACAAATATAGAAGTGTTTTTAAAATCACTTAATTACAATAAACTAACAAAAAATTCATAATATTTAGAATTACATGTACTATTATAATAAACTCATTAATTTATTTATATTAATTAAAAATTTATTTATTTATTATGTCATATTTAAATTTCAATATCAATCAATTGAAATTATAGATATATACATATAAATATAAATTCATTATATATTTTTAATTAAAAACCTTTTTTTGGATTGTTTTACATCATGCATCAAAATAATTTTCTTCATTTAAATAATCTATTTCACTAAAATTCATTTTTATAGTAATGTCATGGAAGAAAATTTATTTATTAGGTCATAATAATATTTTAATTTACATCATTGTAATTTTAATATATATATATATATATATATATATATATATATATATATATATATATATGCACGAAAAATATAATATATTAATTAGAATTTACAATTTTTTAAAATATTGAAATGATAATATTATGTATCTAAAAATTAATATTTCAATTATTTCCTTTTATGCATACAATTTAATGCAATTTGATATGATGCTTTGAGGTGAGTGTCATGTGTACATGACTATTAAATAAGGACTTATAAAATATGTCTCATTTGTATATTATTAAGATTTAATTATTTTCTTTTACTTTTTTACCTTTTGTGTGTGATCTAAATATTGTGTTGTGTCCAATCTTGTGAGCACACAAGATTCTCTATTGCGATAAACGTAAGAGTGAGAAATACATACATAAAGAAATTTAACATTTTCAGTTTTCACACATTTTGTTATATAAAAAGTTTAGGGTATAAATTTGTTTTTGTGAAGAATAGTTGGTTGGGCACAACCCCAACACTTGTCATTTGGGCACACTCACACATTTTTAAAAAATTTAAATATAAAAGAATTAATTTATAGTAGTTGATGTGACATAATTATTTATTTTTAATTTTTTCATTTTGATGTGTGTGTGTCTAAATATTATTGATTTGAGGTTGTGCCTATAATAGCATTTCTCTGTTTTTGTACTCTATAGAATTATTAAATTTTGTTGTACCAAAAAAAAGAGTTATTAAATTTTGTTTTTGGTTTTTATAAAAAATGTGACATTTTTGGTCTTTACACAATTATATTATACTCCAATGGTCCTTACAAGTTACGCAATTATATTATACTCCAATTTTGTTTTTGGTTTTTATAAAAAACGTGATATGTTTTGGAGTATATGCTGTTTTAGTATCTACTATCAAACAAGTGTGTATTTTTTATAATTATTTTGTTGACATTTTTAGAGCATTATAAAAAATTTCTCAAAAATATTGAAGTCAAAATTTGATTTGTAAGTCGAGCATTTTTATTACTTTTATCTTTATGTTTTCTTATTCATATTTAATTTTCTTATTTTAAAAAATGCTAAAGTTTTTCAAATTAAACTTTTTATAATTCTAAACATGTCTCAAGAAACAATTATTCAAAAATTAAGAGTTTAAGGATAATTAAACGATTTTGAAAAATAAAAGAGACTAATGCTTAAAATTCAGGACCAAAACATGCCGCATTTTATAGAGACTAAGGGCCCGTTTGATGCGCAGGATAGTGAGACAGGATAAGATAAAATTATCATATCCTACTTCAATCCATTGTTTGGTGCACTAATAGGAAAGGATAAATTAAACCTAGTCCTATTGCTCCTTTGTTATTTTAATCCTTAATTTTTGATGGGTTAGCAACAGGATAGTGAGACACCTTCTTCGATTCCCACTGCCAGCAATTTTATACATTTATATGTGGAATTTGTCTTTTATGCTATACACATTATTTTCGTAACATTTTAAAACCTTTTTTTAAAAAAATATTCCTGTAAGTTATTTTACACTCATTTTAAAACATTTTGCTATACACATTACCGATGTAAGTTATTGTACACTCTTTCCTGTAAGTTATTCCTGTAATTTTTTTTGTTGATAATTTTTTTTGTTGAACTTCAACCTCTCTGTATATTATTTTACACCCTTTTTTTTTTGGAAAAATAGTCTTTTTTTCTAGTTTGATTTTTGTTGAAAATTGTCTAATATTTTCATTACATTACATATTTTATTTAATGCTAATTAAAAAAATTAAAACTATTTTTATTATAAAAAAATGCATTTATTTTACAAGAATAATTTTTGTATTTAAATATAACATGTGTGTTATTATCATGTCAATATAAAATGCATTTATTTCTTCATGAAAAATTAATTTATCATGTGTCTTATCATATGTGCACCAAACACATGACATGATATGTGTTTATCCTGTTACTATCCTATCCTATTATTATCCAGCTTTTTATCCTATCATACTCTTATCATATCATGTGCATCAAACGGGTCCTAAAGATAAATTTTGAAAATTTTATCATTTTAACAAAAATATATTTCACCTTTATTCATGCTAGCTCATTCATTAATTTTTTTCATATAAAAAGTAGTTATTAACAGCCTGGTCTCCAATATTTAGGGATATCACATGATAAAACCCTCTCAAATTAATCATTCATTGAACCTTATCAAACTCTTATACCATCAAATTAAACAAATGCAACTCATTAGCATATGACAAGGGACAGATTTAAGAGAAGCAAGACTTAATATAACCGTCGGTGTTCAATTCATGCATCCATATCATGCACAAACGTTGTTTGGCTTCCCTAATTTGATATGTGGACCTAGTTTTTTCTTGCATGAGGATATGAAATTATTGGGTATATACCCAAACTTGTTAGGAAAATTGTTGGTTGCGATGTGTTGGCAAAATTGATAGACTTTCATGTACGTATGGATATGAAAATCTTAACTTTTCGTAACATGTTTAGTTTTGGGACATGAAAAAGAAAGTTCCTTTCAATTCAAAGAAGTATTATTGTTTTTGAAATAATTCGTAACGTGTTTAGTTTTGGGACATGAAAAGAAAGTTCCTTTCAATTCAACGAAGCATTATTACCTTAAAAATAAATGTTGATACGTTAATTGGTTTGTATTTACGGTCGGTTTATTCGCTTAATTAAAATATTTTAATTAAAATTTATATTTTTAATTTTTTATTGATAATATTGTTTCAATACATGTTTAATTTTTTTAAAGTGTTAAAATAAAGTAAAAAAATTATTTTTTGGTGAAACTTGTTTGACTATTCCAATAGATATCGTACGAATGTCATCCAAGTATCGGACACTGACGCATGTCGAACACCGCAACACACTACCTTCTAGTAGTGTCCGTGTTTCATTGGTGGAGAGGAAGAATTATGTATTTATATGTACGGTGTGGGGTGAGAACCGGGAGTGGGGTGGAGATTTCCCTAAAAATAAGTGTTCATTTATTCCTTAAAGCCCAATGACAGGAAAAAACACAAAATCTCAATATACAATAGAAATTTAAAAACAAAATCACAATGTTCAAATATTCGCTATTAACATCCAAGAAATATTATTATTTTTTCACCCACTAACCTTCCCGCGCCCTTTGAAATTCAAGAAAGATAAAAACTCTTGTTTGTGTTTTATAACTCGAACTTGTATTTTAAGGTTTCACCTTCTAGAACTCTAACACCTCCTATACATATATGAAGTTTTAGGATTTTACATGTTTATCTTCTATGACTCAAACACCTATACAATATAATACGACATTTCAAGATTTTACTCGTTCACCTTCTATAATATGAAGTTTGCTTTGGTCTCTAGAACTTTAAATATGTGTTTATTGAGAAAAAAAAAATTTCTAAAAAAAGTATTTACGCTTTTTAGATATGGATGCTCCATGTAATTTTCTTGTTAATGCGAAGTCAGACATTGCACCTAAAATTGTGGATAAAATTCGGTATCCGGCTTAAGGATCGACTAATTCAAGGGGACTAGCTCACCGAAATTAATATCAGGGAAAATCGAACCTGAGAGGCTGAGACATTGAGAGGAGCAAACTCTAGGAACCCAAACCAACACCACTAGAACAACTCAAGCGGGTTGTCTGGCTTCATATTAACAAGAGATAAGGAGCGGATATTAAAAACGCAAACAACTTTTTTTTTAACAAAAAAACATAAACAACTTAAATGATCATAATTGTTTCATTAAAAAAAAATCATGTTTTAAGTTATGGAATAAAAAATTAAATCTTTTGCGACTCTATGGGTTGCTCGCGTGCCTTAAGATTTTACCAAAATATCCTTCCACTACTTAAATCACGGATGTAGTAAAAATGAATAATTTTTTAGTAATTTTCACCGGCCATCCACAACATATGGCACGAATTCGTCAGTGGTCAGACTCTTCTATTTCCGTGAAAGGCATGCCACGTGGCCAATTTAAATTGGTCACAGGTGCGGCCAACTATGATGAATCTGATAGAATAGACTTTTTATTTAATGTATTTTTTTAAAAGTAATAATAATTAAATGTAATTTTCTTTGAAATGTAATGTTATAATAATATGATAAATGATTTTTGTCTTTTATAATGTTTCAATGTTGTTTTTAATGTTGTTATATTTCTCTTCTGTTTTGCAAAATATTTTTCTATTTCATGTGAAATGCAAATCTGTGACTTAAAGCGCAGATGTAGAAAATAACACAGAGTGTTTCTGGAGGTGTTAATTATGATGCGTGAGAAAAACCATCAATTTTCACACATTCGTGACTTATGACACGAACCCCGAATGTGGCATAAGTAACAGACAGAGGTATTTTGGTCTTTTCGTAGGGTGCGCCTCAGAATTCATAGGTGGCAAAAGTAATTATTTTTAAAAAAGTTATAGAATCCAAAACATACTTCAATAAAGCCCAAACAGAAAAAAATAAAAGCCTACTAATATAGGTCCAAAAATGATTTAGATACATCACAATGTTCAAATATTCTTTATCAATTAACATTCAATTATCATCCTTCTCCAAAAAAAAAATATCATCAAGCCCGTTATCATTTCCATTCTCGTCGTTCATCCTCCAAAATCAAATAATCAAGCATTATGCAAAGCAGCAAGCAAAATAGAAGTCCATAATATTTGAGGCACATGAACCGATTGTCAATACGGAACGACTCACGTATCTACTATTCTTTGCAGCAAGCAGTAGCAAAATAAAAGTTCATAATATTTGAGGCGGATGAACTGACCGTCAACACAGAACGACCCACGTATCCACACTACTCCTTGCAGCAAGCATTGCTGACTTTTTTAAGCTAAACAGTTCGAAATCAAAAAAGGATGCAAATATTAAGATAGTCCTATCAAAGTGAGACATCTGTATCAACCTCCAACATATAAAATCTTGTTAAAGAAATCTAAAACCAATTGAAAGTCAGATCGATTCGTTTAATGAATATCAGCTTAAAATTATTTTGAATTGACATTAAATAAATATCAAGTATTTCTTCATATCACATAATTAAAGTGAATATATTGTATTATAAAAATAATAAAGTTGATATATTAATATATTAAATAATTCATTGAAATAAATAATTATTACTCCCTCCTGTTCTTTTTATAAGAGATAGTTGACTTTTGAAATTTTTATTTAATAATTGATATATTTGGTTATATTATAGACTAAATATATTAATTACTCAATAAATCTAAAAAGTGAATGGTCTCTTATTAAAAGGATCGAATGGAGTATTTTATCAACAAAAAATCACAATGTAAAATTATTTTACATATATTCACCAAAAGTTAATGTAGAAGATCCCAAAACTAATATAAATATGGAAAATGTTAAACAGTGCTAGTTAAACATATTAATATAGAAATATTTTTTTAAAACTTGTGCATTTAATGTAAAAAGTTGTCTTTTTAGCATTAACTAGTGTTCAGACCCGTGCCAAGCACGGGTAAAAATGCGTTTGTAGAATTTTGTTTTATAAATTTATTCTCAAAAACATTATTATCTCAAAGAAAATAGGAATTTAAATCATATCCAAAAACCACAACAATAACCGTATTTGAAAATAATCCCAATGTCAAATGGAAATAAAAAACCATAAATCAACCATACTTGAAAAACAATTGTTCCACACATAAAATTAAACTTGCAACAAACTAATCAAAATAAACCGCTGCAAAAATCACTCCTTCTCAATTTTAACTTTCTTTAAAGTAGTGGGAGGGACATCCCCGCCACTTGATTCAGCAAATGAGAACTCCCTCTTTGAACTACCAAACACCATTAGCAATGTCATCAACATCAATAACTTTCTTCTGAATAGTGACTGCCTCATCACTGAATTTGGTGAGCAAATCCTGAAAATATTTGTGCGAATGTTAGGTATAATGAAATATTTGCGGCAAAAACTTTTCATCATAATGAACGAATGTTTATAAAAATATCGTGTTATACCTGAACAACATTAGCTGCAGATGCATCACCATCTTTCAATACTTCGACACTATTACAAATAGAAACTTCCTGACCATCATCAACAGACTGCAACAGATAAAAAAAAAAAAGTTTAATTTTTATTTAGAAAACCCGGAAACATCATCCTAAATATATTTAATAATTATAAATATATTTAAAAAATAAATATTATTACCTCAACGATCAAATATTTTGTTTTGAAAGCAACAATTAAATCGACATCGTCGGTCAACCTTTTAACTCTATAGGTTTTTTCAAATCCGGTTTCCTCTTTAACATTGGTCTCAACTTTAAAGAGATAAGTTCTCTCCAGCATGTCCAATAACTCTTTTGACGGACCATTAGAGTGAGGTCCCTAAAATTAAAGTGAAATATAATTATTAGAATTTATTAGTTTATAAAATAAAACTATATAGTTTAAGCATTTATAGAAAAAAGTGTCTTTAATGAAATACCAGTTAGTCAATCATGTCGGAGCATGATTTCTTAAAGAGTTCAGCAGTGTCACGGTCAAACACGACAAATGTTGCAGAATCAGTTGAATCGATAACTCGCAACTTCAGACGATATCTAAATTTTTAAAAAAAATCAAATTTTATCATACACTAAATATATGAATACGTTGAAATACAATTAATTAAATCAAGAAAGCAAAAACCAATCCATATATCAACCTTGGAAAGACAGTAACAACATGTTTGTTACATTTTTCACAATAATACATCCTCTCATCTGGATATACTTTCTTGTTGCAAATGCAAGCAGTGTAAAACCAATCAAATTCATCAAGTATTGCTTTGACAGTACCACATACAACCAAATTTGTCTCCTACATTCGCACAAATTATAAATAATTATATTGTTGAAACAAAATATGTTAGAATTATGAAAATAAATAAAAAGCACAACTATGTTATTACTATTTTCATATCCTTAAGAGCTTCAATGGTAGTCATAGGAGTTACTTTCAAAAAATCATCTTGAAGGTTAAGCTTAGAAGTGTCTTGCAACATGCTTATAGCAGAAGAAGGTGAATCATTCTTATCCATCATCCTAATATTATAAAATACGATATTATACATTCTAGAATATCAATCTAAAAATAATGTGCCAATATAATTATTTTTAAAGAAAGTCATTATATAAACATAAAAAGTAATTAAATACAATAAAAACTAATTTATAATATCCATCATCCTAATTTATTACAATAAAAACTAATTAATTACAATAAAAAGGAATTTAAATAAAGAATTCGAACATTCTCTTCAAATCAACCGCAATAGTATACACGGGATTGAAGATCAACTTAGATGCATAAATAGTATTTTGAACTGTAGCCCTTCCTATTTAACACAAAATATAAATTTCAATAACAAAATTACGTACAGCAATAAATAAATAAAAATAAATTATTTTCTAATAAATAAAAGATAATCTCGTTAAAAAAAAATTGAATTTAAACAATTAAATAAATTTAAATATTACCTTGGAAATTTTTGACCATAGCCAGCATTAAGATCACAATCACATTTTGAGTTTCATTCGACGCAATAAAAGCGTTCAACAAGTCAACAAACTCACCAAACAACGTACACTTGAAACGATAGCTAAAAAAAGAAGAAAAAAAATTCGGTAAAAAAAAACTTTCTTATAATACATGCTTATTATATCATAAAATGCAATTATTTATATTATCAAATACTTATTAAAAGTATTATAAATTAAATTAAAAAAAATTTCCTTTTGATATTGTTTTTTTCGGTATATAATCTTGTATTACTATTATTAATTAGTGTTTAAAAAACAAATACCGAAAAAAATTACATTAGGTAGAAAAAAAAGTGAGTTTTAGCTATAGAATAGTAATGATTTACAATTTTTTCACGTCAAATATTTCTTCTTTTAGTAAAAAGATTGACACAAATTCGGGGACTTTTAAAGGTAATAATGATATGGAGAACTAATACTGTATTATGGTCAATATAGTAATAATGACACATTAATTGTCTAAAGTCTACTTTTAGATGTTTAAGGTATTTTAAAGTTGAATTTTTTTTATACAATTCATACAATTAAAGCTTATATATTTTCTTTTTCGGTATATAATACTAACCCATCATTATCTGGTTTAATAACAACCATCTTCGACTGCACACCATTCCACTCATAGGTTTTTTCAACATACACACCGGTCAACATACCCATAAGATCTAGAATAAAAGAGTAAACAACATATATGGGTTAATATTATTAACAAAAAAAAATAACAAAAAAATTTCACACAAAAGAAATAATCTTACCCACTAAATAATTAGTGTCGTAGTCAGTTGCAAATATGTCACTCGAAAGAGGAATAACATAGAGAAGTGGCGACACAGAATTACGATCGGCAGCTTTGACTTTCGTAGAATATTGAAAGTTCAACTTGAAATTATGTCTAGTGGTTCGATACTCACCAACATTAGCAGCGATACCAAAGTTGGACAAAGCATAGACTTCACGTTCTTTAATTTCATTCTCAAACTTATAAATCAGGGTACGTCGAACCGTTGCATGAATACGATCACCCTAAATAAACCACAAATAAATTATATATACAATTAAATTATATATTTATTATATATTGATGGGCTATATATGATTAAATTTGTATGTTTACAATAAAAGTCATACGATAAAATTATAATAAAAGAAAAGTCATATATTAAAAGGCAATAATAATTTTCTCTCTGACGTATAACACTATACGGGTTTGGATACATAAATTAAAAGGCAATAATAATTTTGTAACACTATAAAATTATAATAAAAGAAAAACTTACATTTTTATCCATCATCACCATTTCCATTAAAAATGGTAGTTTTTTAGTTGCAAGATCCTTCACATACCAAAGTCGTACGACTCGAACCATCACATTCCAGTTTTCTTTGGACGCATTCAACGAAGCAATTGGATCATATTTAGGAGCCATTAGAATTATAATTTGTAAATAAGAGTGTTTGTTTACTTTGGATGTGATGAAAAAAAAATAGCATTAGGCATACTATTTATAGATGTCAAATGGTGAAATAAGAGGTAATAATTAAAGGAAATAATAAAGCATAAACCTAAGGAATATTCTTTGATTTTTCGGATACTACTATTTTTTTTTTTGAATTTTTTTTATTTACGGATTTGATTAGAAATATTAAGTGTTGTTGAAAATGCCTTTTAATTAGTATAGTGATGATGATGATGCCTTCCGTAAATATTATAGTGTAATTATAATTATAATAATTAAAATTACTAAATTTAATTAGTTAGTAGTAAAACCGTACAATTTCTTTTATTTACTTGACCATTAAATATATGGATAATAGTTCGTTTGACCATTAAATATACGGGTTTTTGATTGTGGGTAATTTATTTGACCATGATCTCTTATATAAGTGTGGTTTGACCATTAAATATACCAAGTTTATTTTCATCCCTAATTAGATTAGAGCATAAACAATTAAATATATTATTTGGTCAAGTAGTATTAAATATATTCTTTTATTGTGGGATATTTGTTTTTTCCAAACACAGATTTATTACATTGAGGAATAGTGTCAAAAAAAATCAACAAAATCATTTAGTATTTAATATATTAATTAGCTAATTTTTTTCAAGCACGGATAATTTTAATTAGTTAATTTTTTCAAGCACGGATTAGTGTTTTATAATTTTATTTTTTCAATCATTGGTATCATTGGTTATTAGAAAATTTGTTTTTTTCAAGCACGGATTAGTGAATATAAAAAGAGGAATTAAAATATATTATTTGATTGTGGGAAATTTGTTTTTTCCGAGCATGGATTTATAAACCATTAATTTTTTTTTATTTGGTCAAGTAGTATTAAATACAGTATATTCTTTGATTAGCTAATATTTTCAAGCACGGATTAGTGATTTATAATTTTATTTTTTCAATCGTTGGTACATTGGTTATTGGGAAATTTGTTTTTCTCAAGCACAAATTAGTGAGTATAAAAAGAGGAATTAAAATATATTATTTGATTTTGGAAAATTTGTTTTTTGCAAGCATGGATTTATAAACCATTATATTTTTTATTTATTTGGTCAAGTAGTATTAAATATATTCTTTGATTGTGGGATATTTGTTTTTTTTTCCAAAAACGGATTTATTACATTGAGGAATAGTGCCAAAAAAAATCAACATAATTATTTAGTATTTAATATATTAATTGCCAAAACAATATGGGAGAAGAATGGCTTAGAGGCTGGCATGTGTACACTTATTTTGAAAAAAGGTTCACATTTTATATATATAGAGATTTTGTCTTTTTATTTATTTTTAAGGTGCACTGTTTAACATCACCTTATAAATATTTAATTTAGGATATTGTAATTTTCCACAAAGAAATTAGTATATGTATATTGTTTAGTTGTAGTCCAAATTGGATAACAGATAAGTCAAAACATTTTCGTGAAATCACTATACCATACACTATATATATATATATATATATATATATAGTCTTTTGTTCATTGCTTGAAATCACCCTTCTTTTTTGACTCAAAACATTTTCTTATGGCGTCAAAAACTACAACTTTGACGCATGGACTCAATTTTCACTCTATAGTTATACTACTTGCAAGAAACTTTTATATGTTAAACACTTAAACTTAATCGCACTGTTAGTATTGTGAAAGAGTCAAAAGTCAAAAAAGAACAAGTAAGAGGACAGCGTGCGGCCATATTAATGAAGACAGAATGAACAAATAATGATTAGAAGAAACACTTCGTGGTGGATCCCACTCTAGCTTTGAATATTTGACTCTGACCAAGATTGAGTATGATTTGTGAAACAGCAACGAACAAAACTAACACTTTCCTCTCTTGTTCTTCTTTTTCTCAATAAAAACCACAACACTTCCTTCAATTCTCACTCACCTTCTTCACAATCAATACCTTCTCAATTTTCCTCTCTTAAACAAATATACACAAACATGGAAAACAATTTCAAAACTTCAGTTTTACTTGAATTATCAGCAACAGATGATATTGAAGCTTTCAAAAGGGAAGTGGAAGAAAATGGTTGTGATGTAAATGAAGCTGGCTTTTGGTATTGTAGAAAATTAGGATCTAAAAAGATGTGTTATGAAAAGAGAACACCTCTTATGGTTGCTTCTTTGTTTGGAAGTAAAAGGGTCGTCAAATATATCATTCAATCAAACATGGTTGATGTATGCATGCCAATTGGTTGTGAAAATGTCACTGCTTTACATTGTGCCATTTCCGGTGGCTCTGAATCAACTCTTGAGATTGTTAAGCTCTTGGTTGATGCTGGAGCTGATGTTGATTGTCTTGATGACATAAGTAAGCAGAAATTTTCAGTGCTTAATTCGAAAGAATTGTTAGAAAGTGAGAAGAAAGAGTATCCTGTTGATATATCATTGCCTGATATAAATAGTGGTGCTTTCGGAACAGATGAGTTTAGAATGTATAGTTTCAAGGTGAAGACTTGTTCAAGGGGTTACTCTCATGATTGGACTGTGTGTCCATTTGTTCATCCAGGGGAGAATGCTAGAAGGAGAGACCCAAAGAAGTATCCTTATAGTTGTGTCCCTTGCCCCGAGTTCCGCAAAGGGACATGCCAGAAGAAAGATGCATGTGAGTATTCACATGGTGTCTTTGAGTCTTTGCTTCATCCTTCACAATACAGAACAAGGCTTTGTAAAGATGAGCTTAAGTGTTCTAGGAAAGTGTGTTTTTTTGCACATAAACCTGAAGAGTTGCGCCCTTTGTATGCTTCTACTGGTTCAGCTTTGCCTTCACAAGAATCCTTACCGGTTTCAAATGTTTCGACACCAGTTATGTCTCCCTTGGTAGATGGTTCGCCTCCTAAGAGCGGAAACTTGTGGCAGAATAAAATCAAACAATCTCCACCTGAATTGCAACTTCCACGTAGCCACCAGCTGAAAAATACTTTGAGTGCAAAGGATTTGTATCAGGAAATGGCACTTCTTGGTATAGAAAGAGCTACTAGTCGTCAACAACAACAGCAGTTGATTGAAGAAATTCTTTCAATGCAACCTACAACTCTGACTCAATTTCAATCGGTTAATAGGCATCAGTTGAACCAAAACAGGAACAGTGTTCAAGCAAGTTATCCATTCAACAACATTGTTTCCTCTCCTATGAGAAAATCATCACCATATGGATTTGACTCATCAGCTGCTGTAGCTACAGCAGTGATGAACTCAAGATCGTCAGCCTTTGCAACACGAAGCCAAAGTTTTATGGATCGCGGTGTGGCAAGACACCATCTTGGTGCTTCCAAACCCATTAGCAGGATGAACTCTGAACAATGGGATGATGTGAACAAGTTCCAAAAATCTGTTTCTTTTGGGTCTAGAAATTACGGGGTAGCTGCCTCACCCTTGGCACGACAGCCAGAATATGTTGAACCGGATATCTCGTGGGTTCATTCGCTTGTTAAAGACGTTTCTTCTGAGAGTTCTGAGATGTTTGGTGTTGAGAAGCAACATTATGATCTCTATAAACAAAGGCTATCACCATGGGCAGAGCAGATTGTAGCATAAAGTGTCTCTTGATTATTCTTACATTATTATCTATTTATTAATTGAACTGTTGTTAGCATATTCAAATTACGTAGACAAAGTCTATGATCATTACGCTTCGTCTCACAATGAGTAACCCATTTGTAAAAAGATAATGTCCCAAAATGAATGACCTTTTTCAATTTTCAATGCAATATTAATTATTTTTTCCAATTTGTACTCTCTAATGTTACTTAAATTACTCTCAATTCGGAATCTCTTTGTATTTTTGATAATTGTAAATACAACAATAGAGTACTTGATAAACATACTTTAGTAATAAAAAAAAACTCTCTTTGTTCAATTACTTATAGGTTGATGGCTAGATTTCAAACAAGGTTTGAAAAAGGATGTGGTTTGAAAACATTATCACACCTAAGATTAGAAAGCTGCTTTGATACTACAATGCAAGATGGAAGAATGTGTAAACTCACATTTGCAGCTGATGATTAGTATCAAGTGAAAGATGGATATATCACCTTTGTGGTGAACTTGAGTTCTAGAACATGTTGTGATTATTGGAGGGTGTCTGGTTTACCATACATGAGAGAAAATGTAGAACTATTTGCTGATAATGTGTATACTACTAAATTTTATTGGTTATGTTATAATGAGATTATACATCTCATGACTGAGTTAGACATAAAACATAGAGGCACTTATGGGAATATTGATCCTCAGGAGACTTTCAAGTCGACCAAGAATTAATCGAAAAAGAAGTGAGATCGAAGGTCCAGGTGGTCCGCAAGATGCAAGAAAATCAAACAACTAGTACATGTTAATCGTCATTGCCAATTTGATTGTTACAGTTCTGATATATGTTTATGACAGATTCGAGTTTGTTAGATATATATTGGGTACTAGTACATGTTAGTTGTTAAAAGAATGTTAATTTGTTTGCCCTTCTATTTACTTTAGCCTATTATTGTTAAAAGAAAGTTATCATTGTTAGTTATCATTGATTGCAAGAATTTTTGGTCTATGGCGTATATCTCTTGTGGTGTTGGTGTAATAAGAAAACATGAGGAGTTTTTGAAGGATTATGTCTTGTTAGAAGGTTGGATTTTACTGGTGTTAAATGTTCATTCTCTGTTAGTGGCTAAATGTTCATTCTTAATAGGAGTCATGTGTGTCGGGCATTAGTAGCTAAATTTAACCCTTATTAGCGATGGATTTAGAGGTGGTTCGGAAGCATGCTTATAGAGAAACTAGTCGGTGTGCGAATGAGCTAGCGAGTTGTGGGGCTGCGATTTTTTTATCAAAATGATGTATTTTTTCAAGCTTATTATCAAAGGGGTGTAGTTTTCAAACAAATTACCAAAAGGGTGTAAGTCGTCACTACCATGTACGACTTACCTCCAACTCAAAATTTGTTTTTTTCACGTTTAATCAAAGTCGTGGATGGCAGCCACGATTTTGAATTTTTTATTTTTTTTTTAAAGTCGTCACTGCCATTGACGACTTTCACTTTTTTTTTTTTTTAAATAAAAGAGGTAAATAAATATTGACACATTAATAAATTTTAAGACCTATAAAATATATTTTACTAGACTTAGAAATTATATTTGAACATTCACTCTTTATAGGGACAGTTGTTTCTTTTATGTCCCTCAGTGCGACATAAAGTACATTTTCTTATTTTCTTGGGTACAACTACATCCATCTCGTTATGTATTCTAGTTATATTCAGTCTACCCTTATTATGTCTTTTCATGTTACGATTAAGTTTCAATGTTGGACCTGAATATGAAGCCCAATAATCCTCGCTTCCAAGAGGATGAAACTCGTGCCCGTAAACTTTATAGATGTAGTCCAGTGTGTAAATCGAGTCAATATAAGCACCACAATTAACATTGCAATAGGCACACGATGCAATCACATGTGAACATGGATATCTGAGTGCTTGGAATTCTCCACAGTCACACCACCAAGTATTTAAATTGACCTTGCATGTCATTGCTCGTCTTCCGGTTTGTGGATTTGCCAACTCTTCTACTTCAAATTCTCCGAAGTCCCTTGTAAATTTGCTGACAGAGAGAAATTTTGCTCGAGCCTGATTTTCATGCAATGCCGTGGATAAACTTTCAGAATAAATATGACCGGCTTTCATCATGTTAAGTGTTATGTTCCCTCGATCTACAAAAAGACTTGTGGACCTTATAAATGTAGTCTTGACTAAGGCTAATATAGGCAATGCACGTGCTCCTTTTAAGACTGAATTCAAAGACTCTGCAAGATTGGTAGTCATGTGCCCGTATCTTTTTCCTCCATCGTAAGCTTGAGTCCACTTTTCTCTAGGGATCTTTTCTAACCACTCAGCAGCTTCTCTGAACTTTGATCTCATGACAGTAAGTTTTGCCTCAAAACGTGATTGTTGCATCTCGTAGCCTACAATAACAAAATTATTAATACAATATTTTTTAATATAAAATGAGAATGAGTTAAAATATAGTAACTCCTTACCCATGTTGACAACTTGCTTTTTTAGTTCAACATTTTAAAATTTTCTATTGAAATTGCTAGCAATATGTCGAATACAATAAACTGAACGTGCATTGGGTTCAGCCTATCCAACATTGTCATATTGTAGTGCTGCTAAGAGACCTTTACCCCTATCTGACATGATGCACAAATTTGGTTGTGGGGTGACGTATGTACGCAAATGAGACAAAAACCATGACCATGCTTCTTTTGTCTCTCCTTCTACAACATGCTAGAGCACATATCATGAGGATGATTGGCGGTTTGTTGATGTCGGACACATCGGGTGCACAAGTGCACTTGATGTATTTGTTGTTACTACGAGATCTTTCGGCCACAAATAAGTTTAGTTGGGGCTCTGCTGTCCTTGCATGCTTGTTTCGTGGTTTGGATCGGGCAACTAGTCCCGACCAACAGGACATGGGAGGATGTTTACTACTACTTTAATCATGGGCTTGGGACCGAATTCCCTCTATTTCACCGCGTATACATCATATATCGGACATAGAGGTGGAACAAGGATTATCATGGCCACTTGTGTTAAGGTGGTCTTGTCCTATGGACACAACTAATACTGTTGCCCATTCAGTGCAAAAAATTAGGGTAATATTCGACAGATTATTTATAATTGTAAAAAAAAAAAAAAAAAGTGAAAGTCGTCAATGGCAGTGACGACTTTAAAAAAAAAAAATCAAAGTCGTGGCTGCCATCCACGACTTTGCTAAATCCTAAAGAAAAAAATTTTGATTTGGGGGTAAGTTGTACATGGTAGTGACAACTTACACCCTTTTGGTAATTTTTAAAAAAAACTACACCACTTTGGTAATAAGCTTAAAAAAATACACCCTTTTGGTAAAAAAGTCTGGGGCTGCTTTGGAGGAAGAGTATTGTTATTATGAGTCGTGTGTGATTTACACGGGTGTTGTTATTATGAAATCCAATAAGATAAAGTTGTATATAACTAAAATTCGCACAAATTATAAGGACGCAAATTAAAATTCGCATAAATTATAGGGACGAAAATTAATATTCACACAAATTACAAAAATGGAATTTAAAATTAATCTTCATTTCCTTTCTTGCCACCACCCACTACCACCATTGAGAATTCTTCTCACCTTCTTCAAATATTACAAACTCCGTAAATTTTTCATTTTGTGATGAGATATTTAATCTTAAGATCATCATTTCAATTTTGTAACATATCTCATCTTAATTTCTAAATTTCGTCTAGTTTTCTTTACATATTTAGTGTTTAAAAAAAAAAGTTTCTCCTTATGTCACTTCACGATCAGGGGCGGACCTGCTTGAGGCTAGGTGTGGCTATAGCCACACTAGCCCAGCCCAATTTTTTTTTATAAAAAATAACAATAAAATTTATAATTAATTTTAAATTATTCTATATACATATTCATACAAATATTAATATAAATATAAATATCAGTTTAGAGTTTATTATTGATGACTGTAAGTCTTTCGTTACATATATTAGTTTAAGCATTAGTACAAAAATTAATTCTCAGTACATATATTAGTTTAAGTATTGGTACAAAAACAAATTCATAGCCGATTATTTATGATTTCAAGTCTTTCGCCATACGTAGAGTATTGGTTTAAGTAATTTGTCAAAAAATAGTGGATAGCTAATTGAATTTGTAGGATTGGATAATCATCTAGGTCGTTCTGTGTCATCAAGTCAACGATCATGTTTTTTTTTTTTGTAACAGAACATAACAAAAGGACCTGAATGATACCAAAAAAAAAAAACTTAAAGGACCTACATATGCATTTGGCCTTTTTCTTAATAGAAATTTTATGAGTTGTTGGTTTATTATTGTTCTTTTTTTTAATATATATGTTGTATTATAGTAATAATCTCATATATTGTTTGTTGTTTAAAGAATTATCACAATGAATTTTTTTTCATTGGTGCATAATTTTTTTAGCTCCACTAATATTTTGGGTCTGGATCCATCCGTGACAGTGATAATATTATGGTATCCTAATTTCATACTTTATTCCACGACACAAACTCTTGATTTTTTATTTTTTTTTATAAAAATGGGAAAGAGAAATCAAATTTATCATAAAGCAAAAATTGTTGGATAAATTGTAAGATTTTTCAAAAAATGATATATAAGTTTTTTTTCTTTCAAAGATTGTCTTTTGTAAAAGAGATATTTTGCGTTGAAGAATTTATGGGGTTTTCATTTTGAAGAAAGTGATAAGAGTTCTTTAATGGAGGTGGTGGCATGGTAAAAAAAATGAAGAACTGACGGATGAGTTTTTCACATTTATTGATTTTTTTTAATACAACACATTTATGGATTTTAAATTTGGTCCTAGTAAATTGAGTGAATTTTGGGTTTCGTCTTTGTAATTAGTGGGAATTTTTGTTTTCGTCCATGTAATTTGTCAAGTCATAACTCTTTGAACACGTGGCAATGGTCTAACCAACAAATTCTGGTCATGTCCGCATTTTTGTGTGACATGGTCACATTAAAGACTAAAACCAAATTATTTATATTTTTCCATATTTCATTAATAAATACAGGATAATTACATATGAGTAAAAGATAAAGAGTAACAAGCTGTGCCGCTAATCCTTTTTGAATGACAAAATGGAAGTAATTTGAGGGGCCAAATGGAAGTTTTTTTTGCAAAACTAAAATTAAAATTCCCTAACTTTACGGTGACTAAAAACACATTTTATCATTTTTTTTTGTCAAGTAGCCTAATGGCTAGAAAATTCACCTTAAAGGTGAATAAGTGGAGTGTCCCTGGTTCGAACTCGGGCTCCTGCATATATAGTGTGATGTCTCTACCAACTGAATAAGCTCATGGAGACCACATTTTATCATTTTTATTATTAATTAATCTTAATTATTCTTTGTTTAAAGAAAATGGACGTTGTGTTAGGCGTGGCTGGTGTATCATTTGGCCCATATTAAATTTTGACGGCCCAAATAACTAGATCAAACCCTAGTATCCGACAACACACCACTATATAAATAACTAAACACACATTTTGCAGCTGAATTCTGAAACCCTAAATCGTGTGCCTCCACAGTTGCTACAATTCACCAGCAAAATGAGTTCCGGCGAATTGGGTTGCATCTACGCCACTTTGATTCTCCACGATGACGGAATCGCAATCACCGTTAGTCTATTTTTCTCTCTTCAATTCTGTTTCATTTCGATAATCTTCAAATCGTTCATAGATCTCAATTTTCATTTTTATTGTTTCTGTAGGCGGAGAAGATCAGCACTTTGTTGAAGGCTGCTAATGTCACCGTTGAATCTTACTGGCCAAGCCTTTTCGCTAAGCTTGCTCAGAGCAAGAACGTTGACGATCTTGTTTTGAACTCTGGCGCAGCCGGTGGTGCCGCTGTTGTCTCAGCCGCACCTGCTGCTGGTGGTGCCGCAGCAGCTGCCGCACCTGCCGTTGAGGAGAAAAAGGTACTAATTTTAGTTCTTTTAATTTCGATTCTGCTTTTTACCGGTTGATGAATTTACCAAATAATATTGAAATTGAAAATGTTTTTATTCTAAAATTGATCGAACAATCTGTTAATGTATGATAATTTAAATACAATGTGTATTTACATAAATACCTTGATTTCCATTCAATTAAGTCTGCAAAACATTAGGGGAGTTGGAATATTCATTGATGCACTAGGACAGTATACAATATTTAACCGGTTCAATCTATTTAGACAAAGAATTTGAATATAATGTAGTGTTGCATGAATACCTTGATTTCAAATAAGTCTGAAAAACATTAGGCTGAGTTCTGATATTGTTTGATGCAGTATGATTTGGAATTCTATGAGTACATTGTTTATCTTGCTGCATTATGCTTTTCCTTTTCTGTTAGTATCATTGAAAGCAAACTGCTAGGATTTATATCGAGTGTTTTGAACCATTTTGGATATCGATTGTTTTGGAGAACATGCAAATGCAAATAGGTGTTTTATTTGTCATTACTTCATTGTATTTTTGGGTTTGAATCCATATAATAGGTTTTCAGTATAACTCTGATTATAATTATATCATTTATATGCACCTTTGGTGAATTGGTGCACTATTGTCATCCTATAGCTTGATGTGGTCCATTATCCTCCCTCAATCACAAATGTAGTTTACTACTTAAATTTATGTCGTATACACGGAACTAAATGCAATTTACATTTTATGTTTGCAGGAAGAAGCAAAGGAAGAAAGTGACGATGACATGGGCTTTAGTCTGTTTGATTAAGTTTATAATTATAGTTTCTTCTAGTTTGACTAGGACTCTTATCAAAGAGTAGCTGGATCGAAACCTTGTTTTGTTTTATAAATTGTTTATCTAAGTGAGTTTTAGAATTTACTATCACTTTTTATTGTTGAATTTTGGTGGATTTTTTGATATATTTGTGACAATTGAATATCTGAATGAGATGTTTATTTTCTTATTATGGTTTTATTTTGTTTCATAATTCATTTGATGTTGGAATATATTATACCAAGTAAATTGTAATATCTGTATAACCCAGGTCCCTTGTTCTAGTGTTTACTGCATCCCCTCTCTCCCAAAACAACACCTTGTTTTTTGAAAAAATGTCTCAATTAGATTATAGTCAGTGGTCGCTATGTCAATATATGGTCTACAATGTCATATATAATTTAGGACGAATTGGTGTGAAATAACATTAACATTGAATGGCAAATTGTTTGAGAAGGTGTTAGTCTTTTGGATTAATATTTGTTTCTCCTTTGTTTGGAGTTAGACTTGAGACCTTAACACCTTTTAAGCATTAATCATATCAATGTTCCAGGACTTCCAAAACCTTTTAACCCTCGGCTCAAATCACCCATTATTTTGATATATTAATAATATTAATTAATCATCACTGATCACTAAAATAGTTTTACACTTATCTACTTGATGTAATGGTTAAATATATGTATAATTTGTTTACACATGACATACTTAATATGTGTTCATGGTTTGAACTTGGACATTCTACTTATTTACCACAAAATGAAAACTCTTACCATCTGTTTGAAAGAGCAATAAGAAACTCTATCAAAAGGTTATATATGAACCCTAACCTGTACATATTACAATATTTTAAAATTTTCAAGGTATCCATTTGCAAATTTTATAAAATTATGGAACTAATTTTAAATTTTTTAAAATAATTGGGACAACTGTATAAATTTTGAAATATGGAGGAACCAATTTGCATCAAATATAAATAACTCATATATTCTTTTTCTAAAGTAGCTCGGTGCCTATAATTTTATCCACCAAGTTGAATAAGTGGAAAATCTTGAATTTGAACCATAATCCGTATATATTACAATATTCATACTAACTGAGTTATATATGATCATGAAATAAAAAAAAAATTTATAAAATTCTTTCATTTTAAAAATTCTCAAAATTTATCATCAAAAGAATATAATCTACAATGATCAATTTGAATTACTCTATGAAGATTGGATATGTTTTAATCTTTATAAATTTTTAAAAATTTGTTTTTACTTTATACGAATCTTCTTCAGATTATTAGTACTCATTCGACCAAAGGATACCTTTGTTGCGCGCTCCGATATGGCCCCTCCAAAAGGATTTGATGAAATTGAAAATAGTTTTTTACTAGGCTCGATCATGGAGTGTAATCCCAATTATTTTCCAGATCCTGAGATAGCATGAACACCAAGACAATTGACAATAGAATCACAAACAACACTTGAGACATTCTGACTATAAAATATTTCAGGTTTTTGAAAATTAATGGCTTGTCCCAACGCTGCCTCAATCTTTTATGAAAACTTGAGACTCCCCTTTTAAAATGAGAGCAATTTTGTCATATTTAAGGTTTTGAGAAATTTATTGGTTGCAAGCCGGATACAACAATCTTTGAAGATATCATGACCACCGATGTATAAAATTGGTGATAGAAAATATTAAAGATAAATTTAGGTGAACTAAAAATAAAATTTATTTAATCCAAAATTATATTACCTCATAAAATTCCTTTATCTAAAGGTTTTTTTTTTTCTTTTCTATTTTCAGGTAAAAAATTCCTTGTCGAAACTCGTAACACACTTGTAGAAATTTTTAATAAATAGTTTCAGTGACCTTATTTTTCTTGGTTGATTTTTATTACTTTTTATTTATAAGAGTCATTTTTATGTATATATTTTTATTTTGTGCGAGTTTTCATCTTTATGATTTCTTCGTCCGATGTTATTTTGCTTCGGTCCTAAAATGGATTTATTTGTTTTAATTTCCAATCCTATTACTAACATAGATATAAAATTCAAATTTAACAAATCAACATTTTTTAAAATACTTATAAAGTGAGTATAGTATTTACTGAGAAATGATATTTTGACACTCATTTGGGACAACTTAGTTGACAACCCTTTCATGCAAAAGTCATTTCAAATTTTTTAATAATTTTTTACTTGTCTTGATTTTTGTGTCAAAACTCATATCGCCTTATATTTTTTGTTGTCCCAAAAATTGTCAAAATATGATTGTTCAAATAACATAACTAGTATCTACTACTACTAATACTACCCGTGTACAATACAAGAGTCAAGTCAAGAACAAGGAACGCGTGCGAACACATTGAAACACCAACGTAGGAATATGAAGGAAGCGAGGAACAATGATTAAGAAACACTCCGTGGGTCCCACTATAGTTTGAATAATTGACTTTGATCAAGTATATACTACTACTAGTCAACAATGATTGCGTTGGATTTAAGAAACAACAACGAAGAAAACTCACACTTTCCTCTCTTGTTCTTCCTTTTGTCAATTCCACACAATATAAAAACCACAACACTTCCTTCAATTCTCACTCACCTTCTTCACAATCAAAACCTTCTCAATTTTCCTCTCTCAAACAAATACATACAAACACACAATCATGGAAAACAGTTTCAAAACTTCAGTTTTACTTGAATTATCTGCAACAGATGATATTGAAGCTTTCAAAAGGGAAGTGGAAGAAAAGGGCTGTGATGTAAATGAAGCAGGATTTTGGTATTGTAGAAAATTAGGATCTAAGAAGATGTGTTATGAAAAAAGAACACCTCTTATGGTTGCTTCTTTGTTTGGAAGTAAAAGGGTCGTTAAATATATCATTCAATCAAACATGGTTGATGTATGCATGCCAATTGGTTGTGAAAATGTCACTGCTTTACATTGTGCTGTTTCTGGTGGCTCTGAATCAACTCTTGAGATTGTTAAGCTCTTGGTTGATGCTGGAGCTGATGTTGATTGTCTTGATGAGATAAGTAAGCAGAAATTATTGGTGGCTAATTCGAAAGAATTGTTAGGAGGTGAGAAGAAAGAATATGCTGTTGATATATCATTGCCTGATATAAATGATGGTGTTTTCGGAACAGATGAGTTTAGAATGTATAGTTTCAAGGTGAAGACTTGTTCAAGGGGCTACTCTCATGATTGGACTGTGTGTCCATTTGTTCATCCGGGGGAGAATGCTAGGAGGAGAGACCCAAAGAAGTATCCTTATAGCTGTGTTCCATGCCCAGAGTTTCGCAGAGGGACTTGCCAGAAGAAAGATGCATGTGAGTATTCACATGGTGTCTTTGAGTCTTTGCTTCATCCCTCACAATACAGAACAAGGCTTTGTAAAGATGAGCTTAAGTGTTCTAGGAAAGTGTGCTTCTTTGCACATAAACCGGAAGAGTTGCGCCCTTTGTTTGCTTCTACTGGTTCAGCTTTGCCTTCACAAGAATCCATACCAGTTTCAAATGTTTCAACACCAGTAATGTCTCCCTCTGTAGCTGGTTCGCCTCCTAAGAGCGGAAACTTGTGGCAGAATAAAATCAATCAATCTCCACCTTCATTGCAACTTCCACGTAGCCACCAGCTGAAAAATACTTTGAGTGCAAAGGATTTGTATCAGGAAATGGCACTTCTTGGTATAGAAAGAGCTATTAGTCAACAACAACGACAACAACAACAGCAGCAGCAGCAGCAGCAGTTGATCGAAGACATTCTTTCAATGCAACCTTCAACTCCTAGTCAATTTCAATCAATGAGTAGACTTCAGTTGAACCAAAACAATAACATTAATGTTCAAGCAAGTTATCCATCCAACAACATTGTTTCCTCACCTATGAGAAGGTCATCAGCATTTGGATTTGACTCATCAGCTGCTGTGGCTACAGCAGTGATGAATTCAAGATCATCAGCCTTTGCAACACGAAGCCAAAGTTTTATGGATCGCAGTGCGGCAAGACACCATCTTGGTGCTTCCAAACCCAATGGTTGGATGAACTCTGAACAATGGAATGATGTGAACAAGTTCCAAAAATCTGTTTCTTTTGGGTCTAGACATAATGGAGTAGCTGCCTCACCCTTGGCTCAGCAGCGGCAGCCAGAATATTGTGAACCAGATATCTCGTGGGTTCATTCGCTTGTTAAAGACGTTTCTTCTGAGAGTTCTGAAATGTTTGGTGCTGAGAAGCAACATTATGATCTCTATAAACAAATGTTATCACCATGGGCCGAGCAGATTGTAGCATAATGTGCCTCTTGATTATTCTTACTAAGTGTCATTATTATCTATTTATTTATTAATTGAAATGTTTTTAGCATTCAAAATTACATAACAGTATACATATAGTTAGACATAGGAAGAGAGGTGTTGCTGAGAAAAAAGTTCAAGTTAGTCCAAAGAATTGGACATCATAGAGATTTTCTTCTGGTTCAAGGAAAGAGTTGAAGAAACTTGCTGAAAGCAACATTCTGAATTTTTCCAGTTGTATTAACTTTCCCCTTTCCTAAGGGCACAATAATTTATAATTGTATAGATTTGTCTTAATAATTCCTTCCAGTGTTTATGAGTTTATCCACTACTACTGTATTACATAGTGCTCAGTGAGTGATAACAGAGGCAATCTAACCACTACTATTGTATAAATTTGTCTTAATAATTCCTTTCACATTGGCTAGTCTTTCTAATGGCATAGGCAATGAATCATTCCCAATGATACCCTTCCTATTGACATATCATGAGATAAAAGAGGCAATTTAACCTTCATATCAAACATGAATGTGAAAACAATAAAGAAGGGACAAAATTTGGATGACAATTCTGTATAAACTAAAACAAAAGTGAGCAATTAATACTCTCTCCTCCCACAATGAGTGAACTACATATGTAAATAAAAAAGAATAACCTCTTGACAAAAAAAGAAACACTTAAATGTATTTTATCACAAGTAAAATTTCATGAAATAATTTAAATTAAGATTAAAAGAGATAAATGTAATTAAAATTTAACAAAATCGAATTGTAATTTTTTTATTACCGTGTTATGTTATAAGTACGAAGTTTCCACCGTAGTGGTAAATCTCCATCAAAAACTTATGAGCACATAAAATAGGTAGTAATTTCCTTCCAACCGATACAGAAACTAGAGATTGAACATTTTAATTATCTGCTTAAGAGTATAAGACTCGAACCAATTCATTGTTGGTAAATTGTACTAACTCAATTGTTTGATTTAAAAATAAATTATGCAAATGACAAAATGTAGATGAATATAGACACAAGCTGAACTACCGTTAAAAAAAAAGGCACAAACTGTTAAAAAAACCGTTAAAAATAAAAAAAGACAAACTGAATTGTAGCTTAAAAGAAAAGGAACCAACAGTAAGATAGAAACTATGAAGCAAGCACATCGACATGGATACTGAGACGTCAATACTGATGATAATTTAAGAAAATTACATATTTCAATGTATTTATAAGTGTCGTGTTGGTGTCCAACACCGACATGTGTCCTTTATATCCGACACGAACACGCCTAATTCGAGATATGTCTTACTTGGTAGAAATGTATTTGACAGAGAGATATATAACAAATATATTTATGTCAAAAAACTTAGCCAATAATCACTGTTGACATTTTTCCTTTTGAATGGAAGTAGTATACACTTTGTTTTCTGGAACTGAATTAATGATTAATCAATTCTATACATTATCAGTGTTACATACATGCATCAATTGGATTCATGCACGAATTATTTCTATAAAAAAATGATTTCTTTTTTTTTATTTGATTAAAAAAAAAACATCAAAACGCACATTAGTTTAGGAGCTGCGGCATTGGTTTCTTTCTTTCTTTCTTCTCCCTGTAGTTTCGTTCAGCGGCTCATCGGACGGCAACAATCACTGTTCTACTACCATTTGCAACATCCAATATGCTTTCAGGTTTCTCTTTTTACCCATTTCTACTCTTATCTCATTTTTTTTGCCTGTTAGTGATACTCATGCACCCCACTTGTTTGTTGAATTGCCTAGCTCACATGGTTATGTAATTTTGTGCCGGGGAAGCATTAAGCATTACCCTATCAATCTAAAAGAACAACTGCAGTGGTTTATTGTGCTACTGAAATTTGTATAGTTGGAGTTGGAGAGTCAGTGTTGTAAACAATGAACTGCGGAAAATAGTGATTTGTTCAAATTTTGTTATGCTAGAGTGTTATTGCGCCACTATATGATAACACTTTGTACTAAATAGCATATTGTGAAACAATTTGTTCAAATTCTACTATGCAATAATGCTATAGCCGCTATTTGACTAAATATTAATCGTTTTGATTAACCCTCCCTGCAGACATTGATAATCACTATAATCTTTTGGAATTACAAATCCCCTAGTTTCTTGTATACAGTTTTATCATAGGATATATGATTTTCTGAATGGCTTCTCAATTGTTAGTACTTAGTAATCAAATTCTTATTCTCATCGCTGTTTGGAGTTGATAACATATATAGTACATCTCTATATGCACATTGTGTTGTTTTCACTAAATGTTAATCTTCAATTTTGATAAGTTACTCTGATTGTTGATGGGTTGTCTGTGTAATGCATTTTATTAACCAACTGTTTTCTAGTAATGGCCACAATTGTTCTCGATTATAATATTCTTAAAACTGGCGTTAATTTTATAAACAGTAAGTTTTCAATCTCTGAATTTTTGCTGTGACTTTAAATGTTTTGTCCCGAGTGAAGTATGGAATTTTCTGTGTGCAAAACAGATCTCGTGTTGTCGCACAGGATATTTAGGTGTTTGGCAACAAGAACAGTGTTTACTGAGCAGTGTCCTCAGTAAACTCTCTGTCAATGCTAGATCTGGAGATAACTGATGGCTTCTTTAATGAGCATGCCACTGGATTTTTGCCGAGGAAAATGAAATAGCCTGCAGTTGACCTTTTGTTATTTGCATCAACCCCAAACAAAATGACAATATGCACCCATTTTCTTTGCACTCTCGAGTTGCACTTTCAGCTCCTTGGCATTGTTGGCTTTGGATTGAGAGGCAAAGTTCCTAGTTCCTCCCGAATTTGATACGCATGATCACACCTTACCGTGGAAACCATGAGATGTTCTGACATTGAAACAAGAAGCCATCGTACTGGAAGTTGATCTTGCGCTCCCAATTGAGCTACACTTCATTTAGATTTCTGTTGAGTTTTATACTTTATAGTACTGACATAATTCTGAGGAACTGTATTTTTACCTTCAATAAAGCAGAAGGAGCTTGTTGCCTCTGAATGTAGCTAATGCTTGACTTCGTTGGTAAAATATTCGCTTCACTAAGTTTGAACAAGAACGGACTTGTGGGACGCATAGCTTCAGCCTCCATTGAGGATCTGAATTTCTGATACCATAAAGACAATGGAACCAAGAGAATAAGAGACAAGTTGAAGTAAACCAATGAGCTTGGTAAACCTTACAGATCTGGATGAGATGCATAGTTTCAAGTAAACTAATTTCTAACCAACTCACAACAGATTTATAATGAAACTGATTTCTTACTAATTCTTCTACAAGAAAGCTAACCAACTCCTAAACGCATTAACTAGTCTCTTTACATATCTACATTTCATGTAGCTACTTAGCATTTTTATGTAGTTTTTATTAGTGAATGGTGACCATGAATTTTCTATGTACTTTAATATTCCATGTATATTATTGTTTTTATGACCTTGCAAGCTGTATTCTTTTTGTACAGGTTCAACCACTGGGAGTTACTTGGAACTTAGAGCCACAAACTTCCAGAGAAGACCAATTCCAGGTAGTCTGGTCTTTATTTATTTACTGAGTATATTATCTTTCTTCTAGTATATCTCTCAATTTTCTGGAAATCAAAGTAGTCCTATTCCTCATGCAGATTTAGTTTCACGTTTATGCTTGTATTATTTGTAAAGCGTCATGGATCTAGGTCATAAATCGTAAATGAGACACTTTTTAAATGAAAGCTTCAAATTTCTAAGTGCAAGGTTTTGTCTGAAATGTTTAAATAATTTCTGTAGGGTTGAGAGGAAATAAGCTTTAAATTTCTAAGTACAAGGTTTTGTCTGAAACATTTTAAATATAATTTCTGTAGGGTTGAGAGCAAATAAGCTTCAAACTTCTAGTGCAAGGTTCTGTCGGAAGTATAAAGTTTCCTGCAAACTTACCGAGTTAGGAATCGATTCATGCTCCTCAAAGGAACTTGAAAAGATTAAACCTTTGGTTAAGATGTGCGGCATTACATCAGCTAAAGATGCTGCTATGGCGGCCGAAGCTGGTGCAAACTTTATTGGAATGATCATGTGGCCAAACTCAAAACGTTCTGTTTCACTTTCTATTGCAAAGGAGATATCAAAAGTTGCAAGAGATTATGGAGCAGATCCTGTTGGAGTATTTGTCGATGATGATGCAGAAACAATACTAAGAGCTTCTGATGCAGCAAATCTTGAGTTTGTGCAGGTATGTTATTACCTGACTTTTATGCTTGTTTGACGACAATTAAATGCTTGGTGACAATCAAATCTTGATTTTGGACAATGCAGCTTCATGGGTCTGGTTCGCGGGCAGCTTTTCCATCTTTAATTCAGGAAAATCATGTAATATATGTTCTCCATGCAAATGGGGATGGGAGCCTTTTAAACACAATTCCTGATGAAGAGTGTTCTCTAGTTGATTGGGTGCTGGTAGATAGCGCAAAAGGTGGCAGGTAAAGGCATAGTTCTTGTATAACTTAGTCGGCATCTGCTTGTCAGATTATCTCTTTTTTCTGCATAATAATGTCTTGGAACTCACGAGCGGTCTTTGCAGTGGCGAAGCATTTGATTGGGCCCAGTTTAAATTACCAAAAATTAGAAGCAAATATGGTTGGCTCTTAGCAGGAGGGATCAATCCAAAGAATGTTTGTGAGGCTCTGTCTACTCTCAAACCTGAAGGGGTGGATGTCAGTAGCGGCATATGTGCATCAGATGGCATGCAGAAGGATCAATCAAGAATAGCTTCCTTCATGGATGCAGTACACTCTGTTCAGTACTGAGGCACCTTAAATTCTTATAAACCTCAAGAAAGGTGATTTTGTAATTTCATAATATATCCATTTTGTTTTTAAGTCCCATTTGTATCCCCAAAGTTCTTTCTTCATAGAGACTGCTTTCTAGGCATGAGAATATTGTAATGCTGTGTGATATATGGACACAATTCATTTACAAATCTTAATCTTAATCTTATCTTAATCTTAATCTTATTTTAATCTTAATCTTATCTTAATCTTATCTTAATCTTAATCTTATCTTATCTTAATCTTAATCTTAATCTTATCTTATCTTATTTTAATCTTATCTTAATCTTAATAAAAGTAAGATTTTGCTTCATGTTAACCCTAATTTTTTCCCTCCTAATTGCTCTCTTAATCTGTTAACCCTAATTTTTTCCCTCCTAATTGCTCTCTTAATCTCACAACCACATATTAATTACTATGGCCCGCCACTTATTAAATCTTCTTCAATTTAAATTTTGAATTTGCATTTATTAGTTTCTATTTTATTTTATTTTTTGACAAAAGTCTTTATTAGATTTATGCATTGAAAATAAAATATTATTAAATGCTCGCATAAAATATAGCACAATAGAATATTATACCTAAAAATGTGGCATCTTTCCATTATCTCTCTCTATCATTATACGTTTCTGATTCTTTTATTCACGATTTTCTCTTCTTGCTTCTCACTCACCGCTCTCTCAACCCATTTTTTTTTATCTTCTCCCTCAGTATCTTCCTTCTTCTGTCTCTATATCTCAACTCAATTTTTGATCGGTATCAACCTGCACACCCTCTCTCTAGACAATATAGTACCACGAAGGAGAAGAGGAAGAAGCACCGATTTTTGTTATTGGCAAAAAAGATGAGTATATCAATCTAGATTTGTAAGTAATTTCTTTTTTTTTTTTATAGTTATTTATTGTTACAATTTTTAAGTGTCAAATCTAAAATAGTTTTTTTTTGTTTCATTTGTAGATTTGATTTTTTGCTTCGTTTTGTTGCGGTATTGATGTTAATATAAAAATTTTGTTGATGCTTACGTGTTAAATCTTTCTCTTTTTCTTGGTCTCAACGTCCTCGAATTTCGTTTTTATCTTCCACCTTTTCTACTTTCTCAATCTTTTCGTCATTTTACTTTTTTTTTTTGATTCGCTCAATACCTTTCCTATGTGAGAATGAGGCATCACCTATATCATATTTGTTATTTTTGTTATGCTAATGAGGTTTTTCTACTGCTGCATATTTGAAAGAAAAAATAAAATTATGAGTGACATTTTTTTTGTTTTTTTTTTTGGTACATATGAGTGACATTTGTTATTATCAAGTAATTTTAAACTTTATTTATTTATTTATTTATTTATTTATTTATTTATTTATTTATTTATTTATTTATCTGTTTCACTCCTCTACTTAATGATTTATTATGATCTCTGCCACCATTTGTACCGGCTAATTTAAGTGTCAATATAGTTATATTATGTTTTGATTTCATTTTATTTTTTTATTTGTAATTTTAATTATGACAATTTAAATCGTATATCTATCACTCCGCAACATCCGTACAACGCATCGGTCAGAGTCTAGTTTTAATAAAAGAATTGATGCTGATTCACAAAGTTGATCAAATGGTCAAAAGAGATTAAAAGAGTAACTTGTTTGGAGAATCTGACTTTGATGCTTTTATCAGTTTGCCTTTGAAACTAAGAGCTCCTTATGCTTTAATGTATATATCATCTCTCAAAGCTTGCCACATTCTTTTACTTTTTCCTCCATATGTATTACCTTGACTTGGAAAAAAGTCATGTCCCCACCATTGATATAACATCAAATGGAAGTAAAGTTGGCAAGTACATATAATAATAAAACAAGAAGCTGGTGTACTGAATACACTTGAAAAAACCACAAGCTATATCTTAGCTTTTACTTTTCTCAAACAAAAAGATACTAATAATTTGATCTTTGCATTACTAAAGCATTCAATTACCAATCAATTAGTTAGCCTTAACAATTTTGATTTTAGTTTGTCCCATGTTATGCCAAACCAACTTGTTGAATGATTGAAGAGTGACAGTTCAATAGTTCTGAAAGAAACTTCATCTATAAACCTTAAAATGGTGAACATTAAACTGATATGGTCACACCAAGTCACCAACTGAAAGATGAAATATCCACAATCGTAATGAGTGGGTGGGATTGATCAAATATCATATGATTTCTTTATGAATATGTCCATAAACAAGAGTAAACCTAATAAAAACTTTAATTGTTCCCACATATTAGGTGAACAACAATTTGCAATCATGAATAAAAATGTATAAGTTACAAGCAACTTAGCTAAGATAAGGCTCAATTATTTTATAGGTCAAAGATCTAAGAGTGGATAAATTCACAATCCCTTCATTTTAATTAATGATTAAGAACTAATACAGATTAACAAACATTTTATTTTAAAAGTGGTTGGATTTAGATCATCATCACTAATTGAATTGTAGTACTATTACTTGGCTCTACTAAGAAGAAATTTGTGATCTTACAAATCTCTCAATAAAACATGTTAGCGACCCAATGCAACACTCCCCTCCATTAAGATACTAAATTAAGAAGAAAAGAACATTCTCTGACCAACTATCAATAATCAATAAATAAAAAATTTTGCAGAATAACTTTTCACACACTCTAATATTACTTTAGATGTATATATTAAAAACTATAGTGAAGTTTTTGCCGTTCTGAAATACTCCTCTTTTAACAAAATATATTATCTGAAATTTCATGATTAATATATGTGATTCTTTTACAAATGTCGGATGGAGAAAATTGCTCCCAAAACATTGGCTTGCAGTATGAAACTGAAAGTCAACAATATTGTATTTTTTTAATATTAATTCTTTGGTTTCCAGAAGAATGAGTCTCGTTAATTTAGAGTTCGGCCGCGAGATAAGTAAAGACTAATTAAGAATTATTTTTATCAAGAATCGAACTCGGGTTCTCAATTGCTCCCAAAACATTGGCTTGTAATATGAAACTGAAAGTCAACAACATTGTGATTGTTTAATATAAATCTTCTGGTTTTCAGAAGAATGAGTCCCGTTAATCTAGAGTTTGGCTACGAGATAAGTAAAGACTAATTAAGAATTATTTTCATCAGGAATCAAACTCGGATTCTCCTGAACGATTCCTCTTATAAAATCTCTTTAAATGCTTGAATCCAATATCTTGGTTAGACAACAACATTGTGTCTATCAAAGAGTCAAAACTCCACCACATGATTCCACCCTTTCAACTCACTCAGACTAAGACCAACTCTAAAACTGAAGCCTTTGAGATCACTCTTTTGCATCTCTACTCTCACATCACATATTGTCTGAAAAAGATAGCCATAGATAATACAAATGGATATAGGAATTAAAAATTAGATAAATCACAATAGCTTACTAGTGTGAGGAACACAACTCTCCTTCACCAACAACATATATTCTGTCATAGTTTCTTCAAAGACAACAAACATTTCACCAAACCTCAACTAAACAAAAATAGTCTAATAATAATTTTAATTTATCTAAAAATTAAAACCTTAAATAGTACAAAAATAGAAAATCTATTTGTTTTTTCTTCATAATTTTCTTTATTTCTTTCTCTATATTTCTAAGTTCTGACCTTTCCTTTCACAACAAAAGCCTTCTTTTATTCACTCTTTCTCTCTAAACTCTCTCTTCCATGCAGTTTCTTCACTGCAAGAACAATCTTTTCTACTCAGAAACTGTGGCAATGAAAGGCAAAAAGAGCAAAAGCGTTTCCATTTTCTTTGTGGTGTTCTCATTATTCCTCTTTGGAATCTTCATGTACAACGAGGATGTGAAATCAATAGCTGAGTTTTCATTCTCTAGGATCAAATTCAAAACTCAAGAAATCCAACAAGAAAAACCAGAACCAGACAATTCTGTTCAAAGGGATATCAAGAAGAACACTGAGGAAATCGAAGAACCGATTAATTTCAAAGCGGTTGTGTTAAAGAAGAAAAAAGAGAAGATTTTGTTACCTCTAAAAGATTGTGATTTGTTTACAGGAAAATGGGTTCTTGATAATGTGACACATCCTTTATACAAAGAAGAACAATGTGAATTTCTTACTTCACAAGTTACCTGCATGAAGAATGGAAGAAAGGATTCTCTGTATCAAAATTGGAGATGGCAACCAAGAGATTGTTCTTTACCAAAGTATGCATTTTTTATGTTTTTGATTAATTTTCTTGTTTTAGTTTGATAGTGTTTTAATTATTGATTAAAATTTGTATTAACTTGTGATTAAGGTTTAAACCAAGAGTTTTTCTTGAGAAGCTTAGAGGGAAAAGGCTTATGTTTGTTGGAGATTCATTGAATAGGAATCAATGGGAATCATTGATTTGTTTGGTTCAATCTGTTATTCCTCAAGGCAAAAAAAGCTTGAACAGAACTGGTTCTCTTTCTACCTTCACAATTCAGGTTTGTCTTTTTTTTTTTTTTTTTTTTACGTTTTAAATCACGGTCGCGGTAATAATTGCGGTTAAATATAGTTTATGATTCCTCAATCGTAGTCGCATTGTAGTCGAACACCGAAATCATGATTGAATCAATAAAACAATCGAACTATATTAAAATTGGTTAAATTACTGTTTTGATCCCTTAACTAAATCGTTGGTTTCACTTTAATCTCTTGATTCATGTTCAATCAGTTGAATCTGTCGGTTACCTACACAAAGTCACATATTTATTAATTGCAATTTGATTATTGTTGCAATAGTATCCAGTAATTGAGTTTTGGGCCATTGATATTGACTAGCTAGCTGGTTATGTTTGTGTGTGTGCAGGACTACAATGCTACAGTGGAATTCTATTGGGCACCATTCCTTGTAGAATCAAATTCAGATGATCCAACGTTACATAGCATATTGAACCGTATTATCATGCCTGAATCAATTGAAAAACATGGTGTGTATTGGAAGAATGTGGACTACCTGATTTTTAACACTTACATATGGTGGATGAATACTGGCACTATGAAAGTCTTGTAAGCAAGCATAACATTAAACTATATAATAATATTGAACTTTATAAGTATCTTATTTTTTTGAAGTAAATTTATTAAACTAATTTGTTTGTTTCTTATGTTTAAGACGAGGGTCGTTTGATGAAGGATCAACGGAGTATGATGAAGTCCCTAGGACAATAGCATATAGGAGAGTACTTGAGACATGGTCAAAATTTGTGGATAACAACATTGATCCAAACCGCACCAAAGTTTTCTTCAACAGCATGTCCCCTCTTCATATCAAGTAAGTAACTAGTATATTTATTTTTTCCTTTTCATTTTTCTAAAAGAAAGTGATTTGTAGTAAATAATCACTAACTACTTTTGTGTTATATAACTAAAAGTGTGTCAAATTTTCAATTCTATATGTTTTTGGTGCTACTTTACTTTGTGCCTAACCATGCTGCTAATAGCCACATTTTTTTATTTATATAACTAAACTTGTCTTTTCATGAAGGGCTTAAATCATAATCTTCGTCACAAAATAAAAATCATAATCTTAATGGCTAGCACGAAAGGATCTTAGAATAATAGCTATATTATTTTTTATACATAAAATATTTTAATGCCATTAGGTGAGACCATCCATGCTTTAACCTTATTTAATAAAATAGTTCTCATTTTCATGTTAGATATCTTAATTGGTGACCCACTACTACAATGTGTCATATTTGATATTTGTGCTAATTTTATAGTTTTTTCACATTTTTGTGTTAACTTTTGAACTACATGAATTCTAACATTTGTAATTTATTTTTTACCAATATGACATTTTAGGAGTGAAGATTGGAACAATCCTCATGGAATAAAATGTGCAAAGGAAACTAAACCAATTTTCAACATGTCCGCTACATTTCAAGTTGGCACGGATCGACGTCTTTTTGTCATTGCAAATAATGTGACAAAATCAACGAAAGTGAAGGCCGATTTTCTAAACATAACCACATTATCCGAGTATAGAAAAGATGCACATACTTCGGTTTACACAATACGTCAAGGCATAGTGTTAACTCCACAACAACAAGCTGATCCTGCTACTTATGCAGATTGTATCCATTGGTGTTTACCAGGATTACCTGATACATGGAATGAGTTGCTTTATACACGCATAATGTTTCATTCTTGACTAACAATGTATAGATATATTCTTTGACACTTTTTTTTTTTTGTTACTTCAATAGTTTCCACAAAAAATCATGTAATTTTTTCTTTGGAAATTTGTTTTAGCTTTTCTGTTTCTAGTTGCTGAGCTTGCAAGCAGAGCAAGCACCTCAATTGTACAATCAATGCTTGAAAAGAAAATAAAGTAGTTTACATATTTGTGTATGTGACTGGAAAAAAGTGCACCAATATTGTTGTAAAGAGCTTTGGTTTAATTTATGTTTCTACTCTAGGGATAAAATATTTGAGAAATGAAAAAATATTACAGCTAAGATATCACAGGAAAAAAATGTTGGCAAGAAATCATAGCTTATATGTTGTCCTTAATGTCAAGACTATTCACTACTTTATACTGGTTTCTTGTTAGATCTTGTTGTTTCACGTGACTGATACGTTTTGTTGGATGATACTTGGACAAAAATTTGTGTTATGTCTTTGCTTGAACAAAAATTTCCAGTTGTGATTTTAATGTCCTCAGTCCCTATTATATTGTAGACAAGTTAATATGGAGTGTTGTACAACTGATTTAATACACTCATTTGATTAAATAATGTTATTAGCATATGTTTTAGCGTCAATGTTAAACGGTGCCTTCGGACAATTGTTAACCATTGGGTATTTGTTATACAATAAATGTACATAAAAGTTGTTTTCTTCTTTTTTTGGTTTTCACCGCTAGTTTAACCTGGTTTGGAGGTCAGTTCTGGCATCAAGAAGTTCCAGCCCCCTCCCGATCGTAGCTGCGGGGGATCGAACTGTGGTCCTCCCTACCAAGTTCAACGTCAATCACCACTAAATGTCGTTTTCTAGAGAAGTCATTTATAGTGATAAGCAGTCCACCGTGAATCGATGTTTAAAATTATCTTAAATTTTAACAAATATCAACAATATTTTTTAAAAGTAAAAAATCACGACTCTTTTAATCTTTACAACTAAAAAAAAAAACAAGATTGATGTCGGTTTCATATGAGTCACTTTTTTATTTTTGGTTGTTTTAATCAATTCGGTATCAATTAATTCATTATTTAAGTTGTAAAAATAATGGTAACCATTAACTTATACATTCAAACAACAATATATATCGTCAATAAAAATTTAAATATTTTTTAACTATATGATCCACCATGAACGACTTATAGTAGTAGTCATATTAAATTTTTTCCCAAAACACAATAACACATATGGATGATAAAATATTGTGTGACCATGATGAGCCACCCCTATCTACCTCCACCTTGAGTGAATGGCGAAATACTAGGATAAGAATTTTTTACAATTCGAAAAGAACACAATAACCAATTATATCCGTTGATTTCACATCAGACGGATTATAATACACATAAATCAAACAGATTTAAACCATTCATTAAGATCGGGCGGCTGCCACTATAACTGTGTAGTTACAGCAGACAATTGGTAAGAGTTCCAATTCAAGTGAGAAATAGGTTGAGGTGGCTAAGATAAGCGGATAAGATTCTTGGAGCTCCAAGAACCTCCTTCATCGCGCCAAGACTCTGCTCCTTCCCTGATTCTTCTCTGAATCTTCACCTGGTGTGAGCTTTCCCTTTTTTCCCTCTCTTTTCCTCTCTCGTTTGCTTTGGTTACAGTTTATGTGGTTATCTCCCTTGTGGATGGTTTGTGGGCTGTTGCATAATCTCTGATCTCTTTTGTTTTTGGACCTCTCCTCCTTCTTGCCTTGAACTCTCCTGTGTTCTTGTTCTAACCTTCCATCTGTTTTTGTCTTTCATATCTTTCACCATGAATCACCAAAAACCTACACAGAAAAGGACTCTCCATCTGAACTCCTCCCAAAGCACCTCTCTTCACCCTCTTGAAATTCAACACCGCCTGCTTGCAAACACCCCTGAATCTAGTTCTGAAATACCTGAAACCCCTCCCTCAAACAACCAAAATCACTCGCACAACAGAAACCACTCTACTGAATCTCCAAGAACCAGTCCAAGTTTCATTGTTTACCCTGAAAACATTGTAGATGAAGGAGTTAATGCATGTAAAAGGAGTATATTGGGAAAAATCATCACAGAAAAACCAATCCACACAAGCTCAATACAAAATGGATTAGATAGCATCTGGGGATCTCCCCAGGGATTAAAAGTCCAAGAAATTGAAGAGGGAATACTGCAATTCTTTATCCACAGGCCAATTGATCAAGAAAGGATTCTACTGGGTAATCCTTGGATATTCAGAAACTCATGGTTAATTGTGAAGGCATGGGATAGAGCTGTTGATCCTAGATTGGTGGATTTCACTCATGCTCCTGTGTGGATACAGCTATGGGGATTACCACCTCACTGCAAAACAAAGAAGATGGGAGAATGTATTGGCAATCTTTTGGGCAAGTTTGAGAATGCGGAATTCTATGAGTATCCTGGAAAGAAGATGATCATCAAAATCAAGGTGGCTGTCAATGTGGAAAACCCAATCAAAACTGGCCTCCTGATAGGAAACCACAGGGATGGGACTACATGGATTGATTTTCGTTATGAGAAACTACCTCAAGTATGTTTCAGATGTGGAATCCTAGGACATGGGGACACTGTGCCAAAATGAGCCTCTTAAGGGGGAAGATGTTGCCCCTCTTCGCCTATGGATTCGATCCAATCAATATGGAAGAAGGGTTATGGAGGAGAAAGATAGGAAATATCACAGCAACCCTTCAATGTCAAAAACCTATGGTCAATACAGCCCAACCATCCCTGAAAGCATGCTTGCACAAATGGAAGCCATGAAACTCCAAGAGGAGCAGGAAGCTGAAGGCTCTAGGTTCACACAAAGCCACCAGCAGACACAACATCCCTCTACTCCTACATGGCACAGAGCTCCTAGACAAAATGCTCTTCAAAGTGAGCCTATGGAAACAAGTCCCTCACCATCTCAGCAGAATGTTGTCAAGAGGCCTAGACTAGAGACAGCAATGGAAGAAGGCACAAACACTCAATTGGCAGGACCTGCTCTGCAGGCCAGCCAGATCCAATGAAAATCTTATCTTGGAACTGTCAAGGGATTGGCAACCCTAGGACAGTCAGAGCTCTGAAGAAGCTCATTGCCTCCCACCAACCTGACATTGAGTTTCTCATGGAGACTAAGCAGCTAAGTACTAAGATGATTTTTTTACAGAACTTTATGACTATGTACAACTCAAAAATTGTGGATTGCTCCACCACTGGTGGGGGTAGAGCTGGGGGCCTTGCCCTTCTGTGGAAAAACTGTAACATTGATTTGAATGTGATTGACTTTGATTTTAACTACATTGATTGCCTTATAAATTCTGATAGCTTTAATTGGCGTGCTACTGGTGTCTATGGGTTTCCTTCCAACCAGCAAAAATTACTTACTTGTAATTTGATTTCTGATCTTAAAAATACTAGGACTAATGATAACTGGCTGGTTTTTGGGGATTTTAATATGGTTTTAAGCTCTGATGAAAAAGTAGGAGGCAATCTAATTGACTATAATATCACTAATCAGTTTAGAACCACCCTGGATGCTTGTGACCTTATTGATCTAGGTTATGTTGGGGATAATTTTACCTGGCATAATAGACAAGATGAGCCCAACTACATACAAGCTAGACTTGATAGATTTTGCGCATCTAGTAACTGGATCTATCACTTTTCTTTTTACAAAAATAATCATCTTCTTAGATATGGATCTGATCATAATCCTATTCTACTTAATTTTTCCTCTAATTTCCCTGGCAGGCACTCTCAAAGCAACTATTATTCCAAAAAAATTGAGCAAATGTGGATCAAAGATGAGGAGTGCTACCAGCTCATTAAAAAGGGTTGGCAGGGGCAGGATCCAAATCTCCAGAAAAAGTTGCAGGCTACTTTGGAAAACCTACACAAGTGGGGCCAGAATAAGTTTGGAATACTACCAAAAAGAATTAAGGCAGCCCAGAAAGATCTCCTTCAACTGTAGGCCACAAACAATAAGGGCTCCTTAATGGGATTAGTCAGAAGCAAGGAAAAACAATTAGATGATTTACTCCATAATGAAGAAATGTGGTGGAATCAAAGATCTAGAGTGCTTTGGTTACAACATGGGGATAAAAACACAAGTTTCTTTCACCATAAGGCTTCTCAGAGAAGAAGGAAAAACAGGATTGAAAATATCAAAGACAAAAATGGGGAAGATCATTATGACCAGGAGAAAATTGAAGAAGTCCTTATTGCTCACTTCTAGGACCTGTTCACCAACCAGGATACCATGCATATAAATACCACTGTGGAAGCTGTTAGAAACACCATCACTGAGACTATGTATACCTACCTGGAGGCCCCTTTCACTAGTGAAGAGGTGATAAATGCCATAAAGGGTATGAAAGGTTTGGCAGCCCCTGGGCCTGATGGTATTCCTGCCCTCTTCTATCAGACTTATTGGGATATAGTGGGGCCAGAGGTCACCCAAGCTGCTCTTCAGGTCCTAAATGAGAAGAGGAGCTCTAAACCTTTTAACTACACTAATATTTGTCTTATTCCAAAGAACAACAATCCACAACACCCTAGTGACTATAGACCCATCTCCTTGTGTAATGTTACTTTAAAAATCATCACAAAAACTATTTCAAACTGACTGAAGTTAATTCTCCCCGAGGTCATCAGCCAAAACCAGAGTGCCTTTGTTCCAGGAAGGCTTATAACTGACAACACTCTGGTGGCTTATGAGGTTTTTCACCATTTCAGTCAAAGCAAGAACAAAACAGGTTTCATGGGGATAAAGACAGATATGGCAAAGGCCTATGATCGTGTGGAATGGCAGTTTTTGCAGGCTACTATGGAAGCTATGGGTTTCCCTCATCACCTTACTGACACTATCATGGATTGCATCTCAAATGTTACTTTCTCAATCCTTGTTAATGGGAAGCCCTCACAACATTTTACTCCTCACAAAGGCCTGAGACAGGGAGACCCCATATCACCCTATCTTTTTATTCTATGTGCTAATGTTTTGTCTGCTAACATCCTAAAAGCCCAACAGGCAAGAAAGATCCATGGCATCAAAGTGGCCCATGGGGCCCCTGAAGTTAGTCATCTCCTATTTGCTGATGATAGTCTTTTGTTTTGCAGAGCATCCAAAGAAGAAGCCCATGAGATAAAGAGCATCATAAAAGACTATCAGGAAGCTTCTGGCCAGTTGGTGAATATGGATAAATCTGAGATTATGTTCAGTAAGCACACACCCTCATAAATTAGGCCAATAATCCATCAGATCCTCCCTATGCAGCAAGTTTCTCACTTCTCTAGATACCTTGGTATGCCTACCCAAATAGGCAGATCTAGAACAAAGGTTTTTGACAATATTCAGGACAGGATATGGAAGAAGCTAAGAGGATGGAAGGAAAAACACCTATCTTTTGCTGGCAGAAACACCCTAATTAAAGTTGTGGCTCAGGCTATTCCCACATATATTTTGAGCTGCTTTCTTCTTCCAAAAGGCCTATGTCAGCACATTGAAAGTATGACATATAAGTTTTGGTGGGGAGCCTCTAATGACAAGAGGAAGATTCATTGGGTAAAGTGGAGCCAACTGTGCAAGACAAAGCAGGCAGGAGGCCTAGGTTTCAAAGGCATTAGAGAATTTAATGAAGCCTTACTGGCAAAACAGGGCTGGAAATGCATAACACAGCCTGATTCTCTGTTAGCAAAGATCTTAAAAGCTAAATATCACCCTAAGTGTGATTTTCTTCATGCAAAGCCTAGTCAGAATATGAGCTATACCTGGCAAAGTATGCAGAAAGCCAGCTGGGTCCTGAAAAAAGGAGGACTTTGGACTGTGGGAAGTGGACAGAACATACATATATGGGAAGATAACTGGTTACCTGAGCAGGCAGGCTTAAAAATCTTAACAAAAAGACAAGTAGAAACCCCTCAGACATGGGTCAAGGATTTGATCTTGCCTATTTCAAAGTCTTGGAACAGGGGCCTCATCACAAGGCTATTTCACCCTTTTGAAGCTCAGCAAATCCAAACTATCCCTATCACGGATACTAACTACCCAGATGAGTTTATTTGGCCTAAAACAGCTGATGGAGAATACACAGTAAAATCGGGCTATCAAGCTATCCAAGAATGGAAGAAAACAGAAAAAGATCCCTCCTCTAGCCTCTCTGTGGCAGATCATCCTATATGGAATACTATATGGAGCACTAGGAATCCCCCAAAGCAAGCCCACCTGATGTGGAGAATTCTACACAATGGGTTACCTGTAAAAAGTAATCTCAACAAGCGTGGCATAAACTGCATCCTTCTTTGCCCCAGATGCCAGGAAAAAGTTGAAGATATCAACCATGTTTTCACAGGCTGTGTCTGGGCCAAACAGGTTTGGTTTGCTTTTGCCCTCAATCAAAGATTTGAAAACCTACCTAACACTAACTTTATTTCCTGGCTTCATGAAAATCTTCCAAAAGCCCACAAAGATACTATTGACCTAATTGTTACCTTCTGTTACCACATATGGAAAGCTAGAAATCGCCTAATTTTCCAACAAAAAGACATACCTGTTTCAGACATCATTGAGCAAGCTATCTCCTCTCTCCATGAGTACAAGCAGCACCAAAAGCACAAACCCTCTGGAGCTCGCTCGCCTACTCCTCTGTGCAGCCACGAAATAAACTGGAGTCCTCCTCCCATAACTACTCTAAAAACCAACGTGGATGCTCACTATCATGGTGATGGTCGTTGGGGCTTAGGGTGGGTTGTGAGGCAGGAGGATGGAAGTTTCCTCGGAGCTGCAATAAGGATGGTAAGCGCGCATAGTGCCATTGAAGCGGAAGTCAGAGGGCTAGAAGCAGTTCTGGGTGACATTGGAAGATATCAAGGGAAATAGATGATTATTGAGATGGACGCAAAAATGGTGGTTGAAGCTCTGAAGAAGAAAGTGTTTCCTAGGGTTTATTGGGAGAAAATTGCGAAACGGTGTAGTATAATGTTAGAAAACTGTGACAATGTTTCGCCGGGTTGGGTTCGTAGGACCCGAAACAAAGTGGCTCACAACTTAGCTAAATGGGCTAGTGTTAAGCCCAACAAAATTTGGTTTTCTGATGTACCCCCTCAAATCGCCCTTCATATCCAAAATGATATGAAGTCCGGTGTTGTTTAATAATATGAGTTTGTTTTGATTCAAAAAAAAAAAAGTGAGAAATAGGTTGAAATTAAAACGCGGGTGCGAGTATGAAAATGTGAAAACAGCAATCCATATTTGATTCAGGCCCAGCCCATTCCATACCCATCATTTCATTCCTGCTATATACTGCTACTACCCTCTCGCCGCACAAATTCTCCAAAACCAATTAGGGTTTCGCCTCTGGTACGTTCTCTCCCACACCATTTTCCCTTCGTTTTTCTTCTTCTCTATAATCTAACACCTTTTCTCTCTCGTTTCTCTTCATTTGCAGCTGTAAGAACTGATTCTAAATCAAAATGAGGTATATTCTACTTCTTCTGCTTTATTACATTACATAATCCATTAATCGAATTTAATTGTAGTCTGTTTTTTGTTTTGAGATCCATTTCTGATTCTTGATTCTAGTGTTTCTGATTTGTTTATGGTTGATGGTTTTGTAGTAAGCTTCAGAGTGATGCAGTGAGAGAAGCTATCTCTCGAATCATGGCTGATTCCAAGGAGAAGAACCGTAAGTTTGTGGAGACTATTGAACTTCAAACTGGACTCAAGAACTATGACCCACAAAAAGATAAGCGTTTCAGTGGCTCTGTTAAGTTGCCCCATATTCCTCGTCCTAAGATGAAGATTTGTATGCTTGGAGATGCTCAACATGTTGAAGAGGTATATATATGCTTCAATTATTAAGCTGTTCTGTGTATATGCAATTAGTTGATGTATTGTAGCCAAATTGAATCACTGGCTTTATTGCTTTATAGTTCATCCTGCTCTAATGATTTATTGCTTCATAGTTTGTAGACCATTTCATTGTTGTTTTGTTTAATTATTGATTGTTACCATTTATAAACCAATACAGTGTGCGATTTTGTTATGTTTTAGTGAACTTTTTATGGATAATGATAACTAGAATGAAGAGTGTTGTGTCTAGTGTGATAGAAAGTTACAACCATAGAATTACTTGATTTTTAAACCTGTTTTGTATTATAGTTTACACTTATTATGGATAATGATAACTAGAATGAAGTGAAGTGTTGTGTGTAGAGTGATAAAAAGTTATGACCATAGGATAGGACAACTTGATTTTTTACCTTGTTTTCAAAACACATAATTGTTGCTCCTTTTCTTTGAATCGATATTATAAAGCTTTTATAGTGAATATCACTGCTCTTGTATAGTTATCTTTCCGGTTCTTGCCTAGTCATTTTTGTTTATCTACTCTTTTAATTTGCAGGCTGAGAAGATAGGTTTGGAATCCATGGATGTTGAAGCCTTGAAGAAGCTCAACAAAAACAAGAAGTTGGTGAAGAAACTAGCCAAGAGGTATCATGCCTTCTTAGCTTCTGAGGCTGTCATTAAGCAGATTCCTCGTCTCCTGGGTCCTGGTCTCAACAAGGCAGGCATGTTTTTTTTCCCTATTTAGTTGGGATTTTCATTTTTATCTTTTGAAATTTGTGAGCATTTGGCACATTTATTTGGAATATTTTATATGATGAATTGCATGCTGTTTATCTTTTGATTTTGAGTCCTAGCTTCCTAAAAATATTTAAAATGAATTTCACACTGTTCTGTCCTTGCCAGTTTCTTTAATTTATTGTTTTGTTTGAAAACAAAATGATTAACTTTGTCCTTGAGATTTCATTATTCAGTTATAGCGTAAGTTGGGGATTTTGATATTTTGCATTATATTACAGGAAAGTTCCCAACCCTTGTCTCTCACCAAGAATCTCTTGAGGCTAAGGTTAATGAGACAAAGGCTATGGTGAAGTTTCAGCTTAAGAAGGTGCTCTGCATGGGAGTAGCTGTCGGAAATGTTAGCATGGATGAAAAGCAAATCTTCCAAAATGTTCAACTGAGTGTTAACTTCCTTGTCTCCTTGTTGAAAAAGAACTGGCAGAATGTGAGTATTCCTTGTTTACTTTACCGTTCTTTTCTTGAAGTTGTATGTTCTCTGAACTGTTTCCCATGTTACATGTACAAATGTTTGTTGGTTGCTGTGATTTCATCTATATGAAACGAGTATTTGATGGAATCCATTCTTCGATAAATGATATAATGGGAAATAGTCGTCTGATACTCTATTTTGCCTGCTGCACCCTTGACCTGCTTTCTTTCATCAGCACATAAATGTTTTCTTCATTTCTAGTACCAGTACACTAAATGTGACTCCAAATTTGGGATAGGTGGTTTGACAATTAGTTTTTTAACTTTGAAAGTGTGTGGAGTACCTGAGTTTTAATCTTTTAACTCTGATTTTACGGGCTTATTCTTCCACTCCACTGCATGCTGATTTTTTTTTCATTTGTTATCTTGGAATATTCATCTAATATAACCTATCATTGATTTCAGGTTCGGTGCTTGTATCTGAAGAGTTCCATGGGGAAATCCTACCGTGTCTTTTAGGGAAATTACTTGTCTTTTTTTCAATATTCAGTGGCTTGTTATCTCCATCAATACATTAATTGTGCTAATAGCTGGATAGAAAATTTCGTTTGTCACATTTTTGCTGGATTATTTATGGTCAATTTTTGTTATGTTTGAATATTTGATAATAGTCTTGCTTTTGTTGGTCTACCCATTTCTGCTGTCCTTAACTTTTAAATTCAGAAATCCAATAAAATTGAAAAAATATTGTAGCAAATAAATAAAAAGATTGCTTGTGTGGGACACATACGTTGTCCAGAAATTGAAGAAGTAACCCATTTTTTAGAGTTTGTCTTTCATTCTAGTCTTTGTCCAGAAATTTCATGCTTTTTGTCCCTTGCTGCAAATTCGTGTTTTGCCTCTCTCTGAGGGTTCAATACAACTTGCAAGTAAATGCTTTAAATCAAACAGTAAAATAATGCTGAGTGCAAGCAAGTGAAGCAACCATACAAAAAAGAAAGTAATATTATAATGCATAAAGCCGCAGGTAAGAAATGTATGCTGGATCTATTTTCGGCAGTAACATTAAAAGCAAAGACTATTTAATCACAAGAAATTAGTTAGTACTTGCATAATTCATAGTATAATAAAATTTACAGCGTTTGGTGAATGGTCTTACATTCTTAAATTTACGAGAGCTAACTTGATAGTAAACAAAAATTTAATGGAAAAATTAAAATAATTCAAATCATACTATAAATAAAAAAGTATCATAATAATGTCGGGGTGTGAATGGATGGGGGTGCTTGCTTTACATACTGAACTTTATTTATTTTTAACACTAAATCAAATATTGAATCTAGGCATTTCAAATTTAGAACCAACTCTCTCAACTCGATTCCTGAGTTAAGGAGTATATTTATTATTCGGAAGATCCTAAACTCTTTGTATGATTTACCGTGTTCCCTCTATATAATTCTGATAATTTGAGCTACTCAGAAGCAAATCGTTTGTCGTTTAAAAGTTGACCTCTACGTAGACTCTTGATATCATTGCAGGAGTGCTTAAATATATAATTGCATTCAAAAGACCCATTTCAAAACATTAAAATTGTTTATAAGTTGAGGATGAATGTATTTGGAATTGCAGCAGACAAGGCATATACATTGTGCAGTCTGCATACTATCAGTTTACACAAGTAATAATATATAACAATCGTCTCAACTCTCAAGGTCGAAGGAAATTGGTAAAAACTATGGAAGATTACAGCCCCGCAAAAAGTGAAAATTTTTTTATGGCGTTCACTGCGTGGTTGCTTGCCCGTGAAAAGTCGCTTAGTCCAGAGAGAAATCCATTGTAACAACAAATGCCCCCACTGAGAGCAAGTGGAATGTAATGAATGCCATTGTTCCTTTGGATGTAATACGACATGCGATGTGTGGAAGGAAACAGAAGAAGATCTGATTGTTCGTAGTTACACCAAGAATGCAATTGGCTTGTTTCGAATGATAAACGAATTTGATGTAGATAAGATGACAAGAGTTGCTATGACCTTTGGACACTTTGGTGGAAAAGGAACCAAAGGTGCGCGAAGAAGGAATCAACCCAACGACAAACTGATTTCAGCTCATCATAAGTGGATCAAACCTGCAACAGGTGATCTCAAATGCCATGTAGACACAACTTGTTACGAGGAAGATAATATCTTTTGTGTGGGAATATGCATGCGTGATGAGCATGGGAATTTCTTGCAAGCTTACATGATTGAAAAGCATGGTACTCTTGTCACAGCAGAAGCTGAAGTCGTGGGAATTAGGGAGGCTTTACTTTGGATTTGGAACAATTATAGAGCAGCTACATTAATTGAAGTGGAGAGTGATTGTTCACAAGCACTCCAAGCCATCAATTCGAGACACAAAAAACATTGAGTTTGGTAGCATTATTGTTATGTGACGAAATTTATTACCGTTAAATAACAACTGTAAAATCAATTATGTTAGGAGGCAAGCAAATCGAGTAGCTCATTACTTAACTCAAGCGACTCGTTTTATAGCTAGTCATCAAATTTATAATTATTGTCCACATTGTATTGCAACTACAATTATGAATGAAATGAATTGAGTTTGATTGTGTCAAAAAAATAAAAGAATATTTTTTTTGTGTCCCCGAGCCTTCTCATGTGCCATTTGAAATTTCAATAATATCTTGCTCGAGTTTTAAATTTTTTTTTGCGTCCCCGTGTCTTCTCACTGTGTTTAATTACAATGTCCTATTGTAATTACGGGAAGTCTGACTCTCCGCCACTAGACACTTTCTCTCTTTTGTTACAACTTTAATATTTGTTAATAGTATGTATCCAAGGGATTCTTGAAGAAGGGTGAAAAAAAAATCAACACAGTAAATGCATGCATCGTCCAATAAAATGTTATTTTTATCTGTTGAATATGAATTTAGTGGTGATTTTGTGGGAGAGTGACCGGGAGGGAAAGAGAAGTATTATAAAAAATAATAGTGGCATAGTACATTATTATAGTACCCCATAAACATCAATGGACTATTGTAGTCCAACTGTTAAAAAAACTCGCGCATCATGCACGATCTAAGTCACTCGCTCATGTCAGCGTTCGTCTCAAATCAAATGTATTAATGTTGATATTACCAATCAACGAAAAAGAAGAAAAAAAGAATCGGCTGAACTTTTACCCAATTTAGTTGTCTCAAAATCAAAGCTTACGAACTAAGCCACCAACAAATATACAAAAACCTACACTTCTATGTGCTAATCTATACAGCTCTTATTATATTTTATCTAAATCTAAAGAAAATAATATCAACTAGTATTCGTAATTGTTAAGTAATCCGATGATTAAATTCACGAAATGAAATTTCTTACATTCAAACTCAATTAAATTTCAAAAATCAGCGTCATAATACTACCAACTAAGATATACTTACGAGTTAAGACAGCTTATAATAAATTTTTTTTAACGCATTTTTTTATGAACTTATAATAAGCCTTATTAACGCATTAGCGCATAACATGAGATATTTGCTTCTCTGTCAATTCATTTTCGTAAGAAATTCTTATTCTCTTTCTCTAAACCCCGCTTTATTAGTGTCAGTGCTACCTCTTTTTCTCCTTCATTTCTCTTCTCTTCTCTCTCTTCGTGTTTTCGCTTTTGAGAGTCCAAGTTGGTGTTTCAGATCTTGCACTGATTTGAATCCCTCTTTTGACTCTTCCTTCTTCCAATTCAACCACCGCCTCAGATCTCTCCGATCCACATCACCATGGCGGCGGCCAACGCTCCGATCCTCATGCGTGAAGCTCTCACCGTTAGTCCTCTCTCTTTCTCACTATTTTCTTCGTTTTTTCTCCGTTTTTTCTTTACTCTGTTCATTCATTACTCTATCAACTCAACAGTTACAATACTTGCTTTCACGATATGTACTGATTCTTTTTATTTTTTTTTTTGGATTATGCTTTGATCGATTGTGATTTTATGAATCGAGTATACTAACCAGTGTAATGAAGTTAGATTACTGTGTTACTGTTGAGTTTGCTCAGATCTGAATGATTATTGTTTTTGTTTCTGCATGAACGTTATAATGTTGTAAATTTAATTATGAAGTTGTTGAATCTGTTTTGTGATTTGATTTTGTGTGTTGTGATTTGTAATTGCAGTTGCCAACCATTGGTATTAGTCCACAGTTCATCACATTCACGCATGTGACGATGGAATCTGATAAGTATATATGCGTTCGAGAGACGTCTCCGCAGAATAGTGTGGTTATTGTTGATATGAATATGCCAAATCAGCCTTTGAGGAGACCTATTACTGCGGATTCTGCTCTTATGAATCCTAATTCGAGGATTCTTGCTTTGAAAGGTTGGCTACAATTCCTTTTGTGTTATTCTCTCAAACTTGCATGTTTTGTTTGTAGCTAGTAATGTTGTGGATTATGAAGTACCGACACTGACACCGACATGTACACGTCGACACCGGTAACAATTTGAAAAATTGAATTACTTGAATGCAATTACATGTGTCGATGATGTCTGATACCGACATGTGTCGGGCACCGGATATGCCTTCCGTTGGAAGTGTCGGTGCTACAGAGGTTGTGGATAATATAGCTGTTAGCATTTCCATTTTGATATTGATTTGAATTATGCATGTCATCATAAAGATTAATATTTATTGGGAGCAAGTTATTTATTTATTTAATTTATTGGAGAAAGAAAACTTGAGTTTATCGAGTTTTTTTCCGTTATCAACAGCCCTCAAATATAGAAAATATTAGAAAGTGTATTTTTTGAAATTTATAAGCATTGAATTTCGTCGTGATTTCCGAAAAAACTTTCTATAGAATAGTTTCTTTACCCGCGTCCCTGTTTCCATTTAAACAACTATTTTATGAACCAAAAACCACTTATTTTCAATGTGATTGACTTCAATTAGGAGCAGACTAGAAAGTCTTAATATATTGGCTTCATGTATCCCGATTGCTAGGGTACATACTTGATGGCGGTTTTCTCAAGTATCAATCAACGCGTCTTGGGCCGGATTGACTAGCCCAGCCCACGAAAGCTCAGTTTTAATCAAGTCTAAGTGAAGCATATATCTTTAATGGACTTGTCTTGAGGAAACAAATCAATTTGCATTATTACATTTTTTCAATTCTATGTATGAAATCAGAATTATGTTGGGAAACTACACTCAGTTGGGGCGCACTTAAATGAAACACACACCTCTTCCATTTTTTAACCGAACACTCACCACACTTGTTTGTTGGGAAAATTGCAGTCACTTTTCTAGGGTTGTTTTAAATGGCACACCCTTTACAGAATAGAGGAACAGCGTTTTTTAGGTAATAGAGGGGGATATATTGCATTTAAACATCAATACTTTTGTTTTAATATCCTATATTAGTGTAAGAGAACTATTGCATTTGGAAGAAAGACAACTGTTATTAAGATAGCCTAATATGTTCATAATGTTTCTGTTTGTGTTGCCCTCCACATTTATATACTTTGGGAATTACAAATATATTCACTAATAAGCTACTTTCTTCTATTTGAAGCCCAACTACAAGGAACAACTCAAGATCACCTACAAATATTTAATATTGAACTTAAAGCAAAGATGAAATCTTATCAGATGCCTGAGCAGGTACTTGTTCTAGTTCTATGCAATTGTACTGTATGCATGTACTGTAAAATAATGTGCAATAACTGATAAGGACAACCGTGTTAATCCTTATGAATGTCCTCATTTCATGTGCAGGTAGTCTTTTGGAAATGGATTAGCCCCAAGTTGTTGGGTCTTGTGACACAGACCTCTGTATACCATTGGTCAATTGAAGGTAGGATAAGGATGGACTACATTTTGATTAACTCTGGTTTTGTACTATGTTTTCATGTTAATGGGTTGTTCTTCAGTACAGTTGTAGCTTGTCTGCCAATTGTTAACTGGTATCTTGGTATGTGATATATGTAACTTGTAGGCGACTCTGAACCTGCAAAGATGTTTGAGAGAACAGCAAATTTGGCAAACAACCAAATAATTAATTATCGATGTGACCCTACAGAAAAATGGTTGGTCTTGATTGGTATTGCTCCTGGTTCCCCTGAGGTACATCTCTGGTATTTGTTATATTTAGTTGGTCATTATGGTGAATTGCATTTCAAGTTTCAATTTTGAACTCATATTCCTCTGGCCTTTCATCTACTTTGGCTGAATTTTCTTTCTGAGTAAAATCTTTTGATACTTGTTAGATGTAAAACTGAACAACATAACCTTTTGGGCAATTGATCCTTGGCATGTTATTAGAGCCGTTTTGACGTATGGGGAACATGATCTTGTTTTGCTCATTTTATGAAAAGTTGAATTTCAATGCAATGTGTTAATGGTCTTATGCATGAGGAAGCATGTTAGATAGAAAACTATTTCTGCCATTCAAAAAAAAAAAAAAAAAGATAGAAAACTATTTATATTGCAACAAACAGATTAATATATTAAATTAGTTTATTCTTGAAAACAGTCATGATCTATTTTACTATAATTTTCATGAGCCTGCTCTAGTTAGGTTTATTTCTTTATATCTTCTTGCATTGTAGAGGCCACAATTGGTGAAAGGAAACATGCAACTCTTCTCTGTGGAACAACAGCGCAGCCAGGCTCTAGAAGCACATGCGGCATCATTTGCTCAATTTAAAGTATGTCTTGAATAACTGTATTTCTTTTTTGTTCAATATTTACTTGAATGACTGTACACTACTATATCATTTTACCATGCGCTGACAATATTGAATTGTTGTTGGACAGGTTCTTGGGAATGAAAATCCTTCTACTTTGATTGCTTTTGCTACCAAGACTCTTAATGCTGGTCAAGTTATATCCAAGTTGCATGTTATTGAGCTGGGTGCACAGCCAGGTTTGCATAGTTTTTTGCTGTCACATTTACTTCTTCTGTATTAATCTATGGCTAGTATGGCTTTAAGATAATGTGTCTTGTATTGCCAATTTAGGTGTCATATGTTGAGCTCGAAGTGTGCTTTTTTCCATGTTAAATGGAAATATAAATTTTAAATTGGTCATAACTTGTATTTAATAGAGCTATGATGGAAAACTTACCTTTCTTAAAGATATCCCTAGAAAGAAACTTTTTCTTGCAATCTAAAATTCTTCGATTCTGAATAATAATTATGTTAGACTCAAAATTGTGGACTGATGAATCAAAGTTATCATATAGTAGACTAAGCATATGAAAGAGGTTACATGTCATCGTTAATAGTTTTCATAATGAAATAAGTTACTTTATGTTGCTGGACCATGCTCCAAGGATTACTCTATGCATGAATGATGTGATCGCAACAAACTTGACTTCTTTTGGGCTTTCAATGTAATGATAAAGCAGTTTATTGAAATTAATGCGGGCATTTAAAGGTGGACCACGATATTGTATCAATAATAAATCATCTGTGTAATGTTATAATTTGTGATTCAGTTGATCATCCTTCTGGGTTTTAACTTTCCAAATTTGTTGGCAGGGAAGCCTTCATTTACAAAGAAACAAGCAGATTTGTTCTTTCCTCCTGATTTTGCTGATGATTTTCCAGTTTCCATGCAGGTAAGGGAGTTGCTGGTTTGTGGTTCATAATTTGTTAACTGTGCAGATAGTTGATTCATAATTTGTTGTTTTGGCAGATATCCCACAAATACAGTTTGATTTATGTGATTACCAAACTTGGTCTCCTATTTGTCTATGATTTGGAGACAGCTACTGCTGTATATAGGAACAGAATAAGTCCAGATCCTATATTTTTGACTTCAGAAGCTACATCAGCGGGAGGCTTTTATGCCATTAACAGGAGAGGCCAGGTGTTACTGGCTACTGTTAATGAGCAAACAATTGTGGATTTTGTCAGTGGTCAAGTATGTTCCTAATCTTGTCATCACTTCTATGATGTAAAGAAGAAAGAAAGAAGTATTGTTGCTAATTTATTTTGGTTATTATCACAGTTAAAAAATTTGGAGCTAGCAGTTAATCTTGCCAAGAGAGGAAACCTTCCTGGTGCTGAGAAGCTGGTATGTCAATTTGTAGTTAAAATATCAACATATTTCTTTGTTAGGTGTTGTCAGTAAAGTCCCTAAAAACTGGAAATTAGATGCAATTTGTTATTTTTCACATAACTTCCAAGTGCTAACTTGTGTAAGTTTGGGTGCGTGGTTGCTTTAGAAAGTTCAATATATTAATAAATACTTGGTAATCTTTCTATTTACACCCTCCATTTCAAATTCAGTGTCACTTTAGAAAAAAATTATTCCTTCAAAATGAATGTCATTTTTTATTTCCAATGCAATATTAAACATTTCTTTCCAATCGTACTCTCTATGTACACTACTCCCAAAGCATTATTATACTTTGCATTTATGATAGTGGAAACGGCACCAATAGTTAATAAGGATAATTTGGTAGAATAGCTATTCTATTTCTTCTAATCATTGCATTTCTTAATGTGTAAAAACTATACACGACATTCATTTTGAAACGGATGGAGTAGCACTCACCAGTGCAAGTTATTAAAATTCAATGCAGAAATATTCTTTCTTTAGCAATATTTTGTTGTATGTTGTTGCATTTTCGACTCTTTAATTTGGCAATTATTTATGGTTGTAAAAAATAGACACTTAGGACAAGAAACATGCGTATATTTGGGTTGACAGTGAGTTTGGCGAAATCATGGTGTGCAACCGTGATTTTGGTGAAAGCTACACTTTGGAGCTTCAACAAAATGACGACACCATTGTGGTTTAGTCAAAATCGTCTCCGTCAATCCAAACATGCACTATGTGGGTGACTTGAATGCTGCATTGCACAAATCTGTTATTTAAGTAATATTTTTCTTCTTTTAATGATGTTTGCATGTTTTGGTTAATAATTTTGGCAAAAAGGGCAACCTATTGCCATTGAGCTACTGCCATGTAAGGTCTAACTTCGAAGGGTCAAACCCCTTATGGATCTATCGTAGACAGCCATGTATTGTATTTACAAGAGGCTGACTTCCATTAACATGGCGGTAACTCCTATTGTTGTGCCGATGTTACTCTTTAGTTTAGTTTTTTGGTAATTTTCAAAATGAAATTGAATGTTATATTGGATCACGCATTATCCACTTTTCAAATTGTTTTTTCTTTTTTTAGTTGCCGTTTATTTTTCCTTTCTATTTTAGATCAACACATATTCTTGTTGATAATACAGGTAGTGGAACGTTTCCATGAACTATTTGCTCAAACAAAGTATAAAGAAGCGGCCGAGCTTGCTGCTGAGTCTCCACAAGGAATCCTTCGTACACCTGATACAGTTGCCAAATTTCAGGTTTCTTGATAGGAGTATTTTGTTCTTGTTGTTTCTGCAACAAAATTTATGTAGACAATCATCTTTTCTTATTTTGAGAAGGAAATCTTACTGTCTTGTGCTGTCCTATTTTTCTGATCAATTATACTCTAGAGGTTAGTGTCACAATCTGTTCTATGTTGCAGAGTGTTCCTGTGCAAGCTGGGCAAACTCCCCCACTGTTGCAGTATTTTGGAACTCTTTTAACAAGAGGAAAGCTGAATGCCTTTGAATCACTTGAATTGTCACGGCTTGTTGTGAATCAAAACAAGAAAAATCTATTGGAGAATTGGTTGGGAGAGGACAAGCTTGAGTGCAGTGAGGAGCTTGGAGATCTTGTAAAGGTTGGATTTTTGTAAAGTATTCAATTTGTTGCTTCTTTTTCTTTCTGATTTTTTCCTAATGACATGCCAGTTCTATTTCTAGTTGGATTTACTTATTGTCAAATGGTATACATTTTTTTAATGCCAATTAGTGTTCTCCATTGTAGACTGTGGACAATGATCTTGCTTTAAAAATATATATCAAAGCCAGAGCTACTCCAAAAGTTGTTGCTGCTTTTGCTGAGAAAAGGGAGTTTGACAAGATTCTGATATACTCTAAGCAGGTAGAGGAATTTTTTTCTTAGCAAAGAATATTGATTTTTGATTGATGAGCGTTGTCCATTTATAATGTTTTTAATGTTGTTATGGCCTGTAGAGTATTATACTTTGTATATTTTACTGAAGTCCTATATCTTGGCCTTTCATTTTACTAGAATCAATCATGTCTTAACATTTTCGTTGCTCATTTGTTTCTTTAGGTTGGATATACTCCCGACTATCTCTTCCTCTTGCAAACGATTCTTCGGACTGATCCTCAGGTATGTCTGAAACCTTTGCAGTTCATATTGTTCAATCATTTAAATTGAACTATTTCATCAGTAGTCCCGTTGTCTCCCATCTTGTTTGATGGTGGTCACTAATTATTTTTCTCTACACCATTCATCATATATTTTTATTTATTTTGATTTGCAGGGGGCTGTTAATTTTGCATTAATGATGTCTCAAATGGAAGGTGGTTGTCCAGTTGACTACAACACCATAACTGATCTGTTTCTTCAGGTTGTTAACTACTGCAATTAAGCTATTATATGGTGCTAGTAATATAATATTCCTCCATTTTGCAATGTGTTGCTGAACGGTCCATTTATTATATTATGGTTTTTTTTTGTCCTGCTCAGAGAAACCTGATACGTGAGGCTACTGCCTTTCTCCTAGATGTTTTGAAGCCAAATCTACCTGAACATGGGTTCCTTCAAACAAAGGTTTCAATCATCATTTATAATTTGTTAAAGGCATTTTACTCCTGTAGTTTCTTCTTTGTAGTGATTCAATCTTGTGAATTGTTCAGGTGTTAGAGATAAATCTTGTGACTTTCCCTAATGTTGCTGATGCAATTTTGGCTAACGGCATGTTTAGCCATTATGACCGTCCTCGTATTGCCCAACTCTGTGAAAAAGCTGGTCTTTATGTGCGAGCTTTGCAAGTAATGACCCTCCATACATTCTTTTCCTTTGGTGTTATCTTTTTCTAGTTTAGGGCTGGAAGTTACCCTTTATTGATTGCATTTTTGTTGGTGCAGCATTACACAGAGTTGCCAGATATAAAACGTGTGATTGTAAATACACATGCAATTGAGCCACAGGTTTATGTCCCCCATTGCTTTTATTTTTTTGATGGTTCTTATAATATATCTATTTCAACATCATGGTATTTTAAAAATGCTTAGTCACATTATTCGGTTATTGCAGTCACTTGTTGAATTTTTTGGTACTCTATCACGAGAATGGGCTTTAGAGTGTATGAAAGATCTATTGCTGGTCAATCTTAGAGGCAACCTACAGATAATTGTACAGGTATGGAAGTATGATTTTCTTTCCCTATAACTCGAAATTATTATTAAATTGATAACTGAAGCTTACTTATGTTTGTCCAGGTTGCTAAAGAATATTGTGAACAACTGGGTGTTGATGCTTGCATAAAGATTTTTGAGCAATTCAGGTCATATGAAGGACTGTATTTTTTCCTTGGTTCATATTTGAGCTCCAGGTAATTCTTTCATTTTGAAGATTTGTTTTTGCTAGTGGTCAAACAACCTTATTTGTACTAAAGATTTTCAGTTATATATATCTGCTAATATTTCATTTTTCTGATTAATATGTGATAGTGAGGATCCAGACATTCACTTCAAGTACATTGAGGCTGCAGCAAAGACTGGACAAATCAAAGAGGTCGAGCGTGTGACTAGAGAATCAAGTTTCTATGATCCTGAGAAAACGAAGAACTTTCTGATGGAAGCTAAGCTTCCAGATGCACGACCACTGATTAATGTTTGTGACCGATTTGGATTTGTTCCAGATCTAACACACTATCTATACACAAGTAACATGCTTCGCTACATTGAGGGTTATGTTCAGAAGGTATTATGGGTTGCATTTCTATTGCAGCATAGTGCTATCTACTCTCTCTGTTGCAGTCATAACATTGTGCTTTGCTTTATAGGTGAACCCAGGGAATGCTCCTTTAGTTGTTGGGCAGCTGCTAGATGACGAATGTCCTGAAGATTTTATCAAAGGCTTAATTCTCTCTGTTCGTTCATTACTGCCAGTGGAGCCCCTTGTGGCGGAATGTGAGAAGAGGTGGTATCCATTCTCTACAACAAATAACGTTTTGCGCACATTTTTCTGATTGTTCTCTGGTACATCTTTTGTAATGCAGGAATCGGCTTCGTTTACTCTCACAGTTTTTAGAACATCTTGTAAGTGAAGGAAGCCAGGATGTGCATGTTCATAATGCACTGGGTAAAATTATCATTGATAGTAACAACAACCCAGAACATTTTCTCACTACAAACCCATACTATGACTCTCGAGTTGTGGGCAAATATTGTGAAAAACGGGATCCCACTTTGGCAGTTGTGGCTTATAGGCGAGGACAATGTGATGATGAACTTATCAATGTGACAAACAAAAATTCCTTGTTTAAACTACAAGCAAGGTTTGTGGTGTTGTATCTTTCACACAATAATCATCTGTGGCTCCAATGCTTACATGTTTTTGTTTTCACTACAGATATGTTGTTGAGAGGATGGATGCTGACCTGTGGGAGAACGTTCTTAACCCTGATAATGCCTACAGAAGACAACTTATTGATCAAGTTGTATCCACTGCTCTTCCTGAAAGCAAGAGCCCTGAACAAGTATCGGCATCCGTTAAGGCTTTCATGACTGCTGATCTACCTCATGAGTTGATTGAGCTTCTTGAGAAGATTGTGCTTCAGAATTCTGCTTTCAGCGGGAACTTTAATCTTCAGAATCTTCTTATTTTGACAGCAATAAAGGCCGATCCATCCAGAGTGATGGATTATATTAATAGACTGGATAACTTTGATGGACCTGCTGTTGGAGAAATGGCTGTTGAGGCTCAGTTATATGAGGAAGCGTATGCAATTTTCAAGAAGTTCAACTTAAATGTTCAAGCAGTCAATGTCTTGCTGGATAATATTCATAGCATTGATAGAGCTGTGGAGTTTGCTTTCCGAGTTGAAGAAGATGCTGTTTGGAGTCAGGTTGCGAAGGCTCAACTCAGGGAAGGTCTAGTTAGTGATGCAATTGAGTCATTTATACGAGCAGATGATGCCACACAATTTTTGGATGTCATCCGTGCTGCTGAAGATGACAATGTTTACCAGGACTTGGTGAGATACTTGCTGATGGTAAGGCAGAAAACAAAAGAACCCAAGGTGGACAGCGAGCTTATTTATGCATATGCAAAAATTGATAGGCTGAGTGACATTGAGGAGTTCATTCTCATGCCGAATGTGGCCAATCTTCAAAATGTTGGTGACAGATTGTATGATGAAGAGCTATATGAGGCTGCGAAAATTATCTATACTTTTATATCTAACTGGGCTAAGTTAGCAGTCACGCTTGTGAAGTTGAAACAGTTCCAAAGTGCTGTTGATGCAGCAAGGAAAGCTAACAGTGCAAAAACATGGAAGGAAGTTTGCTTTGCATGTGTTGATGAAGAGGAGTTCCGTTTGGCCCAGATATGTGGGCTGAATATTATCATTCAGGTACTATGTTTGATTTTTGTTTATTCTTTAATTAACTATTTTTGTTTGATTTTTGATCTGATGTCAAATTAGAAAACTTGAATAATTTGAGCTTCTAGAATGTAATGAGAACATAATATCCCTTAAAGTATGTTGTGAGCTTGAGATGGTGGAATGGTTTTGGGATCATTGCTTTGGTCTACAGTTAGTAAGCTTATTATATTAGTCTTTCCAATGCTTAAAATGTCAATTTTTGTAGGTGGATGACTTGGAAGAGGTAAGTGAGTATTACCAAAATAGAGGCTGCTTCAATGAATTAATATCTCTCATGGAGAGTGGCCTAGGATTAGAACGGGCACACATGGGCATATTCACGGAGCTGGGAGTTCTGTATGCTAGATACCGTCCGGAGAAGCTTATGGAGCATATCAAACTATTTGCAACCCGACTAAATATTCCTAAACTCATAAGAGCTTGTGATGAACAACAACATTGGAAGGAACTGACCTATTTGTATATCCAATATGATGAGTTTGATAATGCTGCAACAACCATCATGAACCATTCGCCTGAAGCATGGGATCACATGCAATTTAAAGATGTTATTGCCAAAGTTGCTAATGTGGAGTTGTATTACAAGGCTGTTCACTTCTATTTGCAAGAGCATCCAGATCTTATCAATGATGTTCTGAATGTCCTTGCACTTCGGGTTGACCATGCACGTGTTGTTGACATCATGCGGAAGGTAGTGTCATTGTCAAAAATTTCATTAATATTATTTTATACCTTATAATCTGTTTTCTGTATTACTCATGAATGTTTTTCTTTAACATATTATAGGCTGGTCACCTCCGCCTGGTCAAGCCATATATGGTTGCAGTTCAGAGTAATAACGTGTCTGCTGTTAATGAAGCCTTAAATGAGATATATGTTGAGGAGGAAGACTATGATAGATTGCGTGAGTCGATCGATTTGCATGATAATTTTGATCAAATAGGCCTTGCACAAAAGGTGAGCTGCATTTCTCCTCCATGATGACTATTCTTTGATTTAACTGTAGTAATCTGATATATCATCATCATATGCAATGCAGGTTGAAAAGCACGAGCTTCTTGAGATGAGACGTGTTGCTGCTTATATTTACAAGAAGGCAGGTAGGTGGAAGCAATCCATTGCCTTGTCAAAGAAGGACAACCTTTACAAGGATGCAATGGAAACAGCATCACAATCTGGTGAACGTGTACTTGCTGAGGAGTTGCTTGTTTATTTCATTGATCAGGTACCAAATTCAATTTCAACTGCATATAATCCCTTTTAAATCAAATATTGGCCCAGCCTAGGCCCCAGATGATTTAGGATTGATTCTAGTTATTGGTCAACACATGTTTATTAAACTAAGATGCTAAATTAGTGTTTTGGTTGTTGCATGCTTGCGGTATCCTTGATAGCATGTGTAGTTCCTTCCAAGTCCGTCAAAGAAATTAATAGCAACCAGCATTAGTAGTATTTTTTTAAGCATTTAGTGACAATTTATCCCGTCAGTTTTATGTCAATGGTTTTATTGTCAACACTTGCTGACAGGTCAATAAATTTTAATATTACCTTTTGAATGGTGATATTCCAATATTTTAAACATTAATGTGCATACAGTTGAGTAAGGTTAATGTGTTTAAATTTCTTTGCACCTGCTTATGCAGGGAAAGAAGGAATGCTTCGCCTCGTGTCTGTTTGTTTGCTATGATTTGATCCGGGTAGATGTTGCTCTTGAACATGCTTGGATGCATAATATGATCGACTTTGCTTTCCCATATCTCTTACAGGTTTGTAATCTTTGTGTGCTTCTTGCATCACTAATATACAACACAGTTTATATATGCATGTCTTTTTTTTCATCATGTTATCTTGTTCTTTTTTTTCACTGTCCTCTCTTTGCTATTGTAGTTTATCCGTGAGTACACTGGCAAAGTTGATGAACTGGTGAAGCACAAAATTGAATCGCAGAACGAAGTGAAGGCTAAAGAACAAGAAGAGAAGGAAGTAATTGCACAACAGGTAATTTGTTTGGCAATTTTGTTACCTGCTAATAACTGACATCCATCACTCTTAAGTCTTAACAAATTGTGCTGTATAAATGTATAATACTGAATAAAATATGTATGTTGCAGAATATGTATGCTCAATTATTGCCACTTGCTTTACCTGCACCGCCAATGCCTGGAATGGGAGGAGGATATGCCCCTCCCCCTCCAATGGGGGGCGGATTGGGGATGCCGCCAATGCCTCCTTTTGGCATGCCTATGGGCAGCAGCTACTGACAGGCAAGGGTGGTTAGTCCAGCAATTAACTCAAGTCTATAAATGGAGACCAAGGCGATTGATAGGTTGGGAGTTTACATAAATTTTCAGGTGGCATTTTAATGCAGTATTCTTTCTTTGCTTCTGATTGAGGTGGAGGTTTAGGTCAAAATAATGAGTTTCTGTTGGGGGTTTGTGTCATAGTTTTGTGATATTCTTTTGTAGATGAGGCATTTTTTGAGCTGCTTATATGAGCTAGCGAAGGATTTTCTGTATGTAACCATTTTTCTTGTATTTAAATTTAAATGATTTGGTCTTGTGTATAATGCCAACTAGGCCGACTTGACCCATAGTCCATGTTTATTATGTCCTGGATTCATTCCACAAGTTAAAGTGGAATAAACAAATCTTGTTGGCTTGTTTGTCGTGTGTGTTTTGTCTTTCTAAAATACATGATTTATTGCGACTTATTTCTTATTTTCTTTTCGTTTTGAGCTCATACCCATTTCCGGTGCTAACCGTGTATTTGATACACCTGCTGATCTCTGGTACCCTACATGTTTTACCAATATTTACAACTGCTGGTTTTGGTGAATATGTGACAGTTTTAAGCTCAAGTTTAATAAATGGATAGCTTCAGAAAATCAGTATTCTGATGTACAGTACATTATTGGAACGGAAATTGTGAATCAAATCACCTGTCATGTCATAAATGTAGCAGGGGCATTCTGCATCCAATTATCAAATTGTAACCAATGTTAGTTTTGTAGCTTTGGACTTGCATTTATAGGTTTGATTACCAAATCGTAACCAAGTGTTGAATTGACTTCTCGAAAATCTGTAAAGTCACATATATGGGTTGCCTTGCCTGTGCTTTTGGTATGTTGCATTTGCTCCTATGGAATCATTGTACAGCATTAACGTTTCCTCTTCAGCATAGTTAACCTTTTGGACCCTTTCGCAAAAGAATTGTGTGTTTCCCTTAACTCACCCATCACAGATCATCAGCTGATATATAATTTTGATGGTAAACATAAGGGTCCCCTAACAGGAGTCGTTCGAGTTTTCCATCAATATAAATTTGTTTGATTCAATTTATATCTTCTTGGTGAACTTGAATTGGGTATCGATATGAAAAATCAAAACTTGTACATTCTAAACCAAAATGAAGTGATATTAGAAATCTATTAAGCTAAAATGTCATATTGCAGACCTTAAGAAAAGTCTTTGAATTTACCATATCGCTATATTTGCGTTTGAAAATATTTTTATTTATTACTATTATTATATTAAATTTTATAACTTTGGATTAAATTATAAATTTGTTAACTTTTCAATGATTTAGTCTTATTATTCTATATTAATTTGAATTGAAATATGACGTTATGTATTGTCAAATCTCTAAAATGTTATGTTAAATATAAAAAACAATTTAATTTTTTTGATCTATTTAGTTCATTAGTCTATTTAATTATACATATAGTTACTTATTTGAAATATGTTCTTATAAAGTAGATTTTTTAAACCGTCTAACATGTCATATTAGATTTTTTAAAGGTCGGACTCAAACATAAAAAAACAAGTCTATCATAGATAACAAATTTAGGCTCTGTTTGGCAAAAATAACGGATGACTGATAAGCTAGCTTATGGCTGATAGCTTATAGCTTATAGTTGATGACTGATGGTTGATAAGCTGCTTGAAGTGTTTGGTAAAATTAGCGGTTCAACTGACCGGTAAATGTAAAATGACAAAAAGGGGCATATAAAATTCTTTATAAAAAATCATTATTAAATCTATATCTAATTAATATTTAAGACACTTCAATTTTAGTAATTCAAATTTATTAATTTAATATATTTTTATATATAGATTTAAATTTTATTTAAATTTATTTTCATTTCAATTGTTATACTTTATATAAAAGATTAAACATTACATTCTTTAGGCTTTTATACAAATACATAATAGATCAAATGTACTTAAAAAAGCCGTGACAATATAGGTACATGCATATTTTATAATAATATAAATACATGAAAAATAAATCAAAAGTAATAAAATGAAGGGGGTTATAATGATAATATAATTATGTACAATGCGTCATAAAATATTGTTACGGTAAATAACTTTTTTTTAATATTTATGTACAAAAACATTTTAAAAGGAGATATAACAATGACAAAAAAAATAAGTACAATATAGTAAAAATAATAATGATAGGCTAGCGTAAAAAAATACGAAATTTTCCTATTTTATTTTAAATTGTAATAATTAATATATTTTGAAAGATAAAAATAAATTTAAGATACTTTAATTATTAATGATTAATTATGTATTCTAATGCATTTTCTTCCATTAGTTTAATATATTAAAAACTAACGACGTCGTAGAACATAGCGTAAACTATACAAATTAAAATATAGAAAGAGTATTTATTTTATTTCATAAGCATTGGAAGTAAAATGTAAAAAAAAAAAAACATTGGAAGCAAAGAATGACGTTTTTTATTTTATATTATAATAAATTAAAAAGGATAAAAATGGATTTTAAATAAAATTATAAGGGTAAAAATGGAAGAAAAGATAATAAGCTATAAGCTAATTGAAATAGCTTCTGGAAAATAAGCTATAAGTCAGTAAAATAAACTATAAGTCAGTGTTGAAAAGACTGTTACCAAACATGTCTTATAGCTTATAAGCTATAAGACATAAGTTATAAGTCACTTTTATGGTGTTGCCAAACAGACCCTTAAGCTTTGCAATGTCTAACTTGACTTAGAGATGGGAAAACTCACTTGGCTCGTTTAAGTTTGTCCACAAGCGGGTGGGGATGGGATGAAGTCTTGGGTGGGAAACAAATTTCTTGCTATTATAGCAGGACGTTGTAACATTTATGGACAATCCAATTACAATCATATGGCTGAGATCTTTTTCAATAACTTATAAATAAATTATTTTAATCCGTTCATTCTGATAATTAATGACCGAGATTCCCTACGGAAAACCATATATGTCTTGGGTGACCATGTATTTCTAGTCCAACATAATTTTTCTTTTTTTAACTAAGCATAACATAACATGAACCTCCAGAACCATAATATCCACCAAGTAAAAATAAAAATAAAAAATTGATATACGCATTTTGCCAAACAAAAGCAGCCCATTATACTCCTAAACCTTGTAAATTCTTATCTATTTTTTATTTTGACACTTTCATAATATATTTTATATTTATATTATTGAGAGTAAATAAATAATAGACCATTTTTATTCCTTTTTCACTCTTTAAAAAATAAAGAAAGAAGCAATATATATGTGTGGTGGTCACATGCTATGTGGCGTGTATCCATACCATAGCTGCAATTTTGAGTCTTAGCGGTAACAGGAAGAAGAGTGTCTATCCAATCCATGGCTGCCCTTTGAAACACAATCAAATCAATTCAAAATGGCTATATCTCTAAACCCCATCATCAACTTCACCTCAACCGTAAGTTTTTCCTCTAACCACTTTCTTTTTGAAGCATCTTAGACTTTTCTGTCTTACACATATTTATATTTTTTACTGGTGTATCAAGTTTGTAGAAGCTATGGTAAGAAGATTGTGTGTTTATATTATAAAATTTGCTTGGGAAAATGGGTTGTTACTGTTACACTTTGATGTTTAGCAAAAAGCTGAAATTTAAGTACTTGTAATTGATTCCTATAAGTCTATCACTTCATACAGAACATTGTTTGGTAGGGATGAATTGACTTGCAGTTTTTTATGATGGTGGTAATTGGTTAATAACAACAATAGTAATTATATGTTTTATCAAGTGTAGAGAATAGTCCTTGGTGAACTTCTTATGATAGTGAGTTGAATGTGAACTGGATGTTTGGATACATCTACATAAACGCGAGTGTAAAAAATCCTAGCTTTAAGTTAGAATCAATTCTTGAGGCAAAATGAATTCAACTTGAGAATATCTAAACATGTCAAAATTAATTTTACACAATCAATTTTGGGTGGATCTATGGTAGGTTTTTGTTTTGTCAAAATGCACCAAGTGACCAAACCAAAGTTTCATTTGGACATGGACTTGCTCTTGAATCTTTTTATTGTGAAGACGAATTTATGTTGTGGTTGGTTCTTTAGTTATATTTTGGTTAAGAGCGTTGTTTGATGATAAAAATGACGGTTGAGCTCTTGATCAGAATGTCTTTCCTGTTTTTGTTTTGGTCAAGTAGCCTCGTGGACAAAATTTCACTCCTTAAGGTGAATAAGTGGGGGATCCTAATTCGAACCTGGCCCCTGCAAATTGCGAAATTTCTACCTATTGAGTGATAATAATACCTTTTCTATGTCTATCTTGTGATTATTATAATTGTTATTGTGAAATCCTTCAATATGATCACTTACACAAGTCTTGCATTATTCATCAGAAGTTAGAAACAAAATATCATGATGCATCAAGGTATTCTGTTAGAGCATCTTTCCCAAAGGCCACTCAGAATACACCCTTCTTTGTAACATCTACAACGAGAATGTTTGTTAAGGAGAAAAGATTTCGTAAATGTTTTTCAGTTGCAAATAGTGATCAGCTTTCAGCAGATGCCAGTAAGAAGGATATTGACAGTGCTACAAATTCACCTGTCAATGATCAGTTAAAATCCACGAATCCTCCAGATGAAACATCAAAATTGCAAGCTCAAGTTAATGTTGAACAGACACCAGAGGGTTCCAATGGATCCGCAGCATCTCCTAAGTCACAATCTGTAACCACACGATCATCTCAGAAAGTGAGAGAGAGGATAAAGGCGGCTCGGGTTCTCAATCAGTCCAAGGAACCAAAAATATCAAAACCAGATATAGGTAGTAGTGTGTTGGCTGCTTTTAGAGAAGGTGACAAAGGGAAGAAGAAAAGAAGATCTGGACTACCAGAAGCCCCTGGTAATTTGTTTGACGATAGAAAACGAGGGATGCCAAAGGCAGGTTTAACTTTTGATTTTCCTGGCGGTAATGATCTTTTTCTGATTATCTTTTCATTTGTTTTTATCAGCACAGTGATGTTTGGAACAACTTTCATTGTGTGGAAAGTTGGTGCAATCCATTTTAATGACTCTTGAGATGAGATTTGAACAATTCACCATATATATAGAATAGCTGATTTATATATTTGGACAAGCTTAAGCTTCTTTAAACTTCGTGAATTGATGTTAATGTTGAGTTTTTTCCACGTTTTAGGTGCTCAGTTTCTTGTTTTTTAATCTATTATCTTTATAATTGTTTCATAAGGTGGAGAGAGAGAGATTTGTTTCAGAGGATATGTCCAATTGAATGTGATATATAATGATGAATATTTATAGATATACACCTTGTAAGTTGTATAGTCAAAACTTCCGATTATTGTGTGATTAATTTATCCTGAACTAGACTAGCATTTTGCAGTTGCTTAGTCAAACTTCCAAATCTTGGAATTCATAGAACCTCTAGGGGAAGTGTCTAGCATTTTCTTTGAAACTGGCTCAATCCATCCCTCTATCCTTAATTATAAGCGAAAGTCCACTTTTCAAGTTCATTGAATAACAAATGTATCTGGTCTATAATATAGATCAGATACATCTATTATTCAGTGAATCTAAAAAGTAAACTTTTGCTTTTAATTAAGGCGGAAGTTGTACTGTACACGATTTGTATTAGTTGCAGATTTTTGAAATCATGACCAGGCCACTTTTTTAACAAGTCTCAATGTCATTTTGCTCAAAGCTAGTCATTTCCCCCATTCTGAATACATGGACAATTGAAAATATATTCTAATGAGCATGTTCTCCAAATCATCTCAAAGAGAATGAAAATAGCCTCATCCTTTTTGTTTTTTGTACCTTCAGTAATGCCTTTATTCTTGTAAGATTCACAAATTTCTAAAAAGATAGAAATATGTGTGTTTGAATGATAGAACTGGAACCAGGAAATGATCAAGAAAAAATAGCATGGTAGGGAATTTCCCTTTGTTCAAGATAACACTTTGACGAAAGGAGATTATTCTACCAATAATTCTACTATTTCTAGGATAGCTCCCACTAACTACCCTCCTAACTAACTAACTAACTAACCAATTATTCTAACACTTTCTCTGGCTGAACTTGAAGTTCATGTTCTTTTGTTAAACAACATTTGCATGCCTTCTCATATGATCGTGTGCTTTCACTAGGTTGGCCCCTAGTTTTCTTAGTAACTTGTCCATTTATTTTCTTAATCTATTCATCACATCTAATTGGAAGGTATGGTAATGGTATGAGATTATATTGGATGGAAATCTATGTAGTTTCATTACCTCTTTAATGAATAATTCTGCCACTTCCTTGGCTGAAAAAGGATTGTGGTTGTGGTAAAGCAAAAAATATGAGCATTTTGTTCTGTCCGCTATTAGGACGGTATACTTTGCTTTTGGGCCTTTGTTAATCCACCAATAAAATCTATGAGAATTACTTTGGGCGTCCTACGAGTTTCTTCACGCGTCCTACTAATTTCGGTTTTTTATCCTACTGCTATTTAATTAGCTGATGTTATAAAAATAAAAAATTTGGCACCCCTATAGTTATCTACTGCTGCTTAAGTAGAGAACTGCAGGGGTGTCAAATTTGTCATTTTTATAACGTCCGCTACTAAAGTAGCAGAAAGGGAAAAATGGAAATTAGTAAGGCGCACAAGAAACACGTGGACACCAAAAGATATTCTCAAAATTCATAAATCCCTCACCCCGGTGGTTCCTACCATTATTCTATGCATTAAAGAATGGTGAACACTCTGGTATTCAACTTATATTGTTGGGTACTGATATACTCTAACTAAAATCAATGTCATAATTTTATATTTTTCAAAAATATATTTTAAATATATTTTGCTTAGATGTACTAGTATCCAACAATGTAAGTCGGGTACAAGGAATTCACTTAAAAAATTATGTTGTTGAATGTGAAATTTGTCTGAGTCATAAAGAAGTACCTTGGTGGGGTAAGCACCGGTTGTTATGGTGCTAAAGTGTTTGTTTAATTTCTCCGACAAATTTTACATTCAACAACATAATTTTGAAAAACCTCATTCTTTCTAAGTTTTCTTCATTTTCTTTCATAAAAAACAGGTGATTTTGGGTCTATTTTTTATTCGAAATCACCATTGTGAATCTTTTTTACTTGTTTTAATCTAAATAAATGGTTTTCACATAGATTAGGATTTTCTTTTGTGTTTCTTTGTGATTTCGTCGTCTCAGTGCGACATTTGATTTCTCGTTTTCGTACGGTGCTTGCTTTCCCGTCTATTGTGGTTTTCGTTTGATTGAATTGAAAGATCAACTTCGGTCAACTATGAATTCATCATTTTCGTTTTTAGCAGTATTGAATGTGGACTGGAATTTAATGCACTTTGCCAATTTCAATAAATAGATATCTTTTATTTTAGTAAAAATAAAAGATATTAATGACCACATTATTTATTATTCCATGCCAAAATACCACATTATTTATTGATGACTTCACGTCATTACAATGTTTAACCACATTTCAAGGCTTGTTTAGGTAGTATTTTATATATTTTTATGCTAGAAATAAAGAGAAAAAGAATCGTTACAAGATGCTTGAAGTACAAGAAAAAGAAGAAAATTGAAGAAAATCAGCACAATTTGCATCATGACATATGTCGGGTATTTTGACCATATCTAGAGTTTCGTAACTCGGAATGAGGCGGGGTTTGCGGCAAATGAAAGCTAAGATCAAGAGCTACAACTTTCATGAAGGAAAAAATGCATTTGCCTCTGCCATTGGCGCGGGCACGTGACCTAAGTCTATATATTGATATTTTCTCCTCATTCTTGGACAGTTCGTGACGGCGAGAAAAAGGCAATTCTTGAGAGCAAGTCAGAGTCAAGTTTTCCTTATTTTGTAATGAATTCTTCTACTCTATTTATTGTTATTCCTTTAATTATGAGTAACTAAACTTCATTGATTAGGTCCATGGGGATTCCAATTGCTATTGTTCTTGAACCATGTGGTTTCATATGATGTTTTAATGAATTACGAAGTTAGTTTCAGTGAATTATTCCTTGTTCTTAATGCTTTACATTCTTTGGCCAATTGTGTGATGATTCTAATTGTTTGTTTGCTAAGAGATTAGAAATAAATTAATCAACCTAGGAATAATTATTCAATTAACCTTCGCTTAAGAGATTTTGGTTTGTTAATTGAGAATTCTTAGATTAACGTGCGAAAACCTCAATTGATCATAAGTCACTTAAGAGATTAGGGGTGTGTGATCAAGGGAGAGAGTTATGTACCAAGAGATTGGGCATAGCTATTTTGTTAATCGAATCGTGGAACTATACTTGTAATTCGTTACTGCGCGTGTACCACCAAGACAATAGTAATTGGATGAACCGAACGACTTAATCGCTTTCTCATCTTTAAGTCAAAACCCAATTTCTTGCCGTTATATGTTTTTAAACCTAACTCTGAAAAAATCCCCCTTTTATTTAATTGCAATTTTACTCTCGTGTGACTTCAATTGCTTGTGTTTGATTCCAAACAATCTCTGCGCAACGATATAAAAATTAATACTTACTTTGACACTTCGTCAAATGCCGCCGCTGCCCCTGCCGGGGATTGTTGATTGAATCAACAAGGCAAATTTTTTTTATTTGAAAGTACAAGGCAATTTGAATCATACATAGTGTTATTTTATTTTTTATTTTAGTATTTTTTTTTTTCAGTCATATATTATAGAAAGAAAAAAAATCCAAGAAAGATTTTTTTTTTTTTTTTTTTTATTTTGATTTTGTTAGAGTCTATTTAGGATCTTTAGTTATTTTATTTTATTTTCTTTTCTTCTTAGTAGATTTAGTTTATTTTTTTAGTAGATTTTATTAAATTTTATTAGATTCTTTTTTTAGTTATTAGTAATAGTTCCTCTATATATATATATATATATATATATATATATATATAAATAAAAATAAAAATTGAAGGTTGAAAAACACACAAGAAGGGGGGGTTGAATTGTGTGAGACTTTTTTTAAGTTAAAACAAATTGCAGCGGATAAGGTATAACACACACAATATATGAGGATAGGGTTAGAGAGAGATGCTCAGAATTTTTATACTGGTTCCTCCCACTAACAGGAGTAGTCCAGTCCTCTTGTCCTTCACAAGAGATTTCACTATAATCACTCAGATTACAAATGCTCAAGCACTAAGCAAGAGACTTCAAACTGCTCAAGCACAAAGCAAGAGACTTCTAACTGCTCAAGCACAAAGCAAGAGACTTCCAATGCTCAAGCACAAAGCAAGAGACTTCCAATGCTCAAGCACAAAGCAAGAGACTTCCAATGCTCAAGCACAAAGCAAGAGACTTCCAATGCTCAAGCACAAAGCAAGAGACTTCTAACTGCTTTTAATGTTAATAAAGATAAGAGATTAACACTTGATATACAATCAGAGGTGTTTACAAAATACAACGCAGTTACAAGACTAACTTAGAAAATTATCACAAAGTTTCTAAGTGTTTGATAGCTTCAGAATTTGACAGAGTTTCAGCACGTTCAGAAGCTTAAGTCTTGATTTCATTTCTTCACAAATCTTCTTCCTTTTATAGATGATAAAATGAACGTTGAAGATTATAGCCGTTTGAAGAATTGAGACGCTCCTTTGTATAGATCAGTGAGCTTATTAGCTGTTCTGATTTGCAGTAGCTTAGGAGCTTAACGTTTACTACAAAATGAGAGATTCCTTTTGGCTTTTGATATTTGAACCTTGGTGAAAGCCAAATAAGGAAATAATCGTTTCTGAAGCCTGACTTGAAAAGGACCTTTCCATGGTCAAACCTTTTCATTCTTGGTTTCTGCGTTTGGACTTAGTCAGGCACAGTCTTCAATAAAATTGTACTCTCAAATGTAGCTTAACACTTATATCTGACGAGCCTTCAGATTTTGATAGGCTCAGAATTACTTGTTTCAGATCTGGTGAGCTCAGATGTTCTTCAGATTTTGATAGGCTCAGAATTACTTGTTTCAGATCTGGTGAGCTCAGATGTTCTTCAGATTTTGATAGGCTCAGATTTACTTGTTTCAGATCTGGTGAGCTCAGATGTTCTTCAGATTTTGATAGGCTCAGAATTACTTGTTTCAGATCTGGTGAGCTCAGAAGTAATTCCTTCAGAAATTCTAAGGTTCAGATAATAACTTCAGAGTTTCATAGGCTCAGAATTACTTGCTTCAGATCTGGTGAGCTCAGAAGTAATTCCTTCAGAAATTCTAAGGTTCAGATAATAACTTCAGAGTTTCATAGGCTCAGAATTACTTGCTTCAGATCTGGTGAGCTCAGAAGTAATTCCTTCAGAAATTCTAGGGTTCTTTAGTACGCAAATTTTAACTTTTAATCCTGCACACTGAATTAAATTATTAGTACTCCAATTTAACCTTAAATACATTGTTATCATCAAAATCAATTAAGGAGATACAAAATCATAATTTTGTTCCAACAATCTCCCCCTTTTTGATGATGACAACTATATGTATTTAAAATCAATTGTTGTTGTTTTTATTTAACATCTTGACTTCAGGTTCTGAGGTTTGCAAGCTCCCCCTGAGTCTGATAAGCTTCAAAAGTTTATCAATGATAAATATAAAACAGTCTAAGAGTAATATTTAATGTCAAATATAATTTCATATATTCTACCTTCAGAATTAGAGGTTTGCAAGCTCTATTTCTTCAGACTGACAAATATAAGATATGGTTTGCAAGCGTATCTTATATTATATGAATTTATGTTGGACAAAATTTATTACTCCCCCTCATTAAAAGTTTAAAAGACTTTAATATAACTTAACAAGAGTAGAGTTCAGAAAATGTGATCTTTAGAGCTTCAGAAATAATTTCACTGCCATAGGAAATGAAATAATATTTTCTCCCCCTTTGTCATTATCAAAAACGGGTCAGTCAAAGCACAAGTTACAGGGTAGTAAATGCACACAGCAAACAACCACCAGCAGTAAATGCATTCAACGGTAAAAGGGAATTGTTAAGTACCATGGTGAAACAGGGAATTGTTTCAGAATGAAGACGAGTTTCTTCAAGATCTGAATCAGTTCCAGGAAAAGGTGGAGTGGTTTGAATGGATGAGGGGTATTGTTCAGAAGTGGTTGGCTTAGGAGATGAAGTCTGAAGGGGTTCAGTTTGGGATTCAGCAGGGACTTCAGAATTTTGAACATTTGAGGGTTCAGATTGGTCTACGTCCATTGCTATTGGGGTAGACTCAGAATCTTTAATAGGAGATTTCTGAGGGGATTTAGGAGTGTCAGAAATGGTTATAGTGGAAGTTTCAAAATATTGAAAACGTGAGAAGTGATAGTGACTAGTGTGTAGTTAAGTGATTATAGTGGAAGTTTCAAAATATTGGGGAAACAAGATAGTGACGTAATGGGGGCTTGGCAGTTACTTTTAATAAAATCATCATTAGCTCTCCTTCATTACCCAGCGTTTACTAGACATGATGGGAAGTTACACAGATAAGTAGTGTTTTCAGAAGCCAGCTGTCAGTTAGAGAAACTGAGTGGTCAACTAACACTTAGAGTAGGTATCTGAGTCACAAGAAATCATATTTAATAATAAATAATTCTGATTGCTTCAGATGAGAGAGTGCTTCAGAACCTATATAATAGTTTCTGAGCCGTCCAAACTTCTGAGGCCCTTCAGAACCAGTTTATTCATTCAGAGTTAACAGCATTCAGAGATATCATTCAGAAATAAAAACCATGTTCAGATTTTTCTTGATAAAATCGAAACGATCATTAGCAAGAGGTTTGGTAAAGATATCAGCCCATTGATGCTCAGTATCAATGAATTGAATCTTAATTACTCCCTTCTGAACATAGTCTCTAATGAAGTGATGTTTGATCTCAATGTGTTTAGCTCTTGAATGCAAAATAGGATTCTTAGACAGACAGATAGCAGCAGTATTATCACAGAGAAGTGGTATACTACTTATCCTTATCTGATAGTCCTCCAACTGATGTTTCATCCAGAGCAATTGCGTGCAACACTTAGCAGCTGAGATGTACTCTGCTTCTGCTGTAGATAGAGCAATAGTTGCTTGTCTCTTACTAGCCCATGATATAAGGTTTTCACCTAGAAATTGACAGTTTCCACTAGTGGACTTCCTTTCAATTTTATCACCAGCATAGTCAGCATCACAGAATCCAATAAGCTGATAATCTAAGGATTTCTAATAAAGTAATCCAAGATTAGTGGTTCCTTTCAGATATCTAAAGATTCTCTTAACAGCAGTTAGATGAGACTCTCTAGGATCTGATTGAAATCTAGCACACAAGCATACACTGAACAAGATATCTGGTCTAGATGCAGTGAGATAAAGGAGGGAACCAATCATACCTCTGTATAATTTCTGATCTACTTTGCCTTCAGATTCTTCCTTCAGAAGACAGCTAGAGGGATGCATAGGAGTTGACATTGGTTTACAATCTTCAAGACCAAATTTCTTCAGTAAATCCTTTGTGTATTTGGTTTGATGCACATATACTCCTTCTTTTCTTTGATTGATTTGAATTCCCAAGAAGAATGTTAGTTCTCCCATCATACTCATTTCAAATTCATCCTGCATAAGCTTAGAGAAATTCTTGCAAAGAGAAGCATTAGTTGAACCAAAGATAATATCATCAACATAAATCTGAACAATCAAAATATCAGTTTTTAAGGTTTTTCTAAAGAGAGTGTTATCAACATGTCCTTTTTCAAAACCATTTTCTAGAAGAAATATACTTAACCTTTCATACCAAGCTCTTGGAGCTTGTTTCAAACCATACAGAGATTTCTTCAATTTGTAAACATGATCAGGACACTTTATATCTTCAAAGCCAGGAGGTTGTTTAACATAGACTTCTTCATAAATTACTCCATTCAGAAATGCACTCTTAACATCCATTTGAAATAGAGTGATGTCATGATTAACTGCATAGGACAAGAGAAGTCTAATTGCCTCAAGTCTTGCTACTGGTGCAAAGGTTTCAGTGAAATCTATGCCTTCTTGCTGACTATAACCTTGTGCAACCAGTCTAGCTTTATTTCTGACAACTTCTCCCTTTTCATTTGACTTGTTTCTGAATACCCATTTTGTTCCAATAATGTTCTTGTGTTTGGGTTTTGGTACCAGATCCCAAACATCATTTCTTTCAAATTGATTGAGTTCTTCTTGCATTGCAACAATCCACCCATCATCTGAGAGTGCTTCTTCTATGTTTGTGGGTTCAATTAATGAAATTAACCCAACTAGGGATTCATCCTCTTTGAAAGCAGATCTGGTCTTTCTTGGGCTATCCTTGTTACCAACAATTAGCTCTTCAGGATGAGATGATCTATACTTGAATTTACTCTTAGGTGGAGCAGGTGTCTGAGAGGGTTCAGTTTCTGAAGGGTCTTCAGTTTCAAGGCCTTCAGAGATATCTTCATTTTGAGTCTCAGATGGATATACAGCAATGGAGAGATCTTCACACTCAGAATTTGAGGAAACTTGAAATTCTGCAAAAGTCTCAGCTTGCTCTGACATTTTATCGTCAGGCTCTTTATCATCAAATCTAACATGTATAGATTCTTCAACTGTGTGAGTTTCAGAATTATACAATCTGTATGCTTTTGAGCGTTCAGAGTAGCCTATAAAGATACCCTTATAAGCTCTAGCATCAAATTTCTTTCGATAGACCTTGTTGTCTAGAATATAACAAGTACATCCAAACTGATGAAAATAAGAAATATTTGGTTTTCTTCCTTTGAACAGTTCATAAGCAGTTTTGTTCAGAATAGGTCTGATGTAGATTCTATTCTGAACATAGCAAGCAGTACTCACGGCTTCTGCCCACAAGAACTTAGCTAGGTTAGACTCAAGCATCATGGTACGAGCCATTTCTTGCAAAGATCTATTCTTTCTTTCTACAACACCATTCTGCTGTGGTGTTCTAGGAGAAGAGAATTCATGGATTACTCCATGCTCTGAGCAGAAAGATTCGAAAGAGTCATTTTCGAACTCTCCCCCATGGTCGCTTCTAACCTTCAGAATCCGAAGATCCTTTTCACTTTGTATTTGTGTGCAGAAGTCACTGAACACCACAAGTGCTTCACTCTTAGAACGTAGGAATTTCACCCAAGTCCATCTACTGAAATCATCAACCATGACCAATAAATATTTTTTACCATTGATAGAGGCTGTCGAAACAGGACCAAACAGATCAATGTGAAGCAATTCTAAGGGTCTGGAAGTAGAGACAATGTTTTTAGACTTGAATGAAGTCTTAGCAAATTTTCCTTTTTGACATGAGCCACAAAGTGCATCTGAGTGATAATCAATGTCAGGCAAACCACTAACAAGCTTTTGTTTGCTAAGCTTAGAGATCAACCTCCAGTTAGCATGACCAAGACGCTTGTGCCATAGCCATTTCTCATCACTCAGAGACAAAAGACATATAATCTTTTGGTCAACCAAATCAGAAAAGTTTACTTTATAAACATTGCCAACTCTCATTCCCTTGAATACTACAGATTTGTCAGAGTCTTTTGATACAGTACATGATTCCTTATTAAATGTAACAACACACCCATTGTCACAAAATTGACTAATGCTCAATAGATTGTGTTTAAGTCCATCAACTAACCAAACATCTTTAATGGAAAGAGAAGAATTACCAACTGTACCTGTACCAATGATCTTCCCTTTTTGTTTTCCTCCAAATCCCACAGAGCCTCCCTCTTTCAGAGTTAGGGTTTGGAACATATGCTTTTCTCCCGTCATATGTCGTGAGCAACCACTGTCCAGGTACCAGGGCTGCTGTTTTACCTTTCCTTGCATGAGCATCTGAAGCAAACATTATTTCAGATTTTGGTACCCATATTCTGATGGGTCCTTTAGAGTTAGTCTTCTGAATAGTATTCCTTCTTTGTTTTCTATGATCAACACAAGATCTAGAATTAATTAAGCTTTGACAAGAATGTTTAGGCTTAATTTGATTCTTGGATTTTGATCTGGAGTATATCACAGTTCCAAAGGTCAAGCAAGGATCTGAAGTAACTTTACCTTGATTTCTCAGAGGTTCAGATGACTTCTGAGCCTTAACTTGAGAACTTTTGGACTCAGAAATTTTAGGTTCAGAAGAACTTGGAACTTCTGAGTCTTTGGGTTCAGGTTCAGAACCTCCTTCAGAGTTGGATGCCTTCAGATCAAGTGTACCGCTTTTAACAAAGGTAGAGAATAATTCAGGTGGAGTATCATCCTCACTATATGATTTCAGAGGTTTATCCCAGTTCTTAAACCGAGAATAACCAATGCCTTCACCATAGTTACGAGTCATATGATAAATCATGGAAGCCATTTTACTCCTATTGAAGGTACAACGAATAAATTCGTGAAGAGCATCTTCATGATCATCATTGAGCTTGTCTGCCAAGACATAGTTAGATTCAACATGACAAATACGAATGTTTAACGATTCATTTTCATCATAAAGAATCTTGGCATCCTTTTTCAATGATTCATGAACATTCTTCAGAATTTTGTGTTGACTTACTATACGAGAGTAATGTTTCACGGCAATCTTAAGAGAATCAATTAATTCAGATTTAGTCATGTTAGAGTATACCTCATTTTCATCATCTGAGTCATCTTCAGAATCTCTATCAGAGTTGTTACCTTCAGAAGTTCTTGCCATTAAGGCCAGATTGCATTCTTCATCATCTTCTCCTTCAGAGTCATTCTCAATGGTCTCCCAAGTGGCTAACAAACTCTTCCTTACCTTTTCTTTGTACTTTTCTTTCCCAAAGCTCTTATTCTTTCCTTTGTCCTTGGATGACATTTCTGGACAGTCCGCAATGAAGTGTCCAGATTTCTTGCAGTTATAGCAGTTGTTCAGTTCTTCCTTTTTGTCCTTTGAAAAGGAACTTCTTGAGTTGTTTCCTTTGTTTGGAAACCTTTTGTATTTCTTGTTCCATTTCTGAAACCTTCTAACCATTAGTGCCATTTCTTCATTCTCAGAATTTTCATCCATCATATCATCAGAAGTTTCTTCCTCTTGTTCAGACACTTTGATCTTTGCAGCTTTTGAGGAAGTCTGAACAGAGCTTAGAGCCAAGGACTTCATCTTCTTGACAGGTTCATCTGACATAAGTTCTAGCTCATGACTTCTGAGTGAGCTTATTAAATCTTCAAGAGTCACATTGTCCAAATCCTTGGATTCCTGAAAAGCTGTAACTTTTGGTCTCCATTTGGAAGGTAAGCTCCTCAGAATTTTCTTCACGTGATCAGATGCAGTGTAGCTTTTCTTCAGAACTTGAAGACCAGAGACAAGGGTTTGAAACTTTGAATACATGGTTTCAATATCTTCATCTTCCTTCATTCTGAACAGCTCATATTGATGAACTAATAAGTTTGCCTTAGCTTCTTTGACTTGCTTATTTCCTTCAGAGGTGGAACATAGAGAGTCCCAGATAGTTTTGGCACATGACTTGTTGGATATTTTTAAATACTCAGCATGAGATATTGCACCAATAAGCATATTCTTAACAGTATGATGCTTCTTATACTGTTTCTTCTTTTCAGCATCAAAGAACTTTCTGTAGGTATTTCTTACAACACCTTCATCATCCATGTGTTCAAAATGTATACCATCTTCAATGATATCCCATAACTCATCATCGGTCCCAATGATGTAACTATACATCTTGGTTTTCCAGAAAGGAAAAGTAGTAGGATCACTGTTGAAGTAAGGTGGTTTGTCTCTGTGATTATCACTGTTCCTTTCCCTATCATAGTTGTGAGGAGGTGGAACAGCAGAGTGATCAGGTCCAGAGGAAGCAGAAGGAGAGGTAACACCAGACATGTTTTTCAACTAAGTACCCCTAGATCTTTTACTGTTTCACTGTTAAGTGAAGAGCAACAGACCGGAGCTCTGATGCCAATTGAAGGTTGAAAAACACACAAGAAGGGGGGGGTTGAATTGTGTGAGACTTTTTTTAAGTTAAAACAAATTGCAGCGGATAAGGTATAACACACACAATATATGAGGATAGGGTTAGAGAGAGATGCTCAGAATTTTTATACTGGTTCCTCCCACTAACAGGAGTAGTCCAGTCCTCTTGTCCTTCACAAGAGATTTCACTATAATCACTCAGATTACAAATGCTCAAGCACTAAGCAAGAGACTTCAAACTGCTCAAGCACAAAGCAAGAGACTTCTAACTGCTCAAGCACAAAGCAAGAGACTTCCAATGCTCAAGCACAAAGCAAGAGACTTCCAATGCTCAAGCACAAAGCAAGAGACTTCCAATGCTCAAGCACAAAGCAAGAGACTTCCAATGCTCAAGCACAAAGCAAGAGACTTCTAACTGCTTTTAATGTTAATAAAGATAAGAGATTAACACTTGATATACAATCAGAGGTGTTTACAAAATACAACGCAGTTACAAGACTAACTTAGAAAATTATCACAAAGTTTCTAAGTGTTTGATAGCTTCAGAATTTGACAGAGTTTCAGCACGTTCAGAAGCTTAAGTCTTGATTTCATTTCTTCACAAATCTTCTTCCTTTTATAGATGATAAAATGAACGTTGAAGATTATAGCCGTTTGAAGAATTGAGACGCTCCTTTGTATAGATCAGTGAGCTTATTAGCTGTTCTGATTTGCAGTAGCTTAGGAGCTTAACGTTTACTACAAAATGAGAGATTCCTTTTGGCTTTTGATATTTGAACCTTGGTGAAAGCCAAATAAGGAAATAATCGTTTCTGAAGCCTGACTTGAAAAGGACCTTTCCATGGTCAAACCTTTTCATTCTTGGTTTCTGCGTTTGGACTTAGTCAGGCACAGTCTTCAATAAAATTGTACTCTCAAATGTAGCTTAACACTTATATCTGACGAGCCTTCAGATTTTGATAGGCTCAGAATTACTTGTTTCAGATCTGGTGAGCTCAGATGTTCTTCAGATTTTGATAGGCTCAGAATTACTTGTTTCAGATCTGGTGAGCTCAGATGTTCTTCAGATTTTGATAGGCTCAGATTTACTTGTTTCAGATCTGGTGAGCTCAGATGTTCTTCAGATTTTGATAGGCTCAGAATTACTTGTTTCAGATCTGGTGAGCTCAGAAGTAATTCCTTCAGAAATTCTAAGGTTCAGATAATAACTTCAGAGTTTCATAGGCTCAGAATTACTTGCTTCAGATCTGGTGAGCTCAGAAGTAATTCCTTCAGAAATTCTAAGGTTCAGATAATAACTTCAGAGTTTCATAGGCTCAGAATTACTTGCTTCAGATCTGGTGAGCTCAGAAGTAATTCCTTCAGAAATTCTAGGGTTCTTTAGTACGCAAATTTTAACTTTTAATCCTGCACACTGAATTAAATTATTAGTACTCCAATTTAACCTTAAATACATTGTTATCATCAAAATCAATTAAGGAGATACAAAATCATAATTTTGTTCCAACAAAAATTTGATTCATGTCTTTTTCATTGTGCTTTGCTACTAATAAATTTCTCTAAATTTTGTAGCAATGAATTCTAAATGGATTGATAATGTATTGCTTGATTGCGAATGAATTGGTATAATTTGCTATGAACTATTTTTACTATCTCATGTGCAAGAAGGTGTGAATAGAAGACTAAAGTATTTGAAAGAGAGATGTGGATTTTGTGGAGCAAATCAACACAATGACTTTTGTGAGCAAGTTTATTTAAAGGAAGAAGATCGTGAAGTGATCAACATCGATTACAACTTTCAACTCAATAATATTTTGGTTGAATTTTTAAGGTCAAATCAAGTTGCTTTTGATGAATTTGGAGTTGAATGTAGTAATCTTGTTGAAAAGGCAAATGCGTGTGAGAAGTTGGTTGAGAGTGAGATGAAACATTGTGCTATTGTGGTAGAAGAAGAAGATTTGAAAAACAAAAGATTAATGGCATAAGAAGAGTGGACCATTTTGATATTTATGTGACATTTGAGTCTCAACCAAAGGAGCTTAAAGAGAGAAATCATTTGCCAAGGACGCATCAATCTTCTCCAAAGTGGGAGAGCCCATATTCCAAAGCTTTAGTGGTTGGAGCATGGGAGCACGTGATTCTCTATGCGAAGTTCATGGATTTCTTAACTAACAAGAGGAAAAAGAAGGATGACGTGTTTTTGTTATCATTTAGGCCACCCTAACAGTGGTTGAAGCGTCAAGCTATTGACGTTAAACAAGCGCATGGTCTTTATGGTCATGGACCGTCAAGCTATTGACGTTAAAAGAGCGCTTCTTGGGAGGCAACCCAATATTTTTATTTAGTAATTTTTAGTTTTTTAATAGGCCTTGTTTTGTGTTTGCAGGTTAAGCAAATGAGTAAAGTCGATGCACGGGATGATTGGTAATGCTTAACTCCTTGAACTTGAATTTAATTTTGTCTTTTATGAATGCTTGGGTCTGTTTGAAAACTTGTGCACTATTTAAATTTGTTTGTTCTGAAATATATGAAGTCTGTTGAGTAGCATCTAAGATACATGAATATGTGATTTTCTTGTTGATTATCTTGTATACTTGAATGCTATTAGAAAAGCTGAGGAAATTTTTCAAACATTGACCACTCGATAATCCGGCCAAGCCGTGAGGATTCGAGCCTAAACACTTAAAAATTTTCTTGTTATGAGAGATTCCACCGCTTAGCTAATTCTCTAGAACTTGCTTATGTTCTTTTGATTTATTGATTGCTATAATTTACACATCGAGGCAAGTTGTTTTTACCTTGAGCCTTTTGAAGCCATCCATTTTAAATGTTATATCCTTCGTTAAACCCTTTGAGCCGAAAGAAAAATGTTATTGTTTGCTGAACCAAAAAAAATATTTCACAAAATGAAAAAAAAAAAAAAAAAAGAAGATGATTTTCTTGGAGTTCAGACACATGACTAATATTTGAGCACATGGCTCATTATAAGTTTGAGGTTGCTTTTGGAATTAGCAACTGAATAAGTTTGGGGTGGGATACTAGAGAACTGAAAAAGAAAAAAAAATATAGAGACGCTTATAAAATTAAAAAAAAAAGAGGTATGTCATAAACCTCTAAAAAAAAGTGTGATAAAAAAAAAATTCAAAAAAAACAAACAAAGAAGCGTTTTGAAAACAATAATAATAAGTTCTCTAGTATGAATTGTTAAAGTATAGAGGGAAAAAGAAAGAATTGTTCCAAAACAAAAAGGTGATCTTAGAAACTCCAAGTTTTTCTGCTTACCATCCAAAAACATCCACCCTTAACCTTAGCCCAATTATAACCCAAAAGTCCTCTAAAGGTGTGAAATTGTATGTGTGTCGATTGACATTAGAATGTTTGCAAGCCTATGGTTGAATAGCCATGACTGCGTTGATTGAGTGAAATTTAACCTTATCAAACAGGAGGGAGTGTGAGGGAGTGATATGATTATAGTTTGATCAATATTTGTAAAAGGTTCTCTGCTTTTCAATAACATTTTTGTGTGCAAGTATATTCATGATATGAATGATCATAGGAGTGTTGATTATGATGTTTGACTTGACTTACTTTACTAATTTGGAATTAAACTGTTGAGATAGTGTCAGGTTTTCCAATTGATACAGTTATTTCTTGAGGACAAGGAAAAGTTCAAGTTTGGGGTTGTGATGACTTCACGTCATTACTATGTTTAACCACATTTCAAGGCTTGTTTAGGTAGTATTTTATATATTTTTATGCTAGAAATAAAGAGAAAAAGAATCGTTACAAGATGCTTGAAGCACAAGAAAAAGAAGAAAATTGAAGAAAATCAACACAATTTGCATCACGACATATGTCCGGTATTTTGACCATATCTAGAGTTTCTTAACTCGGAATGAGGCGGGGTTTGCGGCAAATGAAAGCTAAGATCAAGAGCTACAACTTTCATGAAGGAAAAAAATGCATTTGCCTTTGCTATTGGCGCCAGGCGCGGGCACGTGACCTAAGTCTATATATTGATATTTTCTCCTCATTCTTGGACAGTTCGTGACGGCGAGAAAAAGGCAATTCTTGAGAGCAAGTCAGAGTCAAGTTTTCCTTATTTTGTAATGAATTCTTCTACTCTATTTATTGTTATTCCTTTAATTATGAGTAACTAAACTTCATTGATTGGGTCCATGGGGATTCCAATTGCTATTGTTCTTGAACCATGTGGTTTCATATGATGTTTTAATGAATTACAAAGTTAGTTTCAGTGAATTATTCCTTGTTCTTAATGCTTTACATTCTTTGGCCAATTGTGTGATGATTCTAATTGTTTGTTTGCTAAGAGATTAGAAATAAATTAATCGACCTAGGAATAATTATTCAATTAACCTTCGCTTAAGAGATTTTGGTTTGTTAATTGAGAATTCTTAGATTAACGTGCGAAAACCTCAATTGATCATAAGTCACCTAAGAGATTAGGGGTGTGTGATCAAGGGAGAGGGTTATGTACCAAGAGATTGGGCATAGCTATTTTGTTAATCGAATCGTGAAACTATACTTGTAATTCGTTACTGCGCGTGTACCACCAAGACAATAGTAATTGGATGAACCGAACGACTCAATCACTTTCTCATCTTTAAGTCAAAACCCAATTTCTTGCCGTTATATGTTTTTAAACCTAAGTCTGAATAAACCCCCCCTTTTATTTAATTGCAATTTTACTCTCGTGTGACTTCAATTGCTTGTGTTTGATTCCAAACAATCTCTGCGGAACGATATAAAAATTAATACTTACTTTGACACTTCGTCATTTATCCTCTTATATATCCTAAAAAATCCTGAGTGCCTATCAATCAACTATTATGTAATTTTTTTTGGAATTATTTTAAAATAAAATAATAATGGAGAAGTCTCAAATTTATTAATTAAAATGATGTTAATGACCAAAGATTTGACTTTGTACATTGAGATTACATAGGTAACCCGGGCTAGCACCTTATTATAGATTAATGAGAGATGTTGATTGTCTGTTTCTTATTATATAATTTTTCCGCTTTGTAATTTGTTTTTCTTTTTGTGGTCAAGTAATCTGGTGGTTAGCAATTCAACCATGAATAATTCCCACTACTGTTCAACAAATTTTGAAAAACTTGATACTTCCGATTCAATTTGTAATTGGCAAAAAATTGGAGTATTATTCTATCAACAATTCTATTTGTAGTGATTATTAATCAATTTTTGTTACACTACTTGCATTTTCATATTTCCCAACTCTTCCCTTGTTTGACTTGTTACTTACATACACTTGATTGATAGGAGGTTTTTAGGTTCTATCATTGGATCTTTGGCCTTGTTACTAGTGAGCTGCATTCATCTCAAAATTATTGGCAACCACTGGTTGATTAGAAATTGGTAACCTCTGACTACTTTTGTTGTTGTTGACTAAAATATGTTACAATTTCAGCCTATGATGCTAGGTATGGATATTGTACCCTTTACGAGTGTGAATACTGGTACAAGATATGACTTTTAAAAAATAATTTACAGTACAATTATATTAATATAAAATTAAAAGAATTATTTTTTAAAGTGAATTTGTCCACCCTTTCTAATATTTTTATCAAAATCGAGAAAAATAATATAATATAAAAAATTTAAAGGGTCATGTTAACTTCTGCCCTAAGGACACATGTTAAACTACCTAAAAATAGAAGTATAACATTTAATGATACAAAAAATTTAATGCTTATAGAATGTAATACACCACAAGTTCAATAATTTTTTTTCACATTTATCTTCTTAACATGTGCCCTTAAGGGCACATGTTAACATTTTCCAAATTTAAATATCTTATACTATTTTTTTACCACCTGCATATTTTTGTTGTATACACCAAATCAAAATAGATATTTTTTTTAACAAGCAAATAAAAATAGATGTTAGTTGGTAAGTATCCAACGAGTACCAAGTACATATATGGTATTAGTACGTATTCGATAATACTTTACTATTTTAAAAGTATCAATTCTTCATATTTCTGCACTAATGCATGAAATAGACAAAGCAAACTCACTACAAGATATCCCTATTGTATAGTCTTCAAATCCTTTTTTATTCTCCCCAATATCATATTTATCATATAACATTCATATTCATCCACAAAAAATAGATATCACATTGAAGTTTCTGCAGTGCTTGTTTAATCTCTCTTCGTTCCAATTGCGTAGTTGTTTTGAGCTTTAATTTCGGTTGAATTCTCGTGCCGCCGTCGGATAGAGGTTCTTTTTGAGTAAATGTGGTTTGATATCCGAATGTGAGTAGGTATTTCTTAGCATCGAGACTACCGTTTTGTTTCAGATGGAATTAAAGTAGGATGAGTGGGGGATGATATTTTGTGTAATTGCTTTAGTTTGACCTTTAGGGCATTTTTTGTTATTGTTCTAGGTTGTTGTTTTAGATGCTATTGGTGTTGGAATTCTTCTTTTTTGAAGAATTTTGTATGATTTCACTTTGTGAATTGTGCTCGTCTTGCGTTCAATGCCGTTTTTATGTTTTAATAAAATTTTAGCCGTTAAAAAAATAAAAACATTGAAGTTTCATTCTAATAGGGCATGTGTAGAACTTCCTTATTCTTATTTACTGTTTTGCAAACAACATTTTGGCCCACAAAAATAAGTGATATCAGCAACTCTCTTCGAAGTTTTCTTTTCCAGCCCCCCACGTTTCTTTTTTGCCCCCGAATTTCCTATTTTGCCCTTACGAAAAACTTTGGTTTCTATAAACCGAAACTTTTTTTGCCTTGAAATACAACTTTGGTTTTTAGAAACCGAAATTTTCTGAAATTTAAACTAAAAAAATTTCGGTTTCTGCGAACCGAAATTTTTATTAAGGGCAAAATTGAATTTTTGGGGGTATAAAAGAAACGCAAGGGACTGGAAAAGAAATCATCACTCTCTTCCTTCTTCGTCCCTATCCAACTTTTTCCCCTTATTGAGCTTGAACTAGTGTCAATGAAGGAGCCACCATTCATGACCGCAACTCTTTGTAATATGAAAATGAACAAGTAAGAGAAGAGGTGCTATTAGGGATTTAGGGACTGTATTGTGATTTTACATGTAATGTGAGAAGACTTTTGTAAGATATTGTGTCGGGAACCGTTGCAAATACTAACAAAAAAAGATGAATATGATGAAAATCGCACAAATAACTTTAAAAGTTTGTGTGGACACACTAAATTTTAACTTTGATTTGCTCTCACCAATTGATACAAATTTGATGCTAATGGATAAACTTACGAAAATTTAGATATAATTTAGGCTAAAAAACCATGTAGTTTTTTTTTTTTTTTCCTCAACATTGTTTTTAGGCTTAAATATGTTTTTGGTCCCTGCAATATGCACTTGTTTTGAAAAGAGCTCCTGTAAAAAAAAAAAATTGATTTTAGTCCCTGCAATTTCTAAAAACTTTGAAAAGAGCCCTTGAGCCGGATTCTCTTTATGAATATCCAAACCAATCCAAACCGAAAAAAAACTGATGTTTATGGTTCGGATTCAAAACCGAACCGAACCAATTAAAAACCGACGTGGTTTGGTTCGGTTCTCGGATTCAATTTTTAAAAACCGATGAACCGAACCAATAGGCATATTATTAACCATATATTTATTATATATATATATATATATATATATATATATATATATATACACTTATTTAATATTTTAAATTCTACCTATGCATATATTGTTTCAATGTTCAAATTAAAAATAAATTCAAATGTTCTATATTCTAACTATATATATATATATATATATATATATATATATATATATATATATATATTGAACATCATCTATGGATTATATTTTGCATTTGAAGATATATAGATTGTATTTTGTCAATTTTGTTTGAATTAAAATGTGTTTGAAAACAAATTAAAATATAGTGTATGGTGATAATTGATTACATAAGTGTTATGTGTGATTAAAGCAATTATAGCAGGATATCGGATAAAAAAAATAGTAGAAAAAAATAATAGCAGAAAAAATATTGCAAAAAAAAAATATATTACAAAACCGATCAATGTATCCGATCCAAACCGAACCAAACCGATTAGTTTGGTTCGGTTTCATTTTTCAAAAACAGGACAAACCGATCCAAACCAAACCAATTGAATACACATTGGTTCGGACTTTGGATTCATCAAAAACCGATCCAAACCGGTCCAATTACACTCCTGTCTACTATGCTATTCCAAGAACTTGTACCTTCCATATATAAAAACATATTTAACCATTCACAAAGACAATCTTTCAAGAATATATATTTTGAAAAGTTTTTGCTACACTACTTCTCGATAATTTAAAAATATTTACTAATAGCCAATGAAAACAAAACATATGCATTTGAAATAAAAGTTTGATTCTGATACAATATATACAAATATATTTATATGGTTTGTTCTCAAATTGCTTGGACCCATCTTTGAAAGTGAATACTTTTATTGTAAAGTGAGAGATGCATAATCATGCAGGGTAGCAACATTAATACCAATCTGACATTTTAAAGGTCCAGAATCAAGTAAGATCTCAGACAGTGTTGATAGGTACTACGTAGGTACCTTGTGATTATAATTTGTGAGGCACAAAATATATTGGCCTTATTATTAGTTCATGGCTTAAAATCTATCCAAGAAAACAAACTATATATGTTCAGTCGCAAATATAGCTCAGTTGATAATTATTAAAAATATTATAGGAGGAATTAAGATTCAAACCTCAAATTCCTTATTTCTTCACGCTTATAATGTGCAAGTCTAATCACTAAAAAAAATTGTTCTAGTAGTTCTACTATCCCTTTCTTTCTGCATTTGATTCAATTCTCTTCCTTCATTCTTGACATCTACTAGTCAATTATACTTTATTGAAGCATATATCAAGAGTCTATCAGCCTGGCTATATATCATTCATTTTCTCATTAACTTTAGGGTTTTTGTCTTCTTCAACACATTGCCTTCCAACCTTAAATGATTCATTTCATATCAACATAACATAATTTTTGACAAATTAAAATACGTTCTGTCTTGTCTATTGGTAGTTGGTTGTTTACCACATTTTTTTCGTGACACTTCACTTGCCGACTTGTATTTTTGTGCACAACATAAGATCTAGTTTAGATATGTTATAAGATTATTATGGGACCCAAAACATGGAAAAGAAGGAAAAACAAGGATAAAAAAAAATGAGATCATAAGAAACCACACAATTTGTTGATAGATAACAAGTCATGTCACTCCTTAAGATGCACTCATTAATTTATTATTTATTTATGAGTTGCAATTGTAAGTGAATATTGGGCCCTACATTTTCACTAGGCCCATATTTTAATTGTTTTCTAGCTTGTGCTGTAGACAGAAGGTTTCTCTCCCCACCCGTCATTCTTTTTCACCCCCCAGAAATCCAACTTTACCCTTGATTTTATCTCCGAAAACTTCAGTACACGCGTACTGAAGTTTTTCGATATTGAAAAACAGGTGTTTTACATCGTTAAAAACTTCGGTACGCGTGTACCGAAGTTTTTTTTCAAGATTAAAAATGAAAACTCAGGGGGTGAAAAAGAAAGACGGGGTGGGGAGAGAAACCTTCCTGTAGACAGACAAGAGTACAAAAATTGAACTCTTTTTTACTGAGTCCTTATACTTTGAACTTCACACTTTTCTATCAAATATACACATGAAGCAAAATAAACCTTGTCTTGGAGAAATATGTGCACTTTGAGTCTTTGACTAGTCCACTTAATTACTTGCAAGCACACACCAATATTATTGGTGAAAATGGGTCCACTTTGTGTCTTTAACTTAAAAGGAAAATTTTAGTTTACAAATATCGTAATATATTTTGTTTTATACGATTTTCATGAGTAATAATTCTAGGGCTCTTTTTTACTTTGTGATAATGAGATAACTTTTTTTTTCTCTCATTTTGGTGATCATGGTAGAGACTAAAACTTGGGTTGGAATAATTGTATAGGGCCATAAGTGAAAGATTGATATTCCACCTAATTGATACGATTCAATGTGGAAAATCTTAAAGCATCTTGAATAGATGGGATCCACCACCACCACAAGCCTACCACTTTCGAGTAATCTTTGGTGCTTACTTTTATTTTTACTTTATCAAATAATCATCCAATGTAGATATTAATAAAAGTGATGAAAGTGGTAATGTCTTTTTTAATTTTTTTTCTTAATTATGGTTATTGAGTTTCTTGCCGCTAAATATTTATAGGTAAACGCTAAGAAAATACAAGGTTGGAAATTTTATATCAAAAATATAAATTTTGTTGTCTATGTGATATGGGTTCAAATAAAATATAGCATATAGTAGCACTTTTGAGGAAAGACCTAATAGATAACATTAACTATATAATCATCATCCACTACACTACATCAACTAAATGCTAGGCCAAGCGATTCTAAAAGTTATATTGGTGCTTCCTAAAATCTATTTGGAAAATATAAATTATTTAGATGGATGTAGTAAAATATAAACTACTTTTTACAATTATAATATATCTAACTATTGTCACTTATATAGGCACAAAGCTCTCTAATTTGGATCATCTACAACACTGCAATTTACTCAAATCTTAATAGTTTAATGTGCAGCTGTATTATTTGCATAGCTAAAATTTGATCAATTTTGCCACGATTTTGAAAATGATTATTTTAATACAAAGAAGTGGTTAGTTACATTATGATTAAAAATGATTAATAGATGTATGTAAAACTCATTAATCATGATAAAAATTCATTAACCATGAATTTGGACATGATTAATCATGATTTTTAGTGTTCGAACTACCAATAAAAATTGAACACCTAAAAAATAGATTTTTTTTAAGCAAACACAATTACATTTTTTATTAATAATAAAAGATTCAATACAAGGATGAATACTATTAAAATAAGTGCAACTAGACCAAAAAATGACTGCCTTAGCTAAAGTGTGAGCCGCCATATTCGTTTGTCGTCTAATGAATTTAATTTCAAAGTTTGAATCGCAATGTAACAAAGTCTTGATCGATAAAATAATAGAGCATAACTCCGATGTTCCTTGGAGATTAGCTTTAATTCCACCAAAATTCATTAACCACCAACGTATTTCTATATGTTTGATTTGGAAAACTGTAAATTGGAGTTTAAGGAAAGCTGGAAACTCGATTATTTTTTAAGGCAAGATTCCAAAGATCTATAAAATTGCGGAGGCAATCAAATGTAGGTCTTTAGAATGGTTTATAGCAAGCAAATTCGCTGGGGTGTGCATGTTATATGCAGAGGCGTTTTCAGTGCATGTGCCACATGAGCGATGTCATAGAAGTTAGGGCCTCAAAAAAAGTTATATGGTGGTAGTATTAGTACATAAGGAATATAAAACGAAGGATTGTGAGCTTTTAAATGAGAGATTGTGGAGTTCAAATATTTGAGATTCTCTTTAAAATAAAAATGAAAGATTTATTAGTTACAAAAGAGATTGTATGGAGAGGCGTGTGATAAAGATTGTCTTGTTTATCAAAGTTTTTTTTTATATTAATGAAAAAATGATTATTTTTAGGGTTCTTAATGTTATTTGTAATTTAAATCGATGATAATTTTTTAAATTTTTTTGTCTTTTTTTTGTTAAAGCCTATGATTTTTAATTTCACATGGCTTCAAAAAATTGAAGATGCCCTGGTTATATGAATGGGAAAAGTATCCTCTTCTATGCCTTCTTAGATAGTGCCACCTTACTTTTGGTTCTGTTATGGTTTTGGTGTAATTGGAATTCATATGCTCTAGTTCTTGTTATGGTTTTGGTGTAATTGGAATTCATATGCTCTAGTTCTGTTATGGTTCTGTTATGCCACCTTACAAAAGAGATTGTATGGAGAGGCGTGTGATAAAGATTGTCTTGTTTATCAAAGTTTTTTTTTATATTAATGAAAAAATGATTATTTTTAGGGTTCTTAATGTTATTTGTAATTTAAATCGATGATAATTTTTTAAATTTTTTTGTCTTTTTTTTGTTAAAGCCTATGATTTTTAATTTCACATGGCTTCAAAAAATTGAAGATGCCCTGGTTATATGAATGGGAAAAGTATCCTCTTCTATGCCTTCTTAGATAGTGCCACCTTACTTTTGGTTCTGTTATGGTTTTGGTGTAATTGGAATTCATATGCTCTAGTTCTTGATGTTGTTCTTGGGTGTGTTTTAGAGCCTAAGAGTTTTTTTGGTGTTGGTTGGTACTTGCGCCGAGTATCTTTTGTACTTTCTTTATTAGTGGGATTAGTATTACTTATATTCGGGAGTGGTTATAGTGTATAATGCTTCATGTGCATAAACAATGAAAATTATTTAGTGTACCCTTCATATTACTCGCGCACCTCCAAATTTCTCACACACCCCCACAATTTCTCGCGTACCCCTATGTTTCTCGCGCTCCCTCCAAATTTCTCGCGCACCACCCAAATTATGCATAAACCATTTTGCTGTGGGAATGGTTTCAGAGATTTGCACTCCAAAACCATTAAGTGCATAAGATGGTTTCGGCTAGAAATCAAAGAGGGGGGAAGAAAAAAATTTGTTAAGTGCATAATTATAGGGTTGTACTCCAAAACTATTTTATGCACTTAGTTTTGAAGTATAACCCTCTGAAACTATTCCACCAGCAAAATGATTTTGGTGGACAAAAAAAATTTGGGTGCATGAGAAATTTGAGGGGTGCACGAAGCAATTTCATTGTTTATGCACCGTACATAATAAAAAAGCTTATGCACTATAACTTCTCCCCTTATACTCGATCTCATTTTGATCCTCGTATTTTATCTACTAAACACAATTAAACGATTATTCAAACTGCATTAAAAAGTTAAGATATTGTCACAAAAGTTGTCTTAAATTGATTGTCCAAAAACCATTTCATTTGAATTTAATCTAATAGTTGAGAAATGAATACTACAAAAGTCCAATTAAGTTCGTACACTATAATTAATTAAGTTGATTATATGAGAGGACAAGCCACCTCATTCTTGTTCTTTTGCTCTTTATTTTCTCTCCTCATATAAAGTCCAATTAAGTTCGTTTATACTTATTAGATAGAAAAAATAAATTTCTCATTGAAGTGACAGTAAGATAAGTCCAAAATCGATTGTCATTTTGACTAATCAAAGGTAATTGCTTATCACACCAATCACTATCAAGATAAGAAGAAGGTCACTCATTATTATTAGTACATAGTGCAATAAACAGTATCTTTAGATAACACAATAAAAACCTCATAAACAAAATCATTGAAGAATAATATTAATAATTGTTTCCATTTTGATGAGTATGGAAAACTACAACAATGATTCTTCTGAATGGCAGCAACAACAACAACAACAACATAAGCATTGGTCTCAATATAGTAGTGATGATCATTCACACTTTCCAACACAAATTCTTCCTCATAATAATATTTCTGATTCTTCTTCTGCTTCTTTTCAATATAGTGAATTTCAATCATCATGGCCTTTACCTATTGAAGAAAGTTTAGAAGATAGAGCAATAAGTGCTTCTAAGAGTCATAGTCAAGCTGAGAAAAGACGCAGAGATAGGATTAATAATCAACTTGCTAATCTTAGAAAACTTATTCCTAAGTCTGATAAGGTAAACCATTTAATTTTCTTTTGTTTTTTTTTTTTTTCTTTCATGTGTGCCACATTTAATTTAATTATATAGTAGTATATTACTAGTGTATTTTTAGCAATTTTAACCTTGGAATTTGTTTCATATTTCATGCAAGAATGTGGAATTGGCTAGTTAGGGAAACTTAAGTGATTAGATGTTGCATTTGATTTTGAGTTTGATAGAATTATGTTGTTGTACTACCTTGATTTTTGTAAAACTTTTTAACAAAATCTCGGTGTCACCGTGGTTGTGTTAAATTCGTTGTAAATTGTAATCGTAAACATAGACTTGGTGGTAATTTCAATTGTGCTATAAAGTATGAACAATTTGGAATTATGGAATTAATTTCCACTTCCCCTCTTATTGAGTAGAGAATATAGAATGAAACTTGCATTAAATGCATAACATGAAGTTTTAAAGAAATAGTCTCCAACTGCACCTGTGGGCGCACCATCAAGACATCAGATGATTTTGATTATGTAACATCGATTCTTTAGATTGAAGGCGTGTCCAATCTTTGACACCAATACAATACCAATGCACATGTGGTTACCAATAATTACATTCATTTTCTGAAATTATATTTGGTGTCTACGTGTCTGTGTCTACGTGTCTGTATCTACCTTAATGCTTCATATGTATTTTACAACTGCAGTTACAGCTTTACTAGCTGTATGCATTTGTGTTAGTGCTTCGTAGGTATTTTGGAACTGCAATTATGGCTCTACTAGCTGTATCTGCTTGCAATTTTCTACAATATTAAGTATCTCGACAAACTCCAACGCGCATAATATTAACATTTATGTACTTGCAGATGGACAAGGCAGCATTACTAGGGAGTGTGATAGATCGAGTCAAAGATCTAAAGCGAAAAGCAATGGATGTTAGCAGAGTTATAACAGTTCCAACTGAAATTGATGAAGTATCAATAGACTACAACCATGTAGAAGATGAAACCAACAATAACAAACTGAACAAATTCAAAAACAATTTCATCATCAAAGCTTCTGTTTGTTGCGAAGATCGACCAGAACTTTTCTCCGAATTAATCCAAGTCCTCAAAGGCTTAAGACTTACAACAGTTAAAGCTGACATAGCAAGTGTTGGTGGAAGGATCAAAAGTATATTGTTACTTTGTTCTAAGGATAGTGAAGAAAATGTTTGCATTAATACTCTCAAACAGTCCCTTAAATCAGCTGTGACAAAAATTGCTTCATCATCAATGGTATCTAATTGTCCTACAAGAAGTAAGAGGCAGAGGTTTTTCTTGCCTTCACATTTTGTATAGTAATTTGTTGCAAAAATATTATTTTCTATTCACTCCATTTTTTTTATTAGGAGGGTAATTTATTTTTGTGGGGGCAATTATTTGCTTCATTTTTTAATATTTATTATTATATACCTATCATATATTTAGTTTGTTCTATTACCAAAAAAGATATATAGTTTGTTCATTAGGGAGATGAAATATTGCTTTTGTAGCACCAATTAAGGCAAAAGCAAAGTTAAAGTGGGAAGTTGAATTGAAAGTAAAGCATATGCCAAAAGTAAAGAAATTAGGTGTGTGATCACTTGCTACTTCCAAATGGAAAAGCAGCCAGGAGACTTTAGTTTAGATTCTAATTAATTGATTGTCTTTTCTTAATAAAAAAATTTAGGCGAGTTGGGTCTAAATAGTTCGCAATAGTTAGAAAAAGTCTCGGAAATCAAACAATTCTCACAAAGGAATTTATATGTCATTTTACAAGGGAGGTCTCATACTAAGAGTGGGATTAGAATTCATGTTTAATCGAGCTGAATTCTTATCAACTGGATAAATCTACTTAAGCAGACAACTGAATTATTGGATAAGCAAAATAGCAAATAACTTATCAAAAGGTATTAAATTGAGTAAACAATTACTTTAGTCTATGAATTTTTTTTCATTGGATAGACAAATGTTAGTAAGTTAGGTGTTGATACTTGTTGGTTTCTATATTCCAAAACTTCTTAAAATTGATTTACCTACATGTGATAGTTTCCCATTAAAATTACAAAGTCCCCTTGATTCCATTTTACTTGGAAGTTCACAGAAAGAATGCCTATTTGGATTTCAAACAGCATTATTATGTCAAAAATAAGAATAGATTAATAAATAAAGTGGCATAATTTGTAATGAGGCAGAACTAGGGGATTGCTAGTCTCAATTATAATCTACTGCATCGACCACTTAAAATCACGAATAAATAAAAACATGAAATATTTTCACAGCATGAAAAAAGCTATTGCCCATGAAATCATTATAAATATGGTTTAGCAGTATAGAATAATGATAAATTTGTTGATATTCATTTGTATCTAAATTTTAGTAACATGTCATATTAGAATGACTACATTAATTAGTCCCCGTAAACTTAACTCGTTTGGTAGGGGTATTGCATGTAATATGCAAGACCAGAGTTTGAACTCTCGTACTCCCACTTATTCACCTTAAAAAGTGAAATTCTAACTATTAACCTACTTGACAAAAAAAATGACTACATTCAAATAAGAAGATAATAATATTAAAGGAATAGGATAATGCTAATTTGTTTATTCATCAAAATATTTTGTTTCGATAAATATTTGCTTCCATCTAAACATATGTTTTTAATGTTTCTAAATAAAACATTTTTTCTTATTAATCAAACAAATTTTACAAAACTAACCTTATAACTTCAATTGGTTTGTATAGATAAAAGTGGATTTTTGATAATTTATAGTGGAAATAGGCTTGCTAACTTACACCCACATAAAAATATCTGGGAGTAAGTTAGCATCCCCATATATATATATATATATATATATATATATATATATATATATATATATATATATATATATATATATATATGGGTTGAGCATTGGTTAGTTTCGGGGCAAAATGGATAAAAATACAACATTTCTCTCCTCTGTTCAAGATGGATAAAAATACAACATTTCTCTCCTCTGTCTAAGATGGATAAAAATAACAAAGCGAAGTGTATAGAAGATTGAGAGAGATCGCTTGAAATCGAAGACTTAAATTAATTTGCATCTTAATGGTTGTTCGATCGATTTCGATTAAGAGAACCGTAAACAATCAAGGATCGTAACCAATTTTTCACAAGATCTTACCCACACCCAACCAAATGCTTTCATGTGTCGGCGGTTATGTCGATTTTGAATCGGGTCGTGGATCCATGCTCAACCATATCCTTCAAAATATGGGTTTTTATCGGTGTACATGGATTGGACAAATCTGGTCAACCCGGCCGCCAAACCCACCCTATCCAACCTAAAAAATTAGATCGGATAATTGGGTGGATATGATTTTCAAAAATGAAAAACCCATATAAAAATTGGATTTCGGGTAAAACCGGACCCAACCCAAAAATTCACTGCCACAATAGTGTTATAATTTTTTGAAATATTTTTTATAAAAATACTAAGAATTTTTCTGTTTTATAGTTAAATATTTTTCATAATAAAAATAGTTTACACCATTATTGATGTGAAAGTATATTCATCCTCCTATGAGTTTTTACAAATTAGTTTTGATGCCTTGAACAAAATTACCCTAACTTATAAAACAAACTAAAATCAAATTGTGTACATGATTACTATGATACGACAAACTATATACTTGTTACTATATGATTTCTCTTAATAGGTGGTAAAACATAAGCCATTTCACATCTTCATAATGTAGCAAAAATGAGCAATACTATAAAACCATAAGACATAATATTCCACCAATTTTGATGAAAAATCACCAAGTCTAATGTGTAAGAATCTAAAATCAAACAAAAATCAAGAAAACCGAGGGATGATATATAATATCAATGATGTGTGAATAAAACCATTCAAATATTAAAACTACTCAATTCCATAACGAACAATATCTTTGAGTTAATACAAAAACAAAATATCATAACAGTAAAACAAGAGAGAAAATCCGATCCTACGATCTCTTAAGTCTAATTAAAGACAAAACCAACAATGAAACGAAAAATAAAACTAAAATCGATCAATAATATCTGTGAACACACACTACTTAATCTCTGTCTCATCTTTCGACACTTCTTCTCATACACTTCCTCTTCCAGAGGGGCGGAGCCACTTGTGGGCTCAGCAGGGCCATGGCCCGCCCCAAGTCTAAATATATTTTTTTATAAGTATATATATGTATAATTTGTTTTAAAAGGCTATATAATATATATCAAAAATGGCAACATGATGACAAACAAGTGATCCAGTGGCAGGGAACTGGCAAGGATGCGCCCCTCTTATTTAAAGAGGGAGCGAGTTCGATCCCCATAGACAGTATTTTTTTTATTACGATTACATTACCAATTTTAAACAAAATATATTAAAAAATAACCATTGTCTATTTTTACCTTTTTAAATTCTATTTTAAACAAAATATATTAATAATAATTAAGATAACCAAATCAGTACAATACAAATGGTATATTTTTTTTCCATTAAAAAAAGTAATATTCTTTTTTCAAAACATATATTTTTTTTTTTGGTCAAGTTTTTCAAAACATATATATTAATTCATATTATAAACAAGACTTTATATAATAAAAAAAATTTTATGGCCCTCCACAAACAATTACTCTAGCTCCGCCACTATTCCACTGAACAAATCAAAAAATTAAAACTCACATTTACTATATAATTTTTTTTATTTAACTCAAAATTAAAACTATACTCATTTGAGAGAGAGAGAGATCGTTATTTTATTACTACTACTTAAATTATTTTTTTTTCAGTAATATGCATGAAGTTTTACATTCGAATCTCGTTATTTAAACAAAATTACAAAAATAAAAAACAATTGGTTTTCTTTTTTTACTAAAATATTAAAAAAAAAAAAAAAACAATTGGTTGACACTTGGCAGCCTTTGCCTTTTGTTGTCTTACTCATTGTGTGAAGTAAATTTCTATAGTATAATGGATCCAACTAGTGGTGGTGGCAAGGTTCAGAATATTTAGCCTTGACCAACCAAAATCAACCACAAAGCATTCCAATAAAACTGAGTCGTTTAACAGCAAACGAGTGACTGATAAATCATATGGTAATTATTGTTTATTACACTCTTATTAAAGGTTAAACCATTATGTTATGCTTGATGCATCACATAATAACTTGATAGCAAAACATCCACATTTCCTTCTAAAAATTACCAAACTTCAAAGCATATATAACAAAATACAGTCAACAGACTCAACACTATCATACAAACTATATTCTTTTTATTTGGTACAACTTCCATCCTATGTGTACTCCAAGTCCAAGGTGCTAGCTAAAATATAACAGCTGAAAATTCATCTCATAAATATGGAATTGAAGACCCTGAAACAAAATTCAATTTCACGATTTAGAAACAATATTAAAGTAGCAGAATTTCAACGGAATAGACCTCACATGTGGTCAAACACACGGGCAAGTAAAAAATATTAGACAATTTTCTATTTATAAACTGTGAAAGAAAAACTATAAACCAACCATTTAAATTTATGCCGGGAAGTTAATACAAGTAGATTAACTTACTTTTATATATATATATATATATATATATATATATATATATATATGTATCACATGAGAATGTCAAATATATATAGAGAATATATTGATAATTTTTTTTATTCTTGGGAGACTAAAGTTTTTTCTTTAAATTGTCTTACATTTGGACTGGCCCCGAATAAAAATAGCCATAAAAAAAACTAAAAACAAGTAACGTAATTAAAGTTTTTTTTTGAAAAGGATGCAATATGTTACATATGTACTACCATTGATTAACTTAAACAAACAACAATCGGGCTTTTCCTAAACTACTCCTTCATAATTTGGGGTATTTACACACCAACTAGGTCATATGATTAATCATAAATTTCACTTCGGTAGTTAAAAAAGCACTTATCCTAAGGCGTCCAGTGAATATAGCTTAGTTGGTAAGAGACATTGTCTGAAATATGTAAGAGTTGGAATTCAAATCCCGATACTCTTACTTATTTACTTTAAAAAGTAAATTTCTAAATACTAGGCTACTTAAAAAAAAAAAAACAACTATCCTAAGTCTAAAATTATTCATGATTTAGTTAAATCATAAAATATATTTGTGGAAAAAATCATAAAATATGACATATGACATATGACATACTAAGAAAAAACATAAGTACCTGGTACATTTTACTGCCTCCACGACATGAAAGATTTTCAATATCAGGGTGTTCAAAAATCTAGAGTAGGTATCTCTCCAAGATGGTAGTAACAATATTGAGCCTACCAAGCCGACGAAACCAGTAAAGAATCCTATTCCCATGCTCATGTATAATGCTTTTAAGAATATGGAATTCTCATTTTCTGCATTTATTGTTGGCACTTGATGTTCTTCTCCGGGGCATTTTCTATCAAGCGGTTCTCCACAGAGATTAGAATTTCCTTCAAAACTCGAACCATTAAAACTTTGCAACTGTGTCGCAGTTGGAATTTTTCCATAAAGTTGATTGTTTGACAAATCCAACATAGTGAGACGATCAATATGAATTATACTTGAAAGAATTTGGTCTGAAAGACGATTTCTTGATCGATCAAGAAATTCAAGTGACTTGAAATTTCCTATGTTTGAAATGATTTCTCCATTGATATTGTTCCTCGACAAATTTAAGGAAATCAATCCAAATAAATACCCCATTTCAATTGGTATTTTCCCCGAAAGATTGTTGCTTGAGAGATCAATACTTTTTAAAAATATATCGGCATTTATGTAGGCTCGGTCTACACCTTTCCACATCAAGAATAGGTTGAGATTATCTTAATCTTAATAATATACAAATACAAGCACATGTTAGGGAAATAAAACTTATTTGTCCACCTCTAAGCACATCAATGCCAAATCATCATTTAATACTATTATTCTCATACCAAATTTAGCTACTCTTGCCAACTAGATTAATGACTTGGATGAAGAGAATCAATTAGAGAGGAAAACTAAAAGAAACACTTTTGCCTTTGAGTGACCAAAATTTGAATTTTATACCATATTAAGCTTATCTTGCCATTTTGGTTACTTGAGGTGGAAGCAAATTTAAATATTTGAATTTTCCTCCTTCTTTTGCCACTTGGGTCATATTATTAAATCTTAATAATCCCGATCTAGCCCAATATCAAGGAAACCCATTTAAGCTAAAAAAAAAAAAAAAAAAAAACTAACCTGAATCAGTGAAGCACGCGGAGGAAAGAAACAAAGCTTTAGGTTCAGCTACATATCCACCGATTCCTTTGACCGTCACTTTCATCTGTCTCTCTCAAAGCTTGCAGCGCTGATACCTTAGGTTTTGTTGGAATCAAATTCAAATTTCAAAATTCAATTTCTCCCTCTCTTTTTCAATATCTAAACTCAATTTCTTACCCATCTCTCTCCATTTTCTTTTATTCCTTCGAACTTCTTCCATCTCTCAACGAATCATACATCTTGGATGGCACAAGCCACAATCTCCAAAGGTTTGAAATTGTTTTTCCATCTTTTATTTCATGATTTAACTTCATCATCTGATTTTTATGTTAAATGTTTAGGTTCTATTCTCAATGGAATCCCCGACCTGTTTCAAGACCCATTCCGCAGGTAATATCAGTTTCGTTCTTTTTCCAAATCCCTAATTTTCTTCAATAGCATTTCTAATCCTCTTTCTGTTTCATTTTTTCTTTTTTAGAGTTAAATTTTTCACACCTTAACGAAGAAATCGCGTTGTCACCTGACACAATCGGGTGAGAGAGATCCATAATATTTTTCATTTACTTTTATTTTCTCATGATTTCTGCTTTTTTTTTCCTCCTCATTAATTGTTCTCTTTCTCTCTATTTTTTCTTTCACAACAGGAAATAATGGCAGAAAGTTGGTATGGGAGATGAAAAATTCTTGATTACATGTATGTATGTAACGTAAACGTGTTTTTTTGGATGATTATGTTTGTCCTTCATTTTTAGTTCTGGTTCTGAATATAAGAATTGAAGTTATATAGTCTATATTTATTATTTCAATTTTGATTGTAGGGTTAATAGATGTTTACCCCCTGCAAAGTAGGCCAATTTTGTTTTACCCCCTGTAATTTATTTTTTTGAGAACACCCCCTGTAATTTTTATTTTTTTGTTCGTAGTGTAATTTACCCCCTGTAATGTTGTTTTGTTTTACCCCCGGGGGTAAAATGAACCACGAAAAAAAAAAAAAAACATTACAGGGGGTGTTCTCAAAAATATAAATTACAGAGGTAAAACAAAACTCGCATACTTTGCAGGGGGATAAACACCTATTAACCCTTGATTGTAACTGATTTGTTGCTTTGTAATTGATCAATTGGTTTTTCTCCACTAATAAATATTGTTATACATGAGATAGTGAATAGGATTGGGTGCATCCTCCAAAATAGGCTATGATATCTTATTGATTTCAAATTAGAAATTCTAATGCTTATTTGTTTGTTTGTTGGATCACTTTGTGAAGAGCAATACTGTGATTTAATTGTGACATGCTAAATTAAATAGTTTGGGATCAAGGACTACTTTTTTGTTTGGTTTGGTGATCTAAATGTTGTTGATTTGATAGTAGAATTTTTTTATTTCATAATTTGGCATAATAAGAAAAAATAAAACCTGCAACCAGCATTAAAATGATCAAACATAAAAGTAAATCAAACACAAATTTCCTTTGTACACACTTCTCTCATCTTTTCAAACCCCCCTCTTTTCAAAATTCAAATTTTGAATGGCTCAAGCCTAAGAAGTAAGAATGTGGCAATGGTTTTGATGGACACATAAATGAGTTTTTATCATAGTCGTACAAATAGAATGGTTTCTTTGAAAATTCAATAGCTTTACTTTTTTGTTGATTATTTTAACAAAGAATGGTAGGCAGTAGGCTAAAAAAATATCCAAATTTTGATTAAAAAATGGTAGTATTTTGATTCTTATGTTCATTCTTCTTTGCTTATTGTGTTTATGTTTTCATTGCAGCTAAATGACATACTTATGATTCCTTAAGATGCTCAGAAAGTTTGAAGTTCTTCTATTTTGTGCTCAAACTGAGGTAATGCAGATTTTTTTTGTTAATCTTAATGAAAAAGAAGGCTGCATTAAAAGTTTTGTTTTCTCAACCAAGAAAATTTTGTTTTGTTTCTTGAAGAAACTCTAGAGCATGGCCTATTGTTGAACTAATTATCTTCCTTTTATATTCCTCTTTCTCATATGGTTTGATATGTAATTAGTTTATAACAAAAAGGTGCTATGATAGAGTCGGTAGACACTGATTGTACCTTAATCAATTTCTTCACTGTCAATAAATATAGATGACTGGATGAATCAAGAAGAAATTTATGCTAGAAGTTACATTTGAAGAAATAAGCCACACTCATTTAGCATAAGATATATATTGCTCTCATTCACGAATAACAAACCAATTATATATTGATCTCTTTCATAGTCATGTGTAAACAATGACTTCAACGTATAACATTAGATTAAATTTCAGATGTTGTTTAATTGGATTTACAGGATTTGTAGGGATCATATATTCATAGCTCACTTAGTTTATTTAGCATGTTTGTGATATAATTTGATTGACATCATCTGATAACTGCTTACTATGTTTTATGATTGTGTTTTAGCAAAGTAGCAGTCCTTTCATATAGAAGTTGTATGTAAGTTCCAAGTCTCCATCCTTTTGAAGGCATTAGATAGAGTGCAAAATCAATATCATTTATGTTACTGAAGAAGATTTCAAATTATTGCAGGGTCATGTTGATATGATGCTGTTTTTCTTTGAAAGATTAAGTTTAGAACACATTCCTCTTTGAAAAACTAAAAAAATCTACGTTGCTCCTTGAAAATTTTCTTAATTTCAATGCTCTTCTCAAACTTAACCTGCACAAGGATATATAGTTTAGAATTTGTTGTTGATAATCAAACAATTGAATGATTCGGCTTACGTGCCCTGCTTCTCCAATTCAATTGATGTTCAAAGAGGGATCTTTGATTCATTCAACAACACTGCATGTTTCAAAGAGTCCAGACAATGAAAGCAACACCACATTCCTGCTTCCATCCTCCAACCCATCTCTTTGGTTTCAAATTCTCTCACACTTCTCCTTTGGTTTCATCTTCCACACTCTCTTCGTCTTTCCATCTCTCTCTCTCTCTCTCTCTCTCTCTCTCTCTCTCTCTCTCTCTCTCTCTCTCTCTCTCTCTATCTATCTAATGTGCTTCCAATTCTATTTCCAAAATACCAAAACCCTTAGATTCAAAGTTGACTGAGATTCAAAGATGAGATGCGGTAATAATTGGAAAACAAAAATGGAATTTCAATAGAAGAAAAAAGAAAGCATAAGAGACATAAGCAGAGAACGAGGGGTTGAAGAAGGATTTGGAGGAAACAAAGCTACAAACTTCCATGAATATGAGTATGGAATTAGAAAGAAATTAAAACTTCCATGAATACATAGTCGTGGCTATTTTTCATTGTTCCCTTAACTCTACACCAAATGTTTGATACTTGAATCTGTAAAACAATTATATCTGTTTATTTTATTGCAAATGATACCTCTATTTTGGGTTTTACATGACATGTCTATTAAAGATGCAATGTGAGTAACATCAAAGATTTTAAAGAACTAACATTTTAGGCTCAGCTAACTATACTATTTTTATACCATCTTTTCGAATTTATGGTTTTATTATTTTTATTATTTATATGCAGGTCACTGTTGGAGTTTGAGTCCCAAGGGTGTCAAAAAAAGATGTTCATATGGGTACACTAATGTTTATAATAGACCCATTAACAATATGCAAATAATGACAATAGTTGGACGAAAATCTGATAACTGTAATTGAGATTTTATGTTGGTGCTTTGTATATAGTTGGCAATTTTAAGCAGTATTCATTCAATTGAGATAATTTTTTAATGTGCCTCCAAAAACACGGGGGGCTTACATGAAATTATTGCATATAAATCTTTATTTAGATAATTTTTAAATTTATACCCAAAAAACATGGGGACTTACTGAAATTACATATAAATCTTTATTTACATATTTATTAGGATAACTTTTAAATCTGTCTTAAAAAATACGGGGGGCTTAAAGAAAAGTGTTTCACATAATTTTTTACTATAACATTTTGACATGATTTGTTTTCATAATATTTAATTATTCATTCAATTTTATCACAAATTTATATAGCATTTGCAAATTAAAAATTGTGTATAAAATTATTAAAAGACGGTGTTCCCCGTGCATTGCACGGGTACTCTGACTTGTATGGTACAAAAAAAGGCGAATTCTTGGGGTAAGACGAACGATCCCTTGATGAAGTTGAGCTCATGGTGTCTTCAGCCATTGAAGCAAAATTGTTTACACATGGTGGAATTTCTCCTGATAAGCTATTTAGTGAAATATCTAAGACATGAAGTTTGCTCAAATAACAGAGATTTGTAGGTATACTTCCATCGAAGATATTGACTCGAAGACTTAAGATTACTAATTGGTGTAAACTATCTCCAATCCATGAAGGTAATGGACCATGAAACATATTTTCTCCAAGGTCCAAGAATTTTAACTTGTTTGCACAATTCATCGATGAGGAAGGAAGTTGTCCACTCAAATTATTATTTCTTAAAATCAAAGCTTCCATGTTAACAAGGGAGCCCATTGAGATTGGAATCTTTCCGGACAACTTGTTACTGCTCAGAGCGACATAGTATAATGAGTTTAAATTATTCCAACAATCTGGCAATTCACCTGTTAATTGATTGTTTGAGATAACTCTAGGTGTTTTTGAACTTTGTAAATCAAGACTTTGAACATAGCTGTTTGGTTGTTACATTTCACTCCTTTCAATTTGCAACAATCTGCATTTGGACCATCCTTCCAAGTAGACAACATGCCATACTTATCTTCAACTCCTTGTTTGAACGTCAGAAGTGCATGTCTCTCATTTTCCTTGCACACTATGTCTCCATTCTCTGTTGCTGATTTAAAGCCAACAATTGAGGGCACCACCAACAATGCATGAAATATAAAAATAATAAAGTTGAGAGATTCTATGATGGTTGATGGGTACTATATTCTCAAGAATTATACAAACACATATATAACAAATTGTGTTCAACAAAGGTGTTTTTTTTTCTCTGGCTTCTTATCTTAATCGGTGGCATTTAGGGTGCACAAATGTTAAATCTGTGCACCATACACAAATTTTATTTTGACCACTAGATTAAGAGAAGAATACACTTTTATCATGGTCTCTCAGCATCAAATCTCCCTCACTTTCTCTCTACCTCCTCATCTCTCCTCTCTCCTCCCAACAACAAACTTTCCTCTACAGTCTACACCATCAAAGTCACATTGCAGTAGCTTTGCTACAGTTGTTCATAAATAAAACTTAAAAAAAAAATAAAATAATAATAATAGAGAATCAAAGAAAGAATTGAATACATTGCAGTTCTAGTTTATTGAGTTCAACTCCACAAATTCAGCATGAAGCTTTTTGCCCTTGAACGTACAGTGCTTGTGAATCTCAAGTGCTCAAGGATTCTCAATTATTTTAAGGAAGTTTTTATATTTACTGGACACCAATAAATCATGCTATCATACATAGTTTTTTTTTTTTACACAACGTTGGAAAAATAGTGTAAAAGCGTATCAGAAAACCATTCTAATTCGATCTTGCCGGAATCCTTCAGATCTCATCTTCCACTACCGGAGCTCGATTCACCGGAGTTTCATTCAGCTCTTGGGTCGAATTCTCTTTTATCCACAAATCCATTTCACTTCCTTTGTTTTGCTTCAAGATTTAGGTAAAGTTTCGATTTTTTCTCCACCCGTTTTGTTGTTTATGCAGCAATTTTGAAATATGGGAAGCCAGGACAATAAGTGTCATTATCGGTAAATAATCTTAAAATCTAATTTAGGGATTTGAGTTTGATGATAATTTGTGTTTCTATTTGTTTCTTAGATTTAACTGAGGACCAATGACAAACATTTTTATGAGAGTGGGTTGCTGCTGCTGGTGGGGTTAGGAGGAAGAAGGGGGTGGGGTATGGTGCGGGAGATCTATGATAACTTTAATAAGTCTCTAAAATCCAGCCGTTGGTTCAAAGTTGTGTACCATGCACAAATTTAACAATTTGTGCATTGTAAATGCCACCCTCAAATTATATCCATAGTCAAAGATAAGATTTTGTCCTCTATTTACAAATTGCTCACATATCATATATATGTGTTAAAAACTAAAATTGCGTTCAACTAAGGAACCCTTACCCGTATTCGCATTTATATCTACTCATTTTTCGTGGCTAATTACTCATATTTATATCCGTACTTAAAATGCAGGTTTTAATTACTCTACCCATTATGAGTATTTTTTGCGAGTATTCATTGTATATAGGTCCAATTGTCACCCCTAGTATGAAATAGGAATTTTGAATTCATGCACTTGGGAAACCTTTGAGATTACTGGATTTGATCTAAAAAATGAAAAACTACACAAACTAAATATCATTATATTTATGTGTTTGGATATTTTTGGTAGAAATTGTTTTGATTAGATCAAATTTCAGATATTTTCATCACAAAATATAATCTATATGTATTATAATACTTTATTTTACTTCACAATACGTATTTTTTAGATTTAAATATCATTTTCGTTCATGTATGTTCGTGAATGTTTTGTTTATGGTGATAAACATTACATTTTATTGGTTTTAGTTCCTCCCGACTGCAATAGTAGCTAATTCATAGTTAACTAGATTTGCACATTTGGACAAAAAAACATACATGGACTAAAACCAAAAATCTACAAACATACAGAGACGAAAATAATATTTAAACCTATTTTTGGAGAAGTGAAGAAAATTTGATTGGTCTCATTTCCATAAAGCACCAAAGTACCATAAAGCAACAATACATTTTCACTCTTCATCATCATAGAGCTCCTACTTCTATGTTCGAAGAGAAAGATTTCTTTGGCATTGTAATCGTTGGAGAAGTGAAGAAAGTCCACCTCTTCATTGCATATCGTATTTAGAATTAGAACATAAAAAATTTGCTTTGTTCATGTTTTTCTTCAGTATGTCAAATATATATAGACATAAAATACATAAATATTGATAATGTTTCAATTTAGCACCAAGATGCATAATGTTAATGAATAAAAATTATGCAGATCAATCGGTAATTGCAACCAGTGCAACAAATCACAGAACTCATTAAGCTCACTAATGGGTGAAGCAATACTAATAGTAATACCATGTAAGTGATAATTTTCTTGAACTATTTTACAGTTCTGTAATTCACCATTCACCATTCGGATACCGTATTTTCTTATTCTCTTTCTCTTCAACAAACCTCCTAATTCAATTTCTCTTATAAAATTCAACCACAATGTACCTATTACTACATGATTTCTATTAATAGGTTTCAAAACGCAACCAATTTCACATCTTCAAAATGTACCAATAAGAATTAAAATCAATCAAGCGTGAAAATATCAATGATGCACGAATAAACCATTCAAATATTAAAACTACTCAATTCCATAAAGAACAATATCTTTGAGTTAATACAAAAACAAACCATCATAACAGCAAAACGAGAGAGAAAATCCGATACTACTCTCTTTAGTCTGATTGATTAAAGACAAAAACAACAATGAAAAGAAAAACAAAACTAAGATCGATCGATAATGTCTGAGAACACACACTACTTAGATCTCTGTCTCATCTTTCGGCGCTTCCTCTTCAATCTCCTCATACGCTTCTTCTTCCACTGAAAATATCAGAAAATTCGAATTAAACCAGAAACATTATAACAATAGAAGAATGTGAAAACAAAACGAGATAGTAAAGGATCTAACCTTCGCCCTCATGGTTGTTGAAAATGGAAGAGAACTTGTTGAGAAAAAACCCTAAATGAGACTGCGCAGAAGTAACTGCGATTAGGAAGAGAGTGAAGGTGGATTTCGGGTTTTTATAGCTACTCGTAAACCCTAGAAAATTTAATGGGTTGGGCTTTATTTTTGATCCCGTGGAAACCCAACTCTGGAAAAACAATTTACTATTGACACCCTCATTTTGACAATAATATTTTTTTTTTCTATATTACCCTTGATAATTTAAGGGTATTTATCCAATAACCAATGAGAACAAGTTAATTACAGTAGTTGTGAGTATCTCATGCAAGTTTACTTATATGACTTTTTTATTATTGGTTGTTGGATAAATACTTCAAATTATCAAGAGTTAATGTAGGTCTTTTTTTTTTTTTTGGAGATTATAAATAACATTGAATTTTTTTTATTGTTTTTGCACTTCAGCTCATTGAGAAATTAACTTTAGAACTATTTGCAACAAAAATTCTAATTATTAACACTGAGAAATCACCTCTCAAAGTTCTTTTACAAATAAATTCATTACTTGGATTGATTACACTTCAACTATCTAGTTTATTCGTGGTTTGACGTTCTTATAGATCTTGTCTATCCGATGTTTGACATTTCCATAGTAATGTTCTTGTATGATCAAACAAAAACACATTAAATACGTTGAAGCTATAATATTTTTAGGTTTATATTCACAATTTATGTTTATATCTCAACGAATGAACGCGCACAATTGATATTATTATGTTGAAGATATAACATTTAACATGGATGAGGAGTGCTAATATCACACTCTTTGACACACACTTTTAAACACACCCTTAATGATTGGGCCACATCATCCCATTATTTTAATCTTTTACCTGATAACCTGTTTAGCAGGTTTACAGAAAAACGTTTTTTAGCAAGAGAATGGTCTTTCACTTGAAAGTAATCCTCTCTTTTCCTTTCCTTAGTCATTCCTTTGACACAATCCTCCATTTTTATTTAAAACTCCTTCATTTCAAAGAACGTGGATACTGCAAACTTCATCCAACTACAATGGCTAGAATTGTAACATTCAAATATCTAATTTCTAATCAACAATTTACACTTAAATTTTATAATATTAAATTGCTTCAACAAATTAAAGCTGGTGGCTGTGATAAATCATTTGCTACATTTTTCTAAACGAATAATTTGCTATTGAAATCCAATATTGTATGAAGTTCACTAACATTGCAGAAAGTGATAAAAAATTGATGAAACGATTAATTTCAACCACTCATTTTCTTTCTCTTGGCTGCCTGGAAACGATCGACAACCGCCTCTATGTGAGATTGTCAACCGCCGTGTCTCTCCCTCTGTCTGTGTCACTACGAGGACTGTCGTTTCCCCAGATTTGGTGGTGGTCTTCACCACCCATCACTGTTCCTTCATCCACACCGACAAACGAAGCGCTAACTGACACCTCCTCGGGCTCCGACTTTTTCATCCAAGCTCCAACTCTATTTTTTCATCTGAATATTTTAAGCAAAGTTCATCATCTTCGTTGAAGACATCAACAAGATCGCAACACTTCCATACCCTTTTGGAAAAAAAAAGAATTTTGCTTTTTTATTTTTTATTTTAGTGAACCTGTAGAATCGGTAGCCAAGATTAAAGGTAAAAAAGCAGGTGACGTGTCCCAATAGTTAAGAGTGTGTTAAAAAGAGTGTGTTAGTGGGTGTGTTGCTAGCATTACTCTAACATGGATGGATTGTGAATACAAAAGTTCCAAACTACTAGCCAAACCCCCATTCAGTCACGTGAATATAATTTTGTTTGCAACGAACACAGTGCAAGACTACTAATTGACTAAAAGGTAGTGTTACATGCTTCAAAAGTTACCAATTTCATATATAATCATTGTTTTGCATTGTATTTGATGAGGCAAAATACACGTGGAAGAGAAATACTTTGTCTTGCTCCAACCCGCTTTACCACTAATTTTATTTCATTGCAAAGTATTTTGGCTTAGAAAGATGCACTAAAAGCAATGGTAACATCCAAAGAGTGAACATCCACAACTTATTCCAAAGATGTCAAGGCAAAGCAATTTGTAGGAAAAGTCTTAGACTCAATTTTTTTGGTCTATGTGTGCTGACATAGTGAAAACCAGAGAACCACATTGTATGTGTGCTGCGTATTGTTGATGATGAATATAAACCTATTACGGGATTTCTCTACCGTGATATGCATAAAGTAAGAGGGGGAGATTGAGAAGAGGCTTAAAAGAACTAAGTTGAAAGGGAAGCCTTATTTGAAAACATTTGATAACCGTTGGGATGCATAACTTCACAAAATTCTTTATGGTGTTGGTTATTGGTTAAATCCATCTTGTAGATTGAATCCATAATACGAAATTCACAAGTCCGCCACAACAGGCCTTTTGGATGCCGTTGACAAATATGCTTGTGATAGTAAGAACATGTGAACTAAATTAACTGCATAAATGAGATTATTCAAAAGTTATGGTGATAGTTTTGGAAGGACAACAACCGTAGAAAATTGAGATGATGTGTTGCCAGGTAAAAGTAGTGGAAATGGATTGAATATGTACTTAAACCTTAGGGTATATGGTTTGATTCCTATGGAAGACAAAAACTCCACTAGAGATGTGGGTGGAGAAGATCATGATGTACAACGCCGGAATTGCCTACTAAATACGTAGAAAAGGGACCTGGGCTATTACATTAAATACTCATAATTTTTGTTATAGAGACCAGATTATATAACCGAGTTATTTAATTTTATTTGTTTTAGTGATATGGTTTGACTAGTGACCCAAAGGTTCGACCAATGAACTCAAATTCAAGTGAAGATAATTCAACATTGTTAGTTGAGATAAGCTTTTCGACAAAATTTGAGTTCCTTCGGAGTTGATCACAATAACACAATGAGATTTGTTTGAATTATTTCACTTTTTATAGATTAGTCGAGCAGAAAGGAAAAACATTCTCGCCTCACTTTATCCCACACCCAGAGTGCTTTTGATGGGAGACGCCTTCAATATGTGCACCTTTTAATTGGAGGAGGAATGACTGTGGCTTTGTCAGACATTATTGTGCTAAGGTATCTACTTAAACATTTACATAATCTACACGATGTTTCTGCTCTTTGCATTTATCTCGAGTCATTCTACACTATAAGAAAGGTAAAGTATAAATTTATAAATATCGTTGAGCCTAGATATATTGTAGTAGTTGAGCCTAGATATATTGTAGTAGTACTTAGTGTAATGCTAACCCAACTAGTAATAAAAACTTAGTGCATTTGTTTGATTGTATTTGCAGCCGGTGACATATACAGTAAACACATTAGTGGCTGCATTATAAAAATAATGCTGAAAACCATTTATAGGCATGCCATGAGTTGTTTCCGTAAGCTTTTCCAAATAGTCTCACAAGTACGTAAAATAAGTACTTAATCATAACGTATACAAGCAAAATCAATTTTGTTATTTTTTCTATGACATGGTGATGAAATGGTTGCTTTATGGCTAAGACATGACATAAAAAATAAGACTAGATTGCAAGAAAAGCTAAGATTATTTTGTGCAATTGTGTTGCAGGATGGACGACGAGTAAATGTGATTGAAAGATACTTAAGCGAATCTGATTGGATTGTGGGTGAATTGCTACAACCTGGTGGCTATAAAAAATTGCTTGAGTTGGGTCTTGAGGGTAAGCAAGAAATCATTCAAATATGAAAATTTTCTATCACTCTGCTGCTCAAATTCATATGGCTTTTAGCATATCAATATTTTGAATCATTGCAAATTGTGTGGATTAAATTGATGCTGAAAGAGTTTTTGGTTATGCACTTTATAAGGATGATAAAAATACCAAACTATCGTATACATTGGAAAAATTTAACTCTGATGTATATGGAAGAAGCTTTCACAACAGTCGTTTAATACATATAATGCGCGCTCTATTTTTTCCAAAGTATACAAATTTTTATTTATTATATATGGATTCTCAAGTTCAAAACTGACAATTAAGTTGTATTGAATCCTCCTTGCACATTGCTGCAGTGTAAAATTAGAGCAAGGAACAATTACATGTTTACTTGAATAAAATGGACCATCAAAGAAGTGAACTACAAAACCAAAAGTGGAGAATTGTTCACTATAAATGATCCTCTTGCCATGTTATGTGATGATTGTTTTTCCAACTCGAGACGTTCTCTTTTTGATCTTAAGGTAAAAATAAATTGAGCGATTTATCCAATGTTATCTAGTTTCTTATTTTTAACTTCTATCTTGCTTGATTTTAAGACTTATAATTCTCTACTAATTTCAAATTAAGCATTTTATTGCTATGTTGCTTAATAGATGTACCAATTGTTTGTGCAGGTTGAAGTTCCCTCACATTTTGTTGGATTGGTGTTGGAGAATTGTAATCTTCCACATGCAAACCATGGACATAATCTTGGAAGATCATTCGTTTATGCTTCATTTTGCTTCTACCAATTGAGGAAATTATATGTTCATATTCCTCTAAAGTTGTATGCTTCTTTTAGAGCAGCAGTTGATAAAGGAAACATAAGAAACATGCCAAATAAAAGCATGCCTGCCTGCCTCACCTTATCCCACACCTGGAGCACTTTTGATGGGAGACGCCTTCAATATGTGTCATCCTTTAACTGGAGGAGGAATGACCGTGACTTTGTCCTGACATTGTGTAGTACTTACTATAATGCTAACCTAATTAATAATAAAAACTTAGTGCATTTGATTGTATTTGCAGTCGGTGACATCTATAATAAACACATTAGCAAGTGAAGATAAACTTGTTACGGGATATCTATACCGTGATATGCATAAAGCAAGAGAGGAGATTGGGAAGAAGTTTAAAAATCGGCGAATAATATTTCCGGCTGTTTTGGTCCACCGCAAATCTTTGTGGCGGTTTTTTGAAATTTGAATTTCCTGTCTAAAGTTTACAGAGGTTTTTTAACCGCCGCTAATTTCCAGCAAAATGTTCAATTCTTTTCGGTGGTTTTAAACTGCCACAAATCGTCTGGTTTGAATTTTGTTTTATGTTTTTTTCCAAAATCCTTCAAAAACCTCCGCTAATATTTTTATTTTTAATTAATTTATGGATGCTTTTTCGACGGAATTTTTAGCTGCAAATGGCCAAAAGCCGCCGGAAACTGTTCGGTGGACTTTTAGGTCGCCAATAATTTGTGCAAGTTGAAGTTTCCTCTCATTTTGTTGGATTGGTGTTGGAGATTTGTAATCTTCCACATGCAAACCATGGACATAATCTTGGAAGATCATTCGTTTATGCTTCATTTTGCTTCTACCAATTGAGGGAATTATATGTTCATATTCCTCTAAAGTTGTATGCTTCTTTTAGAGCAGCAGTTGATAAAGGAAACATAAGAAACATGCCAAATAAAAGCATGCCTGCCTGCCTCACCTTATCCCACACCTGGAGCACTTTTGATGGGAGACGCCTTCAATATGCGTCATCCTTTAACTGGAGGAGTAATGACCGTGACTTTGTGCGGACATTGTAGTAGTACTTACTATAATGCTAACCTAACTAATAGTAAAAACTTAGTGTATTTGATTGTATTTGCAGTCGGTGACATCTATAATAAACACATTAGCAAGTGAAGATAAACTTGTTGCGGGATATCTATACCGTGATATGCATAAAGCAAGAGAGGAGATTGGGAAGAAGTTTAAAAACCAACGAATAATATTTCCGGCTGTTTTGGTCCACTACAAATCTTTGTGGCGGTTTTTTGAAATTTGAATTTTCTGTCTAAAGTTTACGGAGGTTTTTTAGCCACCGCTAATATCCAGCAAAATGTCCAATTCTTTTCGGTGGTTTTAAACCGCCGCAAATTGTCTGGTTTGAATTTTGTTTTCCGCTTTTTTCCAAAATCCTCCAAAAACCTCCGCTAATATTTTTATTTAATTTATGGATGTTTTCCCGGTGGAATGTTTAGCTGCAAATGGCCAAAAGCCGCCGAAAACCGTTCCGTGGACTTTAGGTCGCCGATAATTTGGGAAATTCTTGAAGTGAGAGTGTGTGTGGAGATACCACCCCCTTCATCAACGACCAACGGATTATGTCACCTTATCACCATATCTCATGTCGGAGATTATTAATATTTATAATATCATAATAATATCTTAAAAAAAACATTGAGTTTTTTAAGAAAATATGAATTTTTAAACACCAAAACTTTAAATTTTATATTTAGTTCATCCCTTGTCAAAAAAAAATATTAATTTTTTTACAAAAGAAATTTTTATAATGATATACTAAATATGACTTAAAGAAGCGATTATTGTGAAAGAAAATATTTAAGAATAAAAAATTACTGAAATTTTTCATAAAGACTAAAAATAAATAAAACATTTATAAGTAGAAAAAACTTATCTAACTCTAAATTTGATATACAGTATATTTATATCCAATCAAACTCCAAAATATTTAAGTATTTTTTAAAATTATTGTTAGTTTTTTTATAGGTCAGATAGTCAAGCGGCTAGAAATTTACCATTTAAAAGGTGAATAAGTGGACATACCGAGTTTGAACTCCGATTCCTACACAAATGTGCAATGTCCTTTACCAATTGAACTAGACTCGTGAAGAAAAATTATTATTAGTTTTATACTCACCAAATATTTTAAGAATAGATACGACCAACTACTTTTAAATGAGTATTTATCTAAGAAAAATAAACTTTTTTCTTTCTTTTTTTTCCTATAAAGGTAAAGGAAGGCTTTTTCTTGATTCGATTGGACAACGCCATACTTTCGGGCTCGGTTTCGGTTTACAGTCAATGTACATATGCCCAAGTCAAATGCTTTTTTCTTATTTCGTTTAAACTCAACTTTAAATCAGAAAATTTCTTTTTAAAAACAACAATAGACATATCTAGAGGAACAAAAATAAACAATCAAATTGCTTCACGGAACTATCACGTGGTGTAGGGACACATGTTCATGGGCAATAATCAATCAATTATTATTAAGTTTCTTTTTTGGATGAAAATTATTATTAAATTTACATCTCCTTTTTTTGACACCAATATTTATCCAAGTTTCCGCAATGAATGCTTCTTGTTCATCTCATCTCATCTCATCTCATTAGTAACAACAGCCCAAGTTGGGTAGTTCATTTTCCATCAGCACATAATTATCCATATTGCCATGTCCAATTGCTTTCATTCCAAGGTAAATAGGTGCAAGAAGCAACGTAAACTTTGTAGATAAGAAGGAATGAAGAGTTCAATTAATTTTGGCAAATTTTATCATTTTTATTTTAAAATCCGGAATTTTACTTCTCTTATTTTATAATTCTTTAAATTTTATCTCATATACACTACAAGAAAATCTGATATTAGCTAAGACATCAGTTGTAACTAATTGGTAGCTATTTTTTAATAAAACTAAATTAGGCAGCAAGCACAAATGCAAGACGGAGTAGCTTGATGATGTTAGAGATATGGAAATTATATATTATTCAATGTTATTCAAAATTAGATCCATAGAGTCGTGAATAGTGAAATTAGCTAAAATTTTACATATTGTCATGTTAAACTGTGTATTTCTTTTTCATTTAAACTGTGTTATTTGTATTTGTCACTTTGGTTTATTTTTCAGAAGGAAAATTTAAATAAGCACATGGTTAGTTAACAAATAACTGATATTTGATGCTAAATTAATTTGCAATTCAAAATCTGTTATTCATGGTACTTGTTCAACATTGCGCCTAGGTTGATGTCTGAGCTTGACTGACCATTCACTTGATTATGAACTCAATAATATGCTAAAATATTCAAGGCTCTGAGTGATGTTGATGCTAATTGTTAGGGTAATCCAAGATAAGAGGAAGAAGATAACAAGTAAGAACTAGAGAGAAAACTAGGAGGAAAGTGTTAAGATTTATTGATAAGAAAAATAGAGAATGAGTTGTGTACAATGCATGTGGTACACGCTTATTTATAAGGAAAACTCCTAACCCATCTATTACTTGTAACACAAGTAACCATAACTAACTAACTCAAGGTAGTTATGTAACCACCTCCTAACTACCTAACCAAGTCTAATAGGATTGAAGTTATAAAACATCATGCTCCCTTAACTTCAAGCCTAAGCAAACTTGTCTGTCCTTCAGAAATCCTTCAGAACTGCAAACTTGTCTGTCCTTCAGAACTGCTTCAGAACTTGTCTGTCCTTCAGAACTGCTTCAGAACTTGTCTGTCCTTCAGAACTGCTTCAGAACTGCTTCAGAACTGCTTCAGAACTTGTCTGTCCTTCAGAACTGCTTCAGAACTTCAAACTTGTCTGTCCTTCAGAACTGCTTCAGAACTTCAAACTTGTCTGTCCTTCAGAACTGCTTCAGAACTGCTTCAGAACTTGCCATGCTGGGCGCGCGCGCCTGATACACACCAAGTTCACTTCTGAGCTTCAAAAACCTGTCTGTTTTCAAACTCTTAGTTAGAGCATCTGCAACCTGAGTATCTGTTGCACAATGCCTGACATCTAAGCTACCTTGATTCACCTGCTCCCTCAAGAAATGAAACCTAGCCTCTATGTGTTTGCTTCTACCATGCAAAACTGGATTCTTGGCTAAGTTTATAGCAGACTTGTTATCAATCTGCAGAACCACAGGTTTCTCTGCTTCAATTCCTAGCTCCTTCAACACAGTCACAATCCACAAAGCTTGGCATGCTGCATATGCACCTGCTATGTACTCAGCTTCACAAGAAGACAATGCAACAACTGGTTGTTTCTTAGAACACCAAGCAACAGGAGCCTCCATAAATCTGAAGAAATACCCAGTAGTACTCCTTCTATCTACTTTGTCACCACACCAATCAGCATCAGAGTAGCACACAATCTCAAATTTCTCATTCAGAACTGACTTTGGAAAAAGAATTCCAAACTCCATTGTGCCTGCTATATACCTAAGTATTCTTCTAGCTGCATTCATGTGTGACCTTCTGGGCTTATCCATGAATCTACTTACAAGCCCAACTGCAAAGCATATATCTGGCCTGCCAGAACAAGGAACATTCCTGCTAGATTGCAGGATTGTGAAATTGTTAAGATAACAAGTAAGAACTAGAGAGAAAACTAGGAGGAAAGTGTTAAGATTTATTGATAAGAAAAATAGAGAATGAGTTGTGTACAATGCATGTGGTACACGCTTATTTATAAGGAAAACTCCTAACCCATCTATTACTTGTAACACAAGTAACCATAACTAACTAACTCAAGGTAGTTATGTAACCACCTCCTAACTACCTAACCAAGTCTAATAGGATTGAAGTTATAAAACATCACTAATACCGTCATTTTGTTTTATTAATGTTTACGAAAACTAAAGTTTTTTTTTTTTTTTTGACACAAAAGATGTTGTTACAGCTATAAAAAAAACTACTTGGTAACAAGAACCTCAATACTTATGTTGTCATGGTGATCAGGGCAATGACCTTATTATGAAGTAGTATATTTAAGGACCTAATTTGCAACTAATATAAAGAATTTTTTTTACTAGATAATAGCTATCAATTAGCTATAAAAGTCGTTGTAGCTAATATCAGATTTTTTTTGTAGTGTATGCAGAGGACAAAAATCAAATAATTATAAAATAAGCGGGGTGAGTAAAATTCTAAATTTAAAAATAAGAGGGGTAAAATTTTGATTCATTCAAAATAAAAGGATAAAACTACATTTAAACCTAAAAAATATGTATAGTCATGCAGATCTCAATATTAGAATTTAATATTAACCAAAAATAAAAAAATAATTCATTGAATATTACCAGTTGGATTGTGATATATGGAATAATAATGTAATATAATTCTACAACCTCATTGCACCTGACTATATATCGTTCACGACCTCGTTGAATTCATTTTTATATGTTAGTTTTTCTCCTTTTCAAGATATGAAACATGGACCTCCAACTTTTTAACCCTTAATTCAATTAACTTAACCAATTGAACTACATATCCCCATTATTATGGATTAAATTGTGATATATGGAATGATAATGCAATGTAACTCCACATCACCATTATTAAACCAAAAGAATTAGAGAGCAAGCTGATTGGACAACATGCCACAAACCTCCAAAATCACAGTCACAACAAAGCAAACAAGCTACCTAAAAGTATTATGTCGATTAATCTTTTTAGGGACCCAATTTCAATTTAAAAAATCAACTCATTTCCACCTATATGACACATAGGAAGCTGGACCACGGATCCAAATAGTAGACAGAATCACAGCTGACTCAGAAGTCCAACATCTTCACAACCTTTATCAAACAAGTGGTCCTCTTCATAATAGTAGTAGTTGTAGTAGCATTTTCTTTCAATGTATTTTATTTTTCATTCAACCCCATCCCTACGACCCAATGTGGGAAGGAACATACCTTAATTAAACTAGGAGAAATCATTATTTTTGTCCCTGAAAGTGTAAATCGCTGTCATATTGGTCCTTGAATGTATCGAAATTGCAAATAGGTTCCTAGTATATCATTTTATAGTAATTTTTTGAACTAAATTGACTAACAAGAAACACATTCGAGGACTAAATTGACTACTTAAAACATATTCGAGGACCACAATGACTAATAAAAAAGACATTTGTGGATCCGTTTACAATTTTAATACATTCAGGGACTAATGTGACAGCGAGTTACACATTCAAGGATTAAAATGACTATTTGCCCATTAAACTATACAAGGACTACTCCACTTTTTTGTATCACCTAATTCCATGTGCAATTGTCTAATTAATGTTTAGACAAGGGCATCCACAATGTAGGAAAATATCATAAAATTATAAGTGAGACTCATTCAATAAAACAAAATTAAATATTGAATTGGAGTGAATGTACTTGAATAATGTATATACTAGTACATGATAGCTACTTAAGTATTCAATCGTAAAAGAATAATGACATGATGACACACTTTTGTTATACAAAAGTGACACACATAATATAATAATTCTTTATACATCCATTTCTATTCTATACTATTCCTAGTATAGTATATGTGTCACTTTTGTGTAACAAAAGTGTGTCATCATATCATTAGACATTGTAAAATGCCCCATTGTAAACGATTTAAACTTTTCTTCTTTTCTGAAGAAAATAAATTATTAAAACCTTAAAATTGGTATAATTCGACGGTAATAATGCAATCACACAATTGATGATTGCATTAATAGATATCAGTTAAAATAGAAATAAAATTTACTTGCAATATATTAATAACTATCGATAAGAAAAATATATTCACTTGCTATCATTATTTGAAATTAAAAATAAATTTGTGGTATGTATAACATTAGCAATTTACTAAAATATAATAATCTTTTTACAAGGATTTACAAGAAATAGGATAAATTAAGAAAAACCATAATTTTTATTAATATTTGTAAAATGAGATTAAGATGAGAAAATCAAAGTGCTATAATTGTATATCAATTCTAATGGGTGGTTCTTGAATCAAAATCTCAGGAAAAGAAGATTCAATTTTGAGAGAACCTCTACAAAGTGGACAACTAGATTGACAAGTTAACCACTTATCAACACAATCACAATGAAAATAATGTTCACACCCTGGCAAAACCTTCACTTTCTCACCGTCTCTAAACTCTCCAAGACAAATACAACACTCAGTATCTTCCCACGCGCCGTTTTCCGGGTCAGTTGGTGCTTGATGAAGAATAATAGGCAGTTTCTTGATCGAAACAGGGTCAAGTCCTTGCGGTTGTGCAGGTGGCGGCGCGTGGATTGAAGCTGAGAGAGTTGTGGTTGTTATATGAGAATGGTAGCGGCAAACCCAGCGAGTGTAGAAAAAGAGAACAATAACGAGAAGGAGAATAGAGAAGAGAACGATTATGAAGAAGAGGGTTCTGCCTCTGATTTCAAGGTCTCTGTTATCTAGCTCTGTGTAGTGCCAATTGAATGATCGGGAATTAGGGGTTGACATGGTGGTTTTGGAAAAATGAAGCGGCCGTGAAGGTTGTTAACGGCGGAGAAAAGGTGCAACGACGGTGTTGCATTAGAATAGAATAAATAATAGTGTTGTTGTTTTGAGACTCTGTTTTGTTGATGTGTTTAGTAACTGCAACTGAGAAGTGGGAACTAGAAACGAATGGATAAACGTTATTTATAGTTGCGTTTGATTACTTTATGTATTCGCAATTTTGGCGCGTGGAGGATACTAATAATATCTTTTTAAATGAAAAAAATTTAGGTGGTGAGTCAGACTTGGAATTTATTTGAGTCAAAATAGACATCAAAATTCGGTTAAAAATGATTATAGAGATATGATTATCCATTAAAAAAAATAGTATATTCGTCATAAAATGAGTCAGTCAGTAAATTGTGTCACGCATGTCAATGTAAAATTTTGACGATTAATATTTTTAATTGTATAATAGTAAAAATTATAAAAATTTGATATTTTAAAAATACTCGTTGAGATGAACCCAAATAACACCTCATATGCTAATATTTGTTTTTGTATAATAGTATAAAAATAGAATCAAAATAAGATATGTGAATAATGCATGTAGTCAAATTGTTTACTCAAATTGGAACGGAGGGAGTATATTAGAAAAAAATTGAATTCTTATTCTTATGTGATATATGAAAATGGATTCTCTAAAAAAAAATTTCTCAATTGCCGCAAGTGTTAAATCATCACCATTAAATTCATCATTTTACTTCTTTTTTTCTTTCTTCTCCTAAATCAACGGATTGAAAAATAATTTACTCTAAAATGGACTTGAGAGGATCCATTCTCGTGATATATAAGTCAATATTTTTATCAACCAAATTAACTTTCATTGTAATACTATTTTTTATTTTTTATTTTAATTTCTGATTGTTTTGAATTTCAACTTTAGAGTAAAGTGGAGAAATGGAAAAGAGAAAAGGAAAGAATGTGTGATATGTGAGGAGTAAACATCACCGGTATTGCATTTGCAGCGGGTCGCCGACATGTCCTTTTACCTTGGAGACATTATGGGCAAATTGGATTGGATATGTGTGACATTATGTTCAATGTATGTATATTTATTAGCACTCATATTGCTTGTTATGTGGAGTTGTCAAACACTTGATTTTCATACTTGTTTTTGGTCTTTATAATTTGGTCATAAGAAATAAATTTTACATTAAACATATACTATTTTATATTTTTAAAAGATTAACCATACAAATTTTAGGATGGTTTTCTTATGTTTGATTCTTTAATAAGTATCCTATAAGCATGTATTAACATTTTCCTTATAACTTTGGATAAACATAAATTAATACAACATACAAATGAGTATTAACATCAAATTCAAAAGAGAGCAAAATGATATGACGAAAAGAAGAAAAAAAACTCAATAAATTCCCTATCTTGGTTAACGGTTTGAACAATTTCATTTTAGACAATGATTTTTTAATGTTCGAAGGGAACAAACCCTAATGAAGCAAGCTTCTATCACAAGAAGATAAAAAAAAAAAATCGTTTTACGAATATTCAAATGAAGCCCCAATCCTGGATCTGCCTCTCTAATGATATCAAGAAATTTAGCCACTTCTCTGAATCCTCTATGATAATCTCATCATCGAAATACCAAGCATGAAAAAGGAGCTTGCATTTGTCTCCGATTTTATGAATAAGAGGGTGTAGCACAAGAGCGAAAATGAATGGTCCTAATGGGTCACCTTGTTGTGCTCCAGTGGCTGCCATAATATGTTAATTCCCAAGGTATAATATCGTTGTTTGGCCATAAAGAAATAAATGGACATCTTAATCTCACATCTTGTAACAATATTGACCTATCAACCATGTTGAAAGCATTCATGAAGTCTTCATGCCTCTAGCTCAGTACCATGTTGGCACCGTGCAAAACAACATCTATACCAACTAATACTCCGATCCCAAATTGAAAATCACTGAAATATTTAGCCGCATCTTTACCGACTCCTTCCATATTGACTTTGAATGAGCGAATCCACTCAAGTTTAGAATCTACAATGGTTTTTTTGATATGTTCGTTGGTAAAGATTATTAATTTCACATGATATTGTATTGCTTCCTCTCACTAGTGACGAAAGCTTAAATTTTTTTCTTACGAGCCAAATATATTTATATTTGGCACTATTTCAAGTTGACAATATGGAAAAACAAAGATTGACGTGTTTGACTCATGAAATTTTCATTTTGTCGACCGATAGAAGTTTTGTTGCCTTTCTAAAAATTATGAAAGTGGTCCACCATGAACTAGTATTAAAAATTTTAATTAATGTTGATAATATTTTTTAAAAAATAGAAATTCATGAAATTTTCATATTTACGGTTAAAAAATGCAATTATTGATGTCAATTTTGTATGATTTATATTTTTATAGGTTAAATATGTTTTTAGTCCCTATAATTTGATGTATAGTCAACAATTGTCCCTACTTTTTTTTTATGATTAAAAAAAACCTTACAAATTTTTCCTTCATAAAAAATAGTCCTTACCGTTAATTTTCGTCCTTGTCAGCAAACGGAATGCTGATGTGGCGCAGTGTGGGCCCTTTGTTTTTACTAGTTGACCAATAATAGGGTGACACATGTCAACTATGCATTTTTAATTATTTTTTTTGGTCAAATTGCGTTTTTAATATTACTAGACTAGTTTTTTTTTTTTTTTTGAAGCAATATTATTAAACTAGTTAAATGTTAATTAATTATTAACAATGAAATTAATTACCAAAAAAGCCTAATTCATCTCTATCTTATCCTTCCTCCAATTTATGCTGCCACCGCCACCCTTCAATCCTCATGTTCTATAACCAACTTGAAACAAAAACACCATATGTGTATCCAACTTCTCAAAATTTCTTCTTCACCCAATTTACTTCCTAATATAAACCCAAAACCCGTTCTTTTAAGAGCCAAAATATTGGATGTTTAAGGGATTTGAGAATCGAAGGGCTCTGCGAGAATAGAAGCGAAAAACATCGAAACTCCATTATTAATAAAAAACAAATCGACAAGGATTTGGAAACATTAACAAGAATATTAATTTTCTTCGTTCTTTCTTCATGTTTCAGATCTAAAATTTCGACTTCTTTTTACCAGTTGAACTAAGATTTGTGAACAAAACACAAAAGTTATATTTTATTAAAAGATAAACCAAAAAAATTTCTAGTAAAGTTAAAAATGTATCAATTATATATGTAGTAAAACTAAAATATGATATTTATAACAAATAATTAACATAAAATAGTGCTATAATATAAACGAGCGAAAAGATAAATATAATTTTTATTGTATAATATTTGTTTTATTCATTTAAATTTAATTTACTTGTTTCAATTTTATAATATCTATATATTTAAACTTATCTAATTCCTATTTCAATATTTGTGTTATATATTATTAAATTTAAATAAAGTTTGAGAGAAAATATTTTACAGAACAAATTTAAATACAAAAAATCCAATCAAAATTTATAGTGTATTTTGTATTTACTATTTAAATCATAGTATAGATGATAAATTTTTTATGCATACCTAAAAAAAATACACATACAAAAAATAAGGAAAAGAAACGACGGCTAGAAAAGATCCAACATATATACTAATAACATTATGCTATAATAATGTATAAATACTGCAGAAGAAAAAAGAGGAGAAAAAATAAAAAACTTTCTGGAACAGTTATGCTGCATAGTAGTGTATATAAATGCTGTAGAAGAAAAAAGGAGAAAAAATAAAAAATTACTTGAACAGCTCCCAATGGGAGTTGAACCTTCTACCTCCTGTATTGTTCTTACGATTAGGTCTAAGTTATATATATTATTAATAGTTACTTTTTTTTAGGCCTAAACTCCTTTCAAAAAAATTATATTTTTTGGGACCTAAAGCTAGGGCTTGGGCCGCTTTACCCTTGGGCTGGCCCTGCATTTTATATAATAATAATAATAATAATAATAATAATAATAATAATAATACTAATAATAAAAAAAAAATCCAGGTCAGCATTCTGTTTGCTGACAAGGACGAAAACTAACGGTAAGGACTATTTTTTATGATAGAAAAATTTGTAGGGTTTTTTTTTAATCATAAAAAAAAGGTATGGACTATTCTTGACTATAGACCAAATTGTAGGGAATAAAAACATATTTAACCCTATTTTTATTATCTGTTGTTTTAATCGTCAATTAAGTCATTATTTAATTGTAAAAATAATGATGACCATTAACATAAAATTCCAAACAACAACATATGTCCTTGATAAAATTTTAAATATTTTTTAAATAACAGTTCACGGTGGACTACTTGTTGAAGTGATTCATATTAGAATTTCCCTCTATCTTATACTATGTGTTTAATTTTTTGGTTTAAGTTCATACTTCATAGCACGGTATAGGAAAAAATATTGAGTAAACTATTAAATTGGTCTCTATCATTGTAACTCGCTCTTAAATAGATCTTTGACTCTTTCAATATCTTAAATTAGTCTTTATCTTTATTAAATCTTTTTCAATTTGGTCATTCCATACACATTTGTTTCACTTGCTTTCAAATAAGTCCATATCTTCATCTACTTTCTATGAAGATAGTCCTTAACATTTTCAACTTACTATCAAATTAGTCCACAACATTATCAATTTTTATTGTATTTAAATTGATGATCGACTATGCGGCATATAATTGTCAAAAAACACTGTCTCAAATAAATTTGTGTATTGTTTAAGTTATGAAAGTAAACTCCCATCTTGGTCAAATTGAACAATAGACATTGTAAATTTTATTTGGAGATTAGTATGAAACAGTTTATGCAACTCATTTCCACCATTTGTTTTAGCCACACAAAAGAGGTAACGTAGACAGAACCTGCTCAGGAATAATACTGTACTGCATAACCACACATTAATTTATTGTCCTATGTTTCTGTCTTATACACATGATCAAAATAATTCTCAAGTGTCGATACTTAGTTGCAAACATATGAAACAAAATATCAAAGCGTGATTTGGGTGGGGGTCTGATATTTTCATGACTCTAAAGTGACTTGAAAGCTAGTGACTGGGTCCGATCCAGACAAGGAATGTGTGTTCCTTTTATTTTCATTTTTAGTTCATACTAACGAGTAACGACAGTGTCAGTGGAACACTAGTTAAATTAAATATGATAAAATGGGAATAAAATATCAAATTAATTAAAATAATAAAATGTTTTACATTTTTAATGCATCGAGTGCACTAATTTCCCTTATTTTTTCGATAGGAATAACGTTAAGGACTCTTCTTTTATTGGTCGAAAGTTAAGGACTTTTTTTATTTTGTTGTTTGTTCTTCTTTTTCAATTCTATTTCTTTTTTTGATAAAAAAGTTCTATTTCTTTTTTGGTAGGTTTTTTTTTTTTTTTTGGAGCGTTAAGGGAGACCATGACTGTGTAAGACTAACTTTCCAACACAGATATGGGCCCATTAGAAGCCCAAGTTCAACGAAAATTAGGTTTACTTAACCATCCCCAAAAAACATGAAAATGATATTCCAACTTCATATATAAAAAAGTAGTCATACAACTGATTTGTGAGAGACTTTACTATTAGTTGCACATATGGCAATGACTCAAAAAACAATTAAACACTCTAACCTCTGACCCCAAAAACAAAACCATCTCAAAGGCCCACAATATCCACTATCGATTTTTGCAAGGTTTCTTCTTTCATGACTCATAATATCACTAAACAAACTTTTTCTTTTTTTCAGAGAGTGATATAACAAAGGAGGCAATACGGATTAAACATCTGAAATTTTTAATTTTTAAATTATTTTCCTCAGGTTAGTTATTAGAAGAAAATAAATAATATATTTTCAATACAACCATGATTCCCTTGCTCTCAAAAGTTTAGTCGTGGTTTTACAAATTATTATGTTGTCATTAAATCCCATCAATTGTAATTCACTAAGAAAAAATAAAACTAAAAATTGGCATGCTTTTTTCAAAAATCAAATGAAAAAGCTGGAATAGGCCCATTTATTGAATTGAGTCCAATTGGCCCTATACATATAGCTGTTGATTTGGAAATTTCCTCTCCACCCCCATGTTTCTTCAAGCACTCTGCAAATTCCAATTTTGCCTTCATAAATAGTTTTCGAAAAACGTTTTTGAAACATTCACCTTTTTTAGAATTTATTTTCCGAAATAAATTTATATGGATGAGAAAATTAGAAACAAGCACAAAGAGAAAACATAGTTCGGAAAATGTTCTCCAAACAAAATTCGAAGAGTGTTTTCAAAGATTTCGTTTTTTCGAAAAGTGTTTTGAAAAGCGAAAGAGCGATTTTGGAATTATGCTTTTATGTATACAATCCTTGTGTGCCCATTGTTCTATCACTTCTTCATCTTCACTCAATCTAAACTTTTACTAGATATGTTGCATTTTTTGGGATCTACAATCAAACATTGAAGTATTGGCAAAGGGTTTCAACACCTATTTCGTGTCATCTATAAGGTAATATGCGTTTTCAACCGATTCTTTCGTGTTTTGTAAGTATGAAATTTCGTAGAACTAGGTTATTTTCATAAAATGTTTTCCGAATATGTTTTGGAAAACATTTTCCGAAATAGTTTCGGATTATGCTTTCCAAATATTCTTGGAATCTGCAGAATTGTGTAGGCGATTTTTATTTTGGAGGAAACTTGTAAATTTTTTTTGTTGACTTAATTTTTATCTCTGGTTGTTTAATTATAGCTATGAGTGATGAATCCAAACCTCCGGATTAAAAGAAACTGGATGTGGTTGTTCCCTCTTTGCCTAACATACCCCATCCGAAGGTGCACGTTGTAGATACGAGTGCTCAATTTGCAACGGCTACAATATATAAGGAGTGAGATGAATTGATTAAATGGGTTCGTGGGGAAGCTGCAAAATTAAGATTTACTGTTGTAATCGTAAAATCCGACTATGAGTCTAAGACAGAGATAGAAGAAAACGATTTTTTGTGTTGGGTTTCGAAAGGGGTAGTGAGTACAAACCAACTGGCAAGAAAAATAAATTTGAAGAAATTGGATAAAAAAAAATAAGATGTCCATTTAGGCTTTGTGGTTATTATCTTGCATCACTGGATTAGCATATTCGTATTCAAAATGCAATTTTTTACCCTACCCGTTGTGAGTATTTTTTGCGGTACCTACTGGATATGGGTCAAATTGTCATCCCTAGTCAACAGTCATATATGGCGATGGTCAACATATGGCAAAAAGACAAAGTCGGACATTTCCATATTATCAATTGATTTTCTATATGTGTATGGCTTGGGGGTGCCCTTGGTCGGGTATGTAATTTGCACAACGCGGCTGTGTCTCAGTTAGGTCCTTTAAATTTTGGATTTGTAACAGTTAGGTCATTTAAATTTATTTAGGTAAGAAGTGGGTCTTTAAGCTTCTACTTTGTTGCACCGTTATCCTTTCAGTTATCATCCGCTATAAAAAAAATTGTACCGTTATGCTTTCATTTATTTTGTTGCACTGTGGATGTTAACGTTGACTTCCTTCATAGTAGATATTTCGATGAAAAAAATACATATGTTGGAGAAGATTACTTGAAAAGGTAACAACGGTACAACAAATTAAAAACTTAAAAGACGTATTTATTATCTATAAAACTTAAAGAATTTAATTGTCACAAACGTGAAACTTAAAAACATTTAAATTTATTTAGCCTTTGAAATAAAACAAATAAGTTAATCATCTTATCATTGTTGGTCTTATATAATATTATAATGTCACTCTTATATCTTAAATAGAAACGGTTAAATTTATATGAATGCACAAATATTTTGTTAGTTATTTATAGTAGAAAAAAGAAAAAGATCCATTTCGGCTATATTATTCATATATTTAATTCATTTTTTCAATTTGATCATAAATTAATTACATAAAATTTAAGATAATATTTCCAAATTTGAATTCTTAATATATGCCCTAAAGATACATGTTAACAAGACCCTAAATCTTATTAAATTGAGCATTTTCATTTTAGATTAAATTTGAGACATTATAATTGTATATGCAAACTTCAACCTTCAAGTGGTGATTAAGAAAAGAAGAAAAAAAAAGTGCAGCTGTACCAATTATAATTTTGGTGGTCACGGGAGATATAGTCCCATGATATGTAAGATTTGGGGAATCAAAAGAGTGTGTATTTAGAAAGAGAATAATATTTAACCTTGTTAAGGTTGCTTTAATGTTTGTTGAGAGATATTATTTTGGTTATTTTTATTTTTATTTTTTTATCATGATAATGATATGAAGTTTCTTTTACCAAAAAAAATAATATGAAGTTTCTATTGTTATTAGTTATGATTAATTTTTATTAGAGAATTTGTGGGGTATACAAAGTGGTCGTGGATTCTCTCCTTTCAACTTAATTTCTTCTCATTATTATTATTAATAAAAAAATTATTTTTTAGATTCAATAAAAAATTAATATATTTAATCTACGTGCTTGACGGTCCTTCTTGCAGTTGCAGCTTATCTGGCTGGCGTGTGTTTGGGTGATGTGGAATGAGAGAAATCACCGAGTCTTCAGGAATTCGACTATTTCAGTTCTTCAGGTTTTGGACAAAGTCAAGTTATTCTCCTTCAGATGGTTGCAAGCGACAAATGCTACTTTAGTTATGAACGCTCATTGCTGGTTGTTGAGCCTTATGCTATGTTTGGGCATCGACTATTTGTTGTATCATGTTTATCTTAGCTTTCTTTTGTAAACTTTCGTAGCCCTTCCCAGTACATCTTGTGCTGAGGGGGTTACTAAATCCCTTTGATTGTTATATATATAATTCATTTTTGCCTTTTAAAAAAAAAATGTATAATATTTTAAACAGATTTTAAAAATACATTTTTATTTATAATGGAACAGAAAGGAGTAAAATATAAGATGCTTTATCAGGATGAGCATTAGCCATTTTAGTCACGCAAAAAAAAAGCACCATTAGCCATTAAATTTAAAAGACACATCCTCTACAACCTATTACAAAATTTTGGACACTAGATAGACTAGGATACCAGTTTCTACATATCTGCCACAAATCCAGGCGACAATATTCCTCATTAACCGACAATAGTATCACTCTATCATTAATCTAAATAATATGCTTATGCACTAACAATGTTATCCTAATGCTATTTTGGGAATTTTCGAGAGAAGATAAGGATGGAAGAGTAGAAAGGAAAATAAGAAGAAAAGGAGAAAAGAATAAATGAAAAGTCTCTAACTTGAGGGGTGAGCATGAACATGCAACAAGACTCGAAATTGATATAACCGCCAACATATGAAAGCACTTAGTCGGGTACGGATCGGGTCTCGGATTTAAAAAATCGGTCATGAACGATTGTATATGGGCGAGTGGGGTCTCTAAAAATTCATCTTTTCATAACCGAAATCGTTCGAACAATTATTAAAATACAATATTTTTTTAGTTTCGAGCATCTTTTCTCTCTCTTAATCTTTTATTTCACTTTGTTAATTTTATCTAATTTTGACAGTGGAGAAAATTGTTATATTTACAAGTTTATGCTTGTAATATGTTGATAAATGAGATGTGGAAGAGTCTAGAAGTCCTAGTTCAACTGACAAATGCCGAAATTGTTAGGTCGAACATCATGACTCGGGTTCGAATCCGGGACCTCATAGTTGTGTGTGAGTTTAATTTCAGTGGATTACCACTTCATCTAGGACAAAAAAAAGATGTGGAAGGTAATATTCTAGATTTATCTTAATTTTTACTTTTTTTTTATAAGCCTTACTTTTGACTTCTTATCTACTATCTATTATTGTCATTGGATTTACAAATTTGAAACAAAAAGTAACTGCATCTCATCATTTTAATTGTATCATTTGTTACGGTGTGTGCGAAAATATCGAACTATTATTGAAGAATAACAAGTTTTTGTTCAATGAAATTTTAGATGTAACAACAAAGTTTCAATCTAGTCCGAACAAATAGACCCGTTATACATATACCTGTCACTTGTATGACTCGATACCCGAACAAACCGAAAATATAGATAGTCGAAATTAAATCCAAATTAAAAGGACACGATTTTTATCGATTTAATTATTTTTGATTCGAGTCCAACCGAACCCGACTGATGCTCACTTGTAATGGGAAGTATACCTTGAGAGTTGAGAGACAAAAATAATAGAAAGTGTTATGATAAATGTCAGATAGTACCTTTCTTTTAAAATAACATCATTTAAGAATTTTCTATATAGATTAAAAAATTGTAATGATTTTAATTTTTTAAAATGGATGAAATAATGTGATAGGTAAAGAAAAATAAATAGAGATAAAATGAGGTTAGGTATGTGTGTAAGAGTGTGTCAATATTATGATTGCATTCGAAATTCTGTTTTTACTTTTTCCTTTTTCTATTGTGTCATTTATCTTTTTAAAAAAATGACAAATCTATTTGAGTAGACCATTAATTTACTCTCTAAAATTATGACAGTTTAGTAAATTCAATAAGTTAGTTTATAGTTTATTGTACTACATTGAGGGAGTAGTTTATAAGCTTGTTTGAAAAAAATAGAAGTATTTGGCAATTAGTTTTTTTAGTTAGTTTATAGCATTTTTTGAGATGTTATTTTAAATAACGTTTGTTTGAGCTTATAGTTTTTTATTATTTTATTATTTTTTGTTTTTAACCTTTATTCTTATTATTTTTTATAAAATAAAAACTACCCACTAAATAGAATAACTACCTACTAACATACATGTTCTTTTTTTTTCTGAATGGTAACATACATGTCATTTTATGTTATTTTATAATTGTCAATCACTTTAAAGGCTAATTTTACCATTTTACAAAAAAAGAAGTTAATTTTACTAAAAACTTTAATTTCAATCAAGTAGCTTTTCAACTATCAACTAGCTTATCGACTATAAACTAGATTATAGCGTAATTTTCCCAAACAAAACATCAATAAGACTTTTGCTCTATGAAAGTTACGAAAATGGAAAAAGTATCTAAAATTGAATAGTTTCAAACATATTGATCATTCTGTTAATTTTGTAATTTAGAGGGCATGGTGTGGCATATTAAGTACATACTCTCTTCGACCTTAATTATAAGTGAATGTTATTTTTTTGAATATTTTAAATAACTAATGTATATAGTTTAAAAAATGTACTTAATACATTAATTACTCAATGTATCTAAAAAATGATATTTGTTTATAATTAACACGGGAGAGAGTAAGTAACATTCTAGATGAATAAGACATAAGTGACATGGAAAAGGCTTAGATGACTTTGAACCGCTAAAGGCATGTGACTTTAAGTTAATTTGGTCCGTTTGATCAATTGCATGTATCATGATATGCCACGTGTACTATGTTTTTTTTTTTTTTTTTCATTTGAAAAAACAAGTTAAAACAATCTGAAACTGATGTCACCGCTGCCGCCTCCTTCAATCGCCGCAGCCTCACCGATAATGTCTATTGCGGTCTCGCCTTCGATTCGCCCACTGAAGCCAAGATCTCCTCCATCGAAGCTTATAGGTCGACGACAGGTGGAGGGGTGATGGTGGCGGCCAGGGCCGTCCCGATCAAATTGGAGGTCCAGTTCTAAATTAATAATAGGCCCCTAATAAAAAAAACATAATTTTTGTAAAAGAGACTTTTTTTTTGTTACATTGGAGTCATTGAGATTTGAACCTAAATTAAACTTAGTGGCTTAAGGGAGCGCCCTATTTGGTGGTTTAGGAGCCTTATTTGGATTAACTTATTTTTAAGTTTATATATAAATAAATAAACTTTTACTGTCGTTTATAAGTTTGTAAAGATAGTTTATAAAAAAAGCTTATAAATATGCAATTTTTATTAGTAAACATTTATGAATAAACATAATTTTTTTTATTTGTATTAGCTATTTTTCATAAGATTAAAAATGAGTTAATTTTTTGTTAAAAAAAATAGTTAATTTAAACGGATACTAATTCATTTTTTATTAAAATTGTAGATAATTAAATATATAGAAATAGTTATAAATGTGTACAAGATACATATTACTAAGTGCCATGTTTCATTTTTTTTGTTATGTAATTGAAATGAATCACTTGCATAAAAAAAGGGGTTAAATATGTTTTTAGTCCCTACTTTTACGTGAGTTTTGACTTTTAGTCCCTATATTTTTTTAATTATATTTTTAGTCCCTCATGTTTTTTCCGTTTGCACTTTTAGTCCCTACCGTCAAGTTTTGGTGACTAGACTAACGGAAAATGCCACGTAAGATGCCACGTAGGACGCCACGTACATTAATGAACCTACGTGGTATTTTTTATGTTGATATATTTTTAGTCCCTACTTTTACGTGAGTTTCCACTTTTAGTCCCTATATTTTTTTATAATATTTTTAGTCCTTCACGTTTTCATCATTTGCATCTTTAGTCCCTACTGTCAAGTTTTGGTGATTAGGATAACAGAATATGTCATGTAGGAAGACATATAGGATACCACGTCATTTAATTAATCTATGTGGCTTTTATGATAAGGATTAGACCTAATGCAAACGGGCTTACCCGGCACCAAAACTGACCCGACCTAACTAAAACATAAATTCCAAAATTTTAAATTCCTAAATTGAATTCATGATCTCTTTCTTCTTCTCAAACCCATAAATCGCAGTAGCTTTTCTCATTTGAAAGTTGTTTATGAGTGATGGAGGATAATCGAATCAACGGTTGTAGATATGGGGGTAGCTATTGCGTTCAAAGTTGTGCAAGTATACATAGTCAAACTATAACAAGTGATAAGAAATAGTATTGTATCCACAAAGATTGTCTACGGGAACATTTTCACTGAACACACAAAATTGAATTCTAATTCTTGAGTATGAAGAGAACCAAATAATATCGTAGTTTCAGAGATTGTAGACAAAATAATTAAAAAGGGATTTAAAGATCAAATTTGGTAGTGATGTTGGATATATGATCCATTCAACTAATAATCTAATATCTGTGACTAATAAACTTGCAATTAATCCTAAGTTGGTCAAACCTTGAATAAAAAATATGTCATAAAACTAGCTACATACCCGTGCATACGCACGGGACGGGCCTTCGACACGTTATATGTTGTGGTATCGTTGTTTCGTCGGGTCGTAGGGTCGGAGAGGTCGGTTGATACAGATTGAAAATGAAAAAAACATGGTGAAAAAGCAATTAAAAACAAACAAATTAATTTAAATTAGTCATTACATTAGTCAAAGAAATGATAACAAACTAAGTGCTAAACATTTCAAAATTACTCATAATAAACTACCAATCAAAAGATTTTGAGTTATAGGTTAGAAGTAGTCATAATATTACATAATCTGAGATTGAAAAGGATAAAATGGTGAAAAAACAATTAAAAAAAATAACTTAATTTAAATTAGTCATTACATAAGTCAAACAACTGACAACAACTTAAGTGCTAAACATTTCAAAAGTACTCATAATAAACTACCAATCAAAAGAGTTTGAGTTATAGGTTAGAAGTAGGCATAATATTACATAAACTGAATTAAAACAAACATCAGAATTCCTAAACATTTAGGTATTTTTTTCTGTCCTTTATCTTGGTGTGTGTCACAATAAGAAATTGATCTTCTTGAACTTCAAAGTTGAGGAGGTCTCTAATGAAGCAACAAGATATGTCACAAAGGGGGGGGGGGGGGGGGGGTGGTTTTGAATTATGACCTTTTAAAAATTTGCTGCAACACTAAAAGTTGTTAGATAAAATAATTAAAAAAATTCACACAGTTAGGAGACCACTTAGAGAACGTTCTCAGACTGGTGTGTTAAGTTATAAGTGATGTGTGTGAATTGTGTTTGATTAAAATAAAGATAAAAGAAAGAGAGAATCAAACACAAAGGATTTTATCCTGGTTCACCCTCAAATGATAAGGGCTAGTTCAGTCCCCAGTTGCGTGAGATTATCCAATAATAATCTAGACCAAAATTACAATCAACTTCAAACCCTTAACCTAATCCAAGGTTAAGAAACCAATCAGTAATCACCTACTGATTTTAACTCCACCACTCAATCAATTCTTCCCAATTGACATGAGTTTACAACTTACAAATTATTTGTATATGAAGTGGATCTTTCAAGCTTATACTAACCTAAACTAGTTTGTATAGCTTGTAAGTAAAATACACTCAAGATATTTAGATCATATATTCTATTTGAGCTTTGGAGTATAAGTGAAAAGAAGAGCTTAAATTGCTTTGTGATTGCAAGTGATAAGACTTTTGATTGCTTGTGAAACTCTTGCTCTTCAATGTTGCCTTCACATGCTATTTATAGATAAAGAAGTCCTTTGGATATTTGAACTTCAAATATGACAGTTGAGAGTGCCAAAGTAGCCGTTGTGAGTGAGGCAAAAATGTCATGTCAGATTTTGTACTTTCAAGTAGTTCTGGAAAACATTCTTCTGATGGTCTCTAAAAGGTACAGTTGAGAGGATGTCAGATTTATCCGTTCTTGACAACTGTAATGGGTTGTATTTGATCATATATCCGTTGTTAAGTAATAGCTCATGTGTGGAAATAGATAGGTACTGTTTTGGATAAGAATGAAGCTTATATGAACAAAATCTAGGAGACCATTCTCCTAGATGTTGGAGACCATAGATTCTTTATGAGAGAGTAACGCCCATTTGTTTGATAAGTTGCTGCAAGCTATATGACAGTTGTAGAACAGCAAAGAACCTTGTAGAGTAGCAACTATTCATGTGTCATTGCAAGGACGTGTGAATAGTAATGTGATGGTACTAATTCCTTCTCAATTTGACAAGTGTTTGTACTATGATTAAATTCAAATCTTCTTCTCAAACCGGTACAACATGTTGTCTAACTCTCATTGGTCTAGATTAATTCTTCTAATGATAAGTTGGGAGAACATAGAGCCTTTATAATTATTTGAGACATTGATGTTCTTAACTTTGCTCCATAAATGACTTATTCCAAACTGTTGTGATACTATAAATAACTCATATGAAAAGTTCTTTGTTGTCTTGTATCACGTTGACTTAATTAAGTGCTTATTCAATGATGTACGTATCCTGGAGACCGTTCTGAGATCATTCTCCAAACATAACTTGGAAATTCTTTATCTTGTGATTAAAACATAATGATTTTAATTCCTTGTATCTGTCTTATATTAATTCACTCAAAAGCACTTGTTAGATCACAAGATGATCAGAATCTAATTAAAATTTAATTAAGATTATTTGTCATCTTTAAAACATCAAAATAGATTTTGTCTCAACATCCAAGATGCAATTTGTATCGCTTTAAGAATTTGGACCAACCACTCCAAATATACTTCTCATTAAAAGTTTTTTCTGTATACTTCTTTCTTATGTAATGATTGTGGCTGAGACTTCAAAATTATTTAGGATCGATACGAAAGTAATGTTAGTTATGTTTTTGAAGTGGCCTCGAGCATGTTCTTTTGGAATGTGCTGATTTTAAAATAGAAAAAAAAAAGAAAAAAAAGACAAAGAGTTTCAGCTTCAAATGACTTAGTCATGTATGACTATAAATGTATAACTTGTTACAAATGATTTTATAATAATGATTTCATGAAATTGTATGGTTGAGTTTATTTTTGATGGTTTTATAATACACATATCGAATTGAATAGGTTATGAATTAGTTAAATATGTCATTTTGGGACCGGGTAAACCATTTACCTTAAGTCCAATCCACATCATAAAGGTCACGTAGATTCATTAATTGACCTATTATCCTCTGTGTCGTCCCGCGTGACATATTTTTTTATCCTAGTGACAGATTTTGTTATCCTAATCACCAAAAATTAACACTAGGGATTAAAGATGCAAGCGGTGAAAACGTGAGGGACTAAAAATATAATAAAAAAAATTTAGGGACTAAAACTGGAAACTCACGTAAAAGTAAGGACTAAAAACATATCCACATAAAAAAATGCCACATAGATTTTTTAATTGACGTGTCATCCTATGTGGCATTTTCCGTTAACCTAGTCACCAGAACTTGACGGTAGGGACTAAAAATACAAACGGAAAAAATTTGAGGGACTAAAAATGTAATAAAAAAAATTAGAGACTAAAAATCAAAACTCACATAAAAGTAGGGACTAAAAACATATTTAACCCTAAAAAAATAGAAGAAATGGAATACATTTGTTTACCGCCATATTTCTGTCCTATCTCTTTGACTTTTGTTTAAACACCATATATGCAGAAATTTTGAGGCCCCTATAAATGTGTGGCCCTGTTATGTTGAACTGATTGCACAGGGCCTTAGCCGGCCTTGGTGGCGGCAGAGCTGTGGTGGCTTTGTCGACGGCAAAAACTATTTGAGAAGCGTTTTCACGATGATGAACAATGTATGTATTCCTGATATAGAAACTTGACAGTGGTGGTCGGATTCAACGGTGGTGGTTCGCTGGGTTAGCTTACGATGCAGAAAATTGCAACTTCGCATAGAGGCATAGAGAAGGAGATGAAAATACAATGTTTTATCTTCAGAAGAAAAAAACACACGTGGCACAATATAATACGTAAGATTGATCTAACAGTTGATAAGAATTGAAATTCAGCGTGCCTTTCCCGCGCTAAAGTCACTCAAGCCTAATCCTAAGTGACATATAGCGGAGAGAGTATGTAACACTCCATGTGAATAAGACATAAGTGATATGTAGCGATGACAATTTTATCTAAAATTAATCACAACTATTTTTAGAGACCATTTTAATATTAAGTAACTATTTTTAAGGGACTATTTTTAAAATATAAAAATTTAGCAACTTTCATTTATTCTCGATCTCTCTCATTTTTTCTTTTAATAGTGACTCTCTATCTTATTCCCGAGTTGAGATCCTCTCCATTTCTCATGCTTTCCATTTCCTCCATTACTATATAGTTTTGGAAATATAAATGCAAAAGTGTGACATTAAGTGGGTCCACATTTCTTTTATACACCCCAAAACATTTAAAAACTTTGGTAATGGAAGAAATGGAAATAATGAGAAATGAAGAGGATCTCAACTCCTTATTCCCCAATATCTCTTTTGCCCATCTCTCCTTTATTTATCTCTGTCTCTCTTTATTGAGTTTGAGTTTCTTCCATTTGTTATTCCTCCATTTATTTCTCCTTTATTTAACTTTTAAAGAGAGATTAATTTTTAATGTGTCTATCTCTATATTCAAATGGAGAATAAATAGAGAGATAACAAATGAAGGAAACTCAAATCTCATTTTCTTATGTCCTCCCTCTTCATCTTTTGCCCCCTCGCCTTCATTGATCGTGAGTTGGTTTGGGATAGATTAAAAAAAAAAAATCTTTTCTAAAATCCAAAATAACCAAATCTATGATGTGGTAAGAGTTAGTTTGGGTCGGGTAGTCATCAAGTTGTAAATTATAAAATTTATGTAAAAAGTCCTAAAAGTGAAACTAAATTCTATTTCATGAAAATTATAACTTTTAGAATTTATGTCATAATTTAAATCTGTGAACTTTGAACTAATTTAAACCTTATTTGAAAAAATTAAACCTATTATTTTATGTCGTTGTATATTTATATGCTAGTTCAATCATTAATTTTATTCAATACTATAAATTCAATTAGTTATTCATTAGTTTTTGACATAAATAATAAACTATAAATTAATATTTGCACTAATACTTAAACTAATGTGTAACGAGAAACTTATAATTATCAATAATAAACTCTAAACTATATTTACATTAATATTTGTACGAATAATAAGAGCATTGCTATTTAGTAAGAATTTTTTACACAAAAAATGTAAGAATCAACACATGACAACATCTTAAAAAATGATATCATTTAATCTCCTTCTTTCATGGAAATCATGGGTGGTGATAGATGTAAATAAATTTAATCTCCTTCTTTCATGGAAATTATGGGTGGTGATAGATGTAAATAAGAGTGGAGATTTATTCTTCCAATTCTTCACCTTAAATTTTCTTACCAAAAAACATTTTCCAAATAAGAATAACTTAAAATTATTATTATTATTTTTAAAATTTTTTTGGACCGAACTGACCACTGACCACCAAGCGTCCGTCCCAGCACCAGATTGATTCAAATATGACATGAACTATGTAAAACCTTGAACCAACTCATTTCAAGTCATATATCTAATAATAACCAGTATCCAAACCCGTGCCAAGCACAAGTAAAAATACGTTTGTAGAATTATTTACTTATAAATAATATGTTTTACTTTAAATTAAAATTAAAATTTTAATTGCTAATGGAAGATAATTAATAATAACTACATAAATATTTATCATCTTATATAATTTAATAATTAAAATAACACTTTGTAATAAAAACTAACCGTAAAATTTATATATAAGGTCATAGATTTTCTTATGGAAAATTTCTATAGTTCGTATTTCTTTATCAAATAAAACATGTATCATATTTGTTGTTTCTATTATTCTCAACTAAAAAAATTATAAATTTGATAAAAAATAATTTCTCTATGAGAATTATGGAAGAGGCTTCGAGGTTTCGTAATTTTTATTTGAGGTGGATATGAATTGAAAAAAAAAAATTGTGTATCAATATATGAGTATAAATATAGACTACAATATAAATAACAAAAAAAATCGTGGATTAATTGGAAAACAATTTGCTTACCTAAGGAGTACGAAGGGTTGAGGGTTAGACACCTTAAGGAGTTTAACATTGTCCTCTTGAGAAAATGGTGCTGGAGGATGTTGGTGAACAGTGAGGGATTGTGGTTCCAAGTGCTGGTAGCCCGTTATGGGGTGGAGCAGGGTAGGTTGCGGGAGGGTGTGGGAGGACGGGGTCAGTGTGATGGAGGGAGATAATGAGGATAAAGGATGGAGTATGAGGGCTTCAGGATGGTTGATTTAGGGAGTGTGTGACGCGGAAGTTGGGGGATGTGTCAGATGCTCTTTTGTGGTCTGATCCCTGGTTGGGTGAGACCCTTTTGTGTGAGAGGTTTAAACGCCTGATCGATTTGGCGGTGACCAAGTCGACCACGGTAGCGGAGATGCATTTTTTAGGGTGGGAGGCTAGAGGGGCGGCGTAGGTGTAGAGGAGACAGTTGTGGGCTTGGGAGGAAGTGATGTTGGAGGAGTTCCAGACTTTACTGCTTCCTGTGACTTTGCAGGTTGAGTCTTCAGACATGTGGTAGTGGTGGCCTGACGTAGTTACATGATACTCTGTCTGTAATGCTTATCAGATTTTGACCTCTCAGAATTCAGTTACTTTAGGGGCAGCAGAAGATCTCTTATGGCACAAATAGGTTTCCTTGAAGGTGTCTATTTTTGTGTGGCGTCTCTTGCGAGATCGGTTGCCAATGAAGATAAATTTGGTTACTCGAGGCATCCTTTCCCCAAATCTTGCCCTTTGGATCTCTTTGGCCTTTAGTTCAGGATTGAATTGGTTTCTCGACAGCAGATGCTCACAACCTTTTAGATCATTTTGTTTAGTTCACTTATGCAACAGGTGGTTCCCGTGCTCGGCGGTCCTTCTTGCAGCTTGTTTGGCTTGCTTGTGTCTGAGTTATGTGGAATGAACGAAACCATCGAGTCTTTAGAAATTCAGAAAAATCAGTGTAGCAACTGCTATACAAAGTAAAGATGTTTTTTTATCGTTGGTTGAGGTCAACATATGTTACTTTAGGGTCTAACTTTCATTGTTGGGGTCGAACTCTTTGCTATGTTTGGAGATCGTCTGATTGTTGTATTATCTTACCGATTTACTTGGTTCCTCTTGTAGACTTTTGTAGTCTTCCTCGACACACCTTGTGATGAGGAGTCTACTTATTTCTGTGGCTACATTTTATATATATACATCATTTTTGCCTCTTAAAAAAAATAATTCTCGTATTAATATTTAAGTAGAAATACATGTTTCCGTTGAACTTAAAAAAATAGTCTCCCTATTAATATATGCCTAAATATAGATTCCATATAAAAATTATAAAATTAATAGGTCTTCGTATTAATATATGAGTAAAAATATAAATCTCAGTAGAAATTATAAAAAAGTCATATGTATATTAATGCACAAATAGAAATATATGTTCATGTATAAATTACAATAAAAAGTCATTCGTATATTAATGCATAAGTAGGAATACATGTTCCCGTATATAAATTACAATAAAAAATAGGTCCCGTATTGATGTATGAGTTAAAATGTAGCCCCCCGTATGTTAATGCATAAGTAAAAATACATGTTCCCGTATAAATTACAAATCTTTTTTTTTTGACACATAAATAATTGCAAATCTTAAATGCGGTTACAATTGATAATTATAAAAATATATGAAATTCCAATACACCAAAATTACAAAGGTAATAAACCAACCAAACAAACATACAATATCAATAAAAAAATAAGAATAAATATAAAAAATTTTATAAATAAAGACTTAGTACTATAACATCGGTTGATACTTCTTAATCGTAAATTGTGTAAGGAATAATATAAATCTTCTATATGGACCTGCAAATAAAAATTATAGCTCAAAATTAGTACGATTTTGATTAATCATAAAGATATCATTTAAATACAAAGCTTATATCTACAAAAAAATGTATGTAACATCTTCAAATCTTCACGATGTTTTTGATTGGAATCACTATTATTTTCTTTGATCTGGTAGAGAAGTAGCAAAAAACAAATCACTATTATTTTTTTATATAGTAATGTAGTAGAAAAATGTAAATTATATGTGAGAGACAACAAAAATAAAACAATGAAGATTGGTGAATGTGAAGAAAAAAAAATGAAGAACAAAGAGACATACCTAAAAAAATGTGATGAAAGACAACTTTAAAATGTAATAAAAATTAGTAAATGTGAAAGAAATAAATAAATAAAGAAGAAGAAAGAGACATACCTTTAAAATGTGATGAAAATCAACCTAAAAACATCTCTTAAATAATACTCATACCTACAATAGGTCAATGGAATAATTGTCTAAATTAGAATAAAACCATTTTATTGGTTATGTATTAATTACATTAAAAAATGAAAGTTCTAAGAAGTGAAAAAAAAAAAAAGAAGAATTGAGAATTCTTTTCAAATTTCAAATAAAACATTACATTTAAGTAATAATGCATTTTTCCCCTTTATTACAATTGAATATTATTGATTACATATTCAAAAATAAAACATTTCCTATTAGCCCTTAAAAATAAATAAAACATAAAACATTATCTATATGTGTGTTTCACTTTTTTTTTTTTTTTTTTTTTTCATTTTATAAAACACTACCTATAAAAATAAAAACATTACTTTTAAGCTAGTTTCCTTATATGTTTGCAAATAATAAAATGCCTTTAATTATGAATTGAGTAACATATTAATTTCCTTATATACGTACATGTACAACTTGATATAGTTTTGTTATTCCTTAATTGCATTAGTCAACTAATAAATTCATTTGCCATTCAAAAAAAAAAAAAACCTAATAAATTCATTTAATTCATTTATTGCCAAAACAATATGAGAGGAGGATGCTTATGGGAATGCCATGTGTACATTTACATTTAAAAAAATGCTCTCAAATTATATATATAGAGATGTGATCCTAGAGCTTCTTCAAAAAAATAAAATAATGTGATCCTAGAATTTGAACATCTCAAGCATGACTCTAGCTAACAAAAGAATGTAACCACCTACCTATTACCTTGTCACAAAATAAAAAAGGAATTTGAGTAGTACGTGTTATTGATTTACTTTCAATCAGGCAGTGATGGATGCATCAGTATCCAATTACCATTCCATCGTTTCTCCCAACAGACACAAAGCAAATCCAGCACATCTGATTTTTCTTGCGTAAAGTTATGCCCCAAGAATCTTTCCACAGATCACACACAACCACACGGGTCCCCCCTACAAATAAATACCACACCCCCCCCACATGCACTCTCTTAATCTTTTTCTTCTCCTTAAAATCAATACACCAAAGTCCTTAAATTAAACCTCTCCACCTTAAAAAAAAACTTTCTTTCTTTGAAATTCACATGGGAAGTTCAGTGCGTGTTAAAGAAGTTGTGGTAGTGACACCTTCAGAGCCCACACCAAATGGTATCCTATTACTTTCACCACTCGATTCACAACTTTTTCTTCGTTTCACTATAGAATATCTTCTAATTTACAGGCCCGGCCCGGGCCTTGACAAGGTTACAACCACTTCTCGTTTAAAAGCTGCATTAGCAAAAGCTCTTGTTCCTTATTACCCATTAGCTGGAAGAGTACGGCCTAGATCAGATAATAACCTGGGCCTCGAGGTATTATGTAAAGCCCAAGGAGCTCTTTTCATCGAAGCTGTTAGTGACCGTTACACTGTCAATGATTTCGAGAAAGTTCCAAAAACGGTTACTCAATGGAGAAAGCTTTTGTCGTTTAGTGTTTCTGACGTTCTCAACGGATCTCCGCCGTTAATTTTCCAATTGACATGGTTAACTGACGGCGGAGCTGCGTTGGGAGTTGGGTTTAACCACTGTATCTGCGATGGTATTGGTAGTGGCGAATTTCTCAACTATGTTTCTGAATTGGCTTCTGGAAAACGCGGTGGTGCTAAACCGGAACCCGTTTGGGATCGTCACTTGTTTAATGTTTCTCCGATGACTCATGTTGACTCGGTGAGTCACATTCATCCCGAGTTTAATCGTGTACCAGATCTTTGCGGGTTTATGAACCGGGTCATAAATTGTCTTAAACCAACTTGCATTGTGTTTGATAAGCGACGGTTAAACGATCTCAAATTTATTGCGCGACGCACGTGTCAAATCTCCGAGCCATCGTTTACGTCGTTTGAGGTTCTCGCTGCACACGTGTGGAGAAGCTGGGCGAGAGCAATGGGGTTTCCACCGAACCAGATTTTGAAGCTTTTGTTTAGCGTAAACGTGAGGAGCCGGGTCAAACCGGGTTTACCCGATGGATATTACGGAAACGCGTTTGTTCTCGCGTGTGCGCAGACAAGTGCGAGGGAGTTAGGGGAGAGAGGAATCGGGTACGGGTCGGATTTAGTGAAGAGAGCGAAGGAGAGAGTGGATAGTGAGCATGTGAGGAGAGTGGCTGAGTTTGTTTCCGAGTCAAGAGCGAGTCCTGAGTTGATGGGTGTGTTGATACTGTCACAGTGGTCGAGGTTGGGTTTGGACCGGGTTGAGATTGGAATGGAGAAACCGGTTGTGTTGCCAATTTGCAGTGATAGGTACTGTTTGTTTTTGCCGGTGAAGGGTGAAAGAGATAGCGTCAAGGTCATGGTGGCTGTTCCCGCCGCTGCCTATGATAACTACCACCGGTTTCTCAGGGAATAGAATATTGAGTAGATAATGACAACCTCTGTTTTTGTTTTTTTTTTTTTTTTTTTTTTTTTCCATTTATAGTTATGTTTGACTTGTATAATTATTAGGAGTATTTGTTTATTTAAGAAATAAAAAAGTTGAAATTCGTAATTTTCCACCAATTAACAACAATTAATCCATGATTAAAATAAAATAAAATTTAATCCAACTAACAAAATTAAATAAATGATTGAAATGAATAATAATATACCTTCGTCTTTAATTATAAAAGAAATATCAAATTTTTAAATTTATTAAATAACTAATGTATTTAGGTATTGTTTATCCTAATTTTTTAAATTCAAACTTTTTTACTTAATTGGACCGGTATGGACAACCATATCATGTGAACTCTATTATACTTTGATTATTCATCTGATTGTATGCTCAACTTAAGCAAGAGATCATCATTCTGCATGTTCAACTCAACCATGAGCTTCACCTTCAACATGCACAGTTCACTTCTACCACGAGCTCCTCCTTTAGCATGCCCAGCTCAGCTTGACCATGAGCTCGTCCTCTTACACAATGGTGGAAACAAGTCCCGTCATGCTCGGACACTTGTTTGGATTCGGCCGAAATTTTTTGGTATTTTATGTGTTAGTTTAAGGCAAAATTGAAATTTTTAGAAATTAATTTAGGGCAAAATTGATATATTTTATTTGAAACTAAGATTTTTCAATGCATAATTGAAAATTTTGTTTAAAACTAAGATTTTGCTCGGGCTTTAGAAATTTTCTGACTCCACCGCTACTCTTACTGGCATAGCTCAACCACGTCATGAGCTCCACTCCTACAGACCTAGCTAAACTACATTTTGCACCTTCACATTAGCTATGTGTCTTTCAACATCACGTGATCTGCACGGACGAGTGACGTGAGCCACGTGTGCTCTAACTTCACGTGTCATGTACAAAAGAGCTGCTTATGGATCTCAATGTCATACTCATTAGGCATGGACATCTCAACCCAAGAAAATGCTCATTAGGTCAATGAATGTTAGACTATAAAAGGAGATACTTACCATAAAAAATGGGAGATCCATCCTATGACAAAAATAATGTACTCTAATAGTTATTTTCAAGAGTGTTCTAGAACTCCCTAGAGCAGCTCACCTTTTGTATCAACATTGTGTTTACATATGTGAACATCAATAAAAGGATAAGTTAGGCCAAACAAATTTTTAATAAATTTTTTATAGAATAAAGTTGTTTAATTTTTTATGAGTAAAATACATAGATAAAAGACTTTTGAAGTTAAAAAAAAAAAAAATTATCAAACAAATTTAACTTTTTTTAAAAAAAATTCTTATTTTCACTTTTAGCTTTTAAATACATTCTACGATCTAAAAAAGTCAGTGGTTTCAGTACCCTCCCGATCGTAGTTGTGGGGGATCGAACCGTGGTCCTCTCTACCAAGTTTAACGTCAATCACCACTGAACCAACTGAAGACCAAAGTTTATTTTATTTATAAATAAAGATAGAGAAAGTATATAAATGATTAAGAAATAATGACTACCGAAGATATACTCGCTCTAAGTTTGGATATAGACAAAAAATAATTTTATATGTTCATTTTAAAAAGGGTCATGCTAACATGTGCCCTTAGGGCACATGTTAAAGAACCTTAAAGTAGAATTATTCCATTGAAAAATGTAACGATTTGACTTTTATAAAGTTAAATGCATAAGTTTTGAAGAGAATATTTCTTTATTTAGTTGTTTATCATGTGCCCTTAAGGGCACATGTTAGCTTTTGCCTTTTAAAAAATACATATTTAAACTATAAATAGTTTAGATATTGTTCAAGTAAACATAACTCATATGACAAGATCATTTTAATCATTAGATTATTGGATAAAAAAAATTAGTTTAAATATATATTTTATTTAATAAATTTAAAAGAAACTTCCCGTATACTCCCTCCGTTCCATTTTATTTGAGTCATTTTGACTGTAAACATTATTCACATATCTCGTTTTGACTCTATTTTTCTATTCATAAATAAAAATAAATATTAGCATATAAGATCTTGTTGGATTCGTCTCGATTTATATTTTCAAAATATCAAATTTTTATAATTTTTACTATTATACAATTAAAGATATTAATCGTTAAAGTTTTACATTGGCAAACGTGAAGCAGTCAACTGGCTCAAATAAAATGGGACGGAGGAAGTACTACTATTCAACTTTGGAGGGAGTAGTAATAACATATGTTCGTTATCAAATTCAATCAATCTTTTTTAAGGAAAAAATTCCAATCAATCAATTAAACTTTTTGTACTAATTGTTACTATTTTGCAATTCTTTTTGTACTAAAATTGTTACTGTTTTCCAATTTAGGGGTAAAGTCACTGTGGGATTGTGGGATTAATGGGTGATCTAACCCCACGTTGAAATTAATCATATGCCATTCCCACTAAACTAACCTTTATTTCCCAAACTGATCGCAAATTTTCTTATCATGGTAGTACGATATTCTCTCATGTGATTACAAGATCCTTCCTTGAAGCATCTTCGAATCTTGCTAGCTTTATATAAGTAAATTTCAACACACATGGACACTTTTGTAAAACAATGCAAATAGAATTTATTGAAAAGTACTCCCTCCGTCGCTTATTATAAGCCCCTCAAGAGAAATTTCACGTTTATTAAGAAAAGTTGATAGTGTAATAATTAATGTATACTTTTTGGGTATTACAATTACTAAATTGTCCTTTGTGAAAAGATGTATTTATAGTTGACTTTACGTATTTCAATGCAAAATGAGGTTATGTTTGGAAAAGTATATTGAAGTCTATATGCTGCTTATGGTTTGTATACAACTGTAGTCGTAGATTGATTATCTCAAATGTATTTATTAGTCATTTAGTTTAATGTTTGTAAAATGGATTTGGATCCTCAGGCAGACATTGTCTGCTTTTGTGCATGATGCTCCATTATTAACTTTGGATTAAATCATTGGTAGAGACAGGCCCGGCCTTCATAGGGATATAGAGTGTGCGATGATATCGGACTTCAAAATTTTGAAGGTTTTAATTCAAAATTTTGATGTCCCATAATAATAATTATATATTGTTAGTTTTTATAAAATATTAGATGTATTTAATAGATTAATTTTGAGGCCTTATAATAATGATTAAATATTACCAATGTTAATAAAATATCATATGTTTGGTGAAAAAAAATATCAATCAAGTAAAAAGTAATGATTTAAATAGAAAATGCTTCTTTTTTATTTTTTGTTAAGGATCCATTTAAATATTTAAATCGAACCTCCAAGTAGTCAGAACCGGTCCTAGGTAGAGAAACATAAAAGACCTGTGGTGAATTTATCTTCTTTCTCTCTTGTTTATCAGACTCATGCTACCTTTCCTTCCTGTATCACGAGAAAGAATTCTTTCAAGTGACAATAGGATAAATTTTTATTCGAGTCATTGATTTGGTATGAGAAAGAAAAGCAAAAGAAGAAAAAGGTGAAATGAAAGGTGGAGATTGAAACAATTAAAGAATATGAGAAAAATAAAATTGAGAGAGTACATTCTCTCGTATCACTTTACAATTGGATTAATCCAACTTCCTAGGAATTTAAGGATAAAAAACAAGATTAAAATGTTTTTGAAAATAAAAAAGACGAATACCCCAAATCTGATCACTTAAACACACACTAAAAAGTCAATCGCTTTGCAATGGCGGTGGATTTTTGTGTGGTAGTTTCTCAGACTGCTTTTGCCTATTTGTGATGTTTATATTTAAATATATCGTCGCATAGCAATGTTTCTCCACTATAGTTTATGTGTAATTCTTACGAGAAAACCCAATTATCTAAATGATGCATAAACTCCTAAATTGTTACTTGTTAGTGATTTTTTTTTTTTGAATCGGCTAAATTTTATTAATAGACAATTCTTAAACACTTTAACCAATAAAAAAGTATAAGGAATTGTTGGATCATACAACGAAAGGCAAAGTGATGAAAACATTTAACCAATCAAAAAGTACATCAAACATCATCTCAATCCACCCCTTATAGTACACCATTTGAAATTTACCGATGACTACCAGAGAAACACCAACCCAACCCGTAGAGATGCCACTAGACACTAACTTCCAACCTCTCAAAAGTGCTCAGCCCATCAGAATTCAAAAAGCATCTCCTTGAGTCGAAAGTTGGTAGACACCGATAGAAAGTGAACTAATAGTCAACATTGATGCGGTAGATTTGGAAACAATCAGCGACTCAAAAAGAATCATGCAAATTTCAACAGATTGAGAAACGGTCAGAGAATAAAAAATAAAAGAAAATTATACACGCACGACATCAATCGGTTAACATCTCAACACCTCACCACCGCAACACCATCTTATCACCACCAATAACGTCGTTGGAACAGAACGACCACGTCTAACACCTAAATCCCGCAACCAGCCAACCACCACGCTACCGACCACCACCGCAAGAGAGTGTGGTGGCGGCCGAAAGAAACACCACCACCATCCCATCTCAACACCAAACAATCACCAAACGGAAACAAGCACCCACCACCACCACACCGTCGAAATCCGTCGAAAAACACCCACTGCGTCGCCAGATCCGCTGCCACCAGAAGACAGCCAAACACACCCCAAAACACATAGTACACACCAAAGCTGTCGCCGGAGCTCCGAAAACCAAAACAACCTCCAGATCCGCTGAAGGGGACAACAACAACCACTGACTAAACAGTTTCGGCGAACACAACAACCACGACAGAAGTCGACAGACCACTAACACGCAAAATCCGCCACTAACACCAGCTCCGGCGACACCGAAACCAGAGTACCACCACCACCACTGATTTCCAAAACGAGAAAACAGGGCACGAGCGCAAAAGGAGAAAGGAACCATAAGAGAAAACCGAAAAAATGGGGGAGAACGAAAAAAGAGAAACGAGCCGGAACCAGAGAAGAAGTTCCGGCGTCAGATAGGTGGTGCGGAGGGCATGTCTCCTCCTCGTCGCACCGCCACTACCATTTGGTCTACATCGTGGAAACTGATTTGGATTGGAGGGAAATATGTAGATCTGGGTTTGTTGTAGAGAGAGGTCGAAGAGTGTGTTTTTTAGAGAGAGAAATTTTTTACCATTGTAACTACTCCTTTAATGTCAAAATGGGTCACTTGTTACCTGTTAGTGATTGAATTGCAAAATCACTTTTTAGTTTCAACTGAGTGCTTTATTTGCGTTTTGATTTGTGTGAATGAGGGAATAATTTGTTTTGATGGAAAATGTTAAGGGGTAGTGGATGAAAATTACCATATCTTAGTGCTCTGATAAATGAGAAAAAAAATGCACACAATTGAATTAGAAGATAGCGTAAGTAAATATGATCAACGAGAGAGAAGGTAAAATGATAGAGTGGGGTAAAGCAGACCACAAATTACATGTTTCTCTACCATTGATTTAATCCAACGACTAATAATTGAGCAGCAGGCACACCAACAGAAAATTTGCCCGCTGACATCCAAATCCTTGTCAAATATAATTCTTTAAGTTTAATGTATCAGTTTATGACACTTATTAAACATGACAAAAAGAAAACGATTCAAATGAAGGATATGATTAAGGCCCCTTCTAGCATGCACAAGGCTTGTAGGTCTCCCATCATGGGAGAGTAATATGAACCGTCTGATGAATAATCTTATGATGGAGTGCCTACACCTTATACATTTTTCTCTCTCTCTCTCTCTCTTTCCATTATCTCTTTCATCTCACTGTTTTCATTTTCCAGAATTTCAATTCCCTAATGTTTCTCCTTCTTTCTTCTACCTCACAACAACTGCATTCTCTTTACACTCATCCAACTTATAATAATACACAGATCTTCCAAATTTAATTTCTTATTAACTTTATTTAAAAGTTTAAACCAATTCTATACAACTCAATACATCATAACATATTCATGAGTAGAAAAATTAAATCAATTGAAGAGTTATTAACCCAATTCTATACAACCCAATCAGTGGAACACTTCTTCAACCCTTCCTTTTCAACAATTTTTTTCTGTCCACTAAATTTACAATTCCAATTCTAAAAAAACTAAATTTTCAAAAAGTGTAAATTAAAAGATGAAATTAATTGATTTTCTTTATATATTGAACGAATTGATTTTTTTTTTTAAATTATATTGTGAAGCTTCAATTTGTTTCCATTTTCTCAATGAGTCATGTAGCTCATGGGTTCAGTTCATGTTGGATTGGTTTATATTTTCAATTTTTTGGTTTCTTTTTAGCAATCTTCATTCAGGGTTCATAATAGCAAGTTCAGTGAAAAATTAAAACTGGTTGAAGGAGACACATGATGTGGTGAATTAAAGAAAATTTGTAATACATGTGACCATAATCTGAGAAGATGAATGTTTGGTTGTGAAGTATTGATTATAAGTTAGATATGGTGGTGTACAATAGAGACACAACAAAAAAAGAGAGAAAGATGATATTATGATTTTTGTAGAGTGATAGAGAGACTGTGTAGAGAGAGAGTGTTCAAAATATTGTGATATGGTGTGAGTGGTGTAGGATAATATGGTATAACACAAATGAATCTATGGTTAAAAAGTCCTTTCCCATGATGGGAGACCTACAATACTTTTCCATGCTAGCCTTAGCCTATAATTAATGCTTGAAAAGTCTAACTCCAACTCTCCACTTTTCATGAGCTTTGCTACAAATATTTGTAATGTTTTATATTTGGACTCTCTCTAACACTAGGGCTCAATTTTTTAAGAAGCCAATTTGAATTCAAACGCTTCATCACTCTATATTGTCTGCTACGTGTATGCTCATCATTTAATTTCTTCGGTTGTCATGTATCCTCATTAGACACTTTTGACAATAATGCAATCCAAGGGCAGTCATCTTTGCAGCCCACTCTCACTCTTTCTATGGCCAATGGACTAGACAAGAACGTAAATTCTTGTCCTCCAATGAACAGCTTTTTGTCTTCTACATAAGTTATTTAAAATATCATAATAATCTTTTGTCCACCAAAACATCTTATAAGACAATATTTGTTCAACACTTTAAACTTTGTTATGTCATATTCTATCATGTATTGTTTTATTTAATACTCATATTTTGCATATCAAATGGACTTATAGTGAATTACACACTATGCGTTGTTTTACTAAAACTTCCTAAAGCATATGCCATACAACATGTCTCAAGATGCTTTAAACGACATTGTATAACTGAACAATTATCATTTGTTACGACAAAATTAATACAATATTAGGAAAATAGTAGTAGTAGGTACGAAAAGGAATGCATTATATATTTAGATGATAATTATTCTGTCCCTTTTTTTTATTTCTTTGTTAATATTTTTCTCTACAAATCATTTGATCTTACACTAGATGATCCTTTAGGTGCTTTAAGATAAGGCTTGAAGGATTCTCCAGATTAAGATAATAGCAAACTGCTTGTTCAAAAAAAGATAATAGCAAACTAACATAAATGTCAACCAACATACAAATGAATTATTTGTCCTAATAATATCCATTCCTGGCATTTATATAAGTCCTATTTTTAAAATGTCTTGTATGTATATATTAGTATAACTAATGTCTTTGTCTTTTGTTTTTCATTCGAAAGGAAAATTAAATGTAGAAATTGGATAATCTAACCAAGTGTTTAATAATGATGAATTGTTTAGAAAAATATGAGTTGAATAAAATAATCTTAAATCATATTTTATTTATCATCAGTTTAAACTCTAGATTACTAGAATTTTATTTTAAAAGAAATTGAATTATCTTCTTTTTATCACTTTCACCCCGTAATTTTTTTTCTTCTAGCAATCTAGTGGTTAAATTCACATTTTAAATGTGGTGAAATGTGAAATCTCAACTCGAACTTGGGTCATTGCATTTCAACGTCTCTGTAGCTACTAATTGAGATGTACTTACGGGATACAATTATACAAACTCTTTTTTTTTTTTGTCAAGTACCTAGGCTAGTAACTAGAATTTCATCTTTAAAAAGAATAAATTGAGTGTTCGTGATTCAAACTCCAACCCCTGCATATAACAATGTTTCTACCAACTGAATTAAGCTTACATGAACACAATTATACTCCCTCCATCCCAAAACTTTGGTCATTTTAGCCGTTTATTCTAATTTGTCTCAAAACTTTGGTTCTTTTAAAAAATAAGGTATAATTAATGACGTTTTATCATTTGTACCATTACAAAAATAAAAACATCCATTAAATAAATTATCTCTTTCTTAATAAAGTAGGGGTAAAAATAACATAATTTATCAATATTTATTATTTGTTAATCTATATACAAAACTCTAAAAGGATCAAAGGTTTGGGCCAGAAGAAGTAGTAACTTATAATCCTTGTTTATGAATTTCCATAACACAACTAATATGTGACATCTCTCCAAGAATTGTCAAATTAATCGAACCACTCTTCATGTGCTAGTTTTATCGGTAAGATTTTAGCTTTGTAATTTCAAGGTGCCGAGCTCAAATTTTCCTTATTAAAATAGTCATTAATATCACTTTAATTAATAGATTTTCCCAATTTTTAAAAATAAATAAAATTGAATTAACGTATAAAATGCACACATAAAACAAAAAATAAACATATTTATTGAAAAAGAAACATTTTTGGTTTTTTTTTTTTACAAAGAAACATTTTTGGTTAAAATCTATTTTAAATGCAATTTCGACTAACGAGTTTGAATTATCTTCGTTTGTTAAAAATAGATTGCTATTTAGAGATAAATTGAATTTTTGGTTAAAAATCTATTAGAGATAAAGACACACAAAAATAGATAGTCTATCAATTATTTTTATTTCATATTCTTTGTATATTTTCTCTTTAAATAAAAGCTTCATTCTCTTTAAAAATATGAATTGTATTCCAAAATTTTTTCTTCTTGTCACATGATTCCAATCCTTCTTATTATTCACAATATTTGAGGTGTATACAAACAACTGACAAATAACTGGAGGTGTGTAATTACTGAATTAAGGAATTATCAGTAAATATTGTGCAACTCCCCCATAATACAATCGGTTCATCTCAACGATAAACATGCCGATGCTATCAATACCCGAGAAATAACAACATACTCCCTCCGGCCTTTTTTATAAGCAAAAGTTGCTTTTTAGGTTCATTGAAAAAGTAATGTATCTAGTCTTAAATATAGACTAGATACATTACTTCTTCAATGAACTTAAAAAGCAACTTTTGCTTATAAAAAAGGCCGGAGGAAGTAATATGTAACTCAGACACTTAGTTAAAAATTTAATTTATGAATGGCATATTCTCATTTTTAAAGAAAAGGCTCGTATATGCCGTGAAACATTTCTGATTAATACCTTCTCCTTTGTCACTAAGCCGTTCCACTTCCACTATATATAAGACCATATATTACTTAATTAAATACTCCCTCCATTCTTTTTTATAAGAAACAGTTTGAAAAAATTACACATACCAAGGAAACACATTGTAAATAGTTCTTTTCATTTAATACTCTTAAAAGTTTAAACTTATTCCATCTATACCCCTATTTAATTATTCTAAATTCAATTAATTTACTTATTTTTAATATTCTCTTTTATAATAAATAAGGGTATAAGTGAAATTCAACATTTAAAACATTTGAAAATTAGTCAGAGTTTCTTATAAAAAGGAATAAAAAAAATTTCACTTTTGTTTCTTATAAAAAGGAACGGAGGGAGTAATAAAATATTAAGGGAGATTCAACTACTCATTGAATACCAAGTCAAGCTCAAACATAATTAAAACATGTGAAAATCAGTTGCCCCATTAATTTTTAGTTGATCAAAAAGAGTTTCTCAAATAAAATTAATTAAATCAAAAATAAAATATGGAATAAATTTGGATCACAATTAACTTTTGAAATATTCTAAAAATATCCAACATATTTTTTAATAAAAATATTTAAAACTCCGCTGTTAATTAATTTTTAATTATTGAAAATATTAAATGTATAAAAAAATTAATGAGCAAGAAAATATAATTAATATAAGTGTCTTGCAATAGTTAATCTTCGTCTAGAAATTTCTAAAGTACATATGTGAGTTCTTCTTCTCCAATCAAAGTTTTTTCATATATAAGTTGGAAATCGAACTCGAACTCTAGTCAGTTGTTTAAATGCATTAAAATTTGAAAAATGATAACTAAATATACTCCATTAAGTAGATTTTTTAAAAGGATAATTGAGCAGATTTTATTCCTTAAATTTGTAATAATATGCTCTCTTTTTTTTTTTTTTTTAATAATTTGCTAATGTTAACGTGATCTACATTTTTGTTCACAGGTCACATCATGCCTTTTTTGCTCCTTCATTTTGTTGGGCTCAAATGAAATGTATATTGAAACAGTAAACAATTTAAACTATTTAAACTAGGAGTTTTACTTTTCACGCCCCCTGAATTTTGCATTCGCCTCCCGACCTTCCAATTTTACTCTTCACAATGTAGGATGCGAGTGTGTAAATAGTAAAAAAAAAAAATTCGCATTCTATGATGCAAACTTATAAAATCTAATATTTTTATATCTTTCACCATTCATTCATCCCTATTTTATAAGATTCGCTACTTAAGTAGTGAGGAGGGTATTTTTGAAATTTCTGGGGACACGCGAGAACTTCAAAGGGGCATGAAAAGAAGAACTCTTAAACTAGCATAAATTATCCATGTCCAATTTACAATGTAGGCCGAATCAAAACGCTATCAGATGTGTATTCCAAAATCGTTAAATTAACATTAAAAAAAACTTCAACGACGTTAGGGAATTTGTAATTAAGGCAATTGTGTTTTATTTATTTATTGGAATTGACGATTTTTTTATTTGCAAACGAAGTGACACACACACACCCCTGTGATGTTCGACTTCGAATAAAAGTGTTTAGTATAATAATATCAACAATGTCAATTGAACTAAGTCTTATAGACGGACACAATATTTTCTAATTGTTGCTATTATCCATATAAAAGTTCGAGGTTTTACTATTGCCTTCACTAGTATAGGCAGGGCCGACATATCCACGTTGGTGCTGCACACCCTCAATTTTTTAAACGAGCACTAAATTTTTGGTATTTTTTGCACATCCTAAAATTTAAGTCCGTTTGGTTGGGAGGAAAGAAAGAGGAAGGAAGGAAAATTATGCAATTAGTCAAAGTTCATGCATTAAATTGTGTAATTTTCCTTTCTTCATTTTTCTTTTCTTCCAATCAAACGAACTTACACCTCCTTTATGCCAACAACACAACAAAACTTTCTCTTACTACTTACTAGTAACTTGTTGCAAGCACCACTTTCACACTCTGAAAAGTTGCCCAAGCTTGCAACTACGTATCTTTGCCGTTGAACTAAAGCCCAAAACGTGAACGTGTTATAGCCTCGTTCAAACATAAGGATATATATGCATCTCGTTCCAACATCAAGTGGTATCAAGTGAATCAGTTCTGAAATTAAGTAGTTATAGCCTCCTCCCGATCGCTGTTGTGGAGAATTAAATTATGTTCTTTCATACAAAATTCAACGTCAATCACCATTAAACTAACTAATGATTGATATTTGGATAGTTTTTTGTTTATGCCGATTCTATGATTCAAATACGGTATAATTCTTGCATGTATCATGTACAAGTATGTTTCTACTAATAGATCAATAAATATCCCCATAGCGTAGTAAAATAAGATATGATGTGGTTTTTTTGTCCAATAATAACAATAAAAAATTATTGCATGTTACAAGATTATTTTACTTGTGCATATTAAACAAAACCTTATGTTTAATGTATGAATTTCATTGAACTTTTTATACAGAATTTTTAGTAGCCTGTAAATGGATTAATGATTATTTTTATTTATAAATTTCATAAATGAATTATTTTATTCCATCCATTACAATTAAAATCTAAATTAATCTAAACTTTTATAAAAATACTTCTAAATTCATCCTTTTTTCCATCCCTAATTAGAACATATTGGACATAGAAGAGTGGTCTATTACTCAAATTCTCTTCGTATTGTCAAGTTGTTAAAAATTCTTTCTTTTGAATACTCACAATCACCAATATGAGAGTTCACACTCTTTGAGATGGAAGCAAAGATTTTCCTGACTATGCGTATTAATTGTGGCAACATGTTGCTTGTGTTACAAGAAGCTCCTCTTAGATTGTCTCAAATTACATTGTTCTAAGGCATAGTCTTTTCTTTTCCTTTTTTCCCCTCCTTGGGAGTGTCTTTCCCAAGGCATAGTCTTTTCTTTTCCTTTTTTCCCCTCTTGTATGTAAAAATGAGTTAGTAAAAACAAAATATATCGTAGAAATGCGAATAATTCATTTTAGTTTGAATGGCAAGCAAGCCACCATTGCACCAAATATAGGAAACTCTGACCTGGTACGATTGCGATCCATGTGATATGGTGAAAGATAATGAATGTAGTATTGTAGTTTAAAATTTGAATGGCTAGCATATTCTTTTGGGTCACATTATATGTCATGTTATGTTACCATCTGAAATGTACATGACCCAAAGAAACTAAAAAAACTTTCGGTGTATTGGCATTACTCTTTGGATTCCCATAGTGATAAATCTCAAGGACCAATTGGTGGGGTTGGTTATTTGGAGGGAAAATCATAATGGGTACTCCATGTTGCATTGAAACAGTACAATTAATGGACCCACTATATTGGGTAGCAATCGTGCAATAATCAATTACAGTAGTGTTGCTTTCTTTGTGTGCAATGGTGTCTCACACTTATAGGTAGTGCCATTCAATACTCCGGTCTCCAATCTCCATCACCAATCCCTCAACACTAGAAGATGATCTGAATTCAATTCACTTGGAGTTTTTTCTTATGCATCTCAAGTCATAGAAAATAATGTATTTGTAATCAAGTGGTTTAGTTTTTTTTTTTTTTTTTTATTTTATTTTATAATTTTTAAAGTTAATGGTTTATAAGTACCACCAACTTATTTTACAAAGAAACTGCTCAGTCAGCAAGTGCCAACTGAGCTACCCCACCCACCCAATCAAGTGGTTTAGTTGAAATGGTTGATAAACTTTAATTATAGACTAGTAATTATTTGGGCCAATTTGAGTGCAAATCTTAATTGAAACAATACTTGGTCACATATTATTATTATTATTATTATTATTATTATTATTATTATTATTATTATTATTATTATTATTATTATTATTATTATTATTATTATGAGTATTATTATTGTTCTGAACTGGACCAAAACTCAATACAAACGGCTCAATTACCACATATTCAGTCCCACTTCATGCTGCTCTAACGGAAAGGTTCAAGATCACTTATACAGTATACCGGAGTCCTGTGATCCTACCAGAGTGGATCCATTCCTCCCCACTATCCACGATATAATGACTCCTATGTAAGTGTGAAAACTTTCACGCCAATGTACGATTAAATCACTTTTCACTTTCATTTCATCTTGATCACATACTAACTTGAACGTCAGAGTACTAACTAATTTTGCAGGTGCATTCGACATGGTGAACCACCACTCTGCAAGCCTATCAACAATGTAACCTCAAACCTCACCGTCAGAGTCAACCAATTTTGTTTCGGATGAAACAATTATTATTATAGATGAGGGGGCTAGTGGCCACATTAACACACATGGAGGTAAAAGGACTGAAACCTGCTATCCACCTGCATAAAACATCCACACATCCAACCACTAGGTTGCAGCAATGGGGACAATACTTTATCAGACTTACCTTCCGGCAGATTTCCAAATTATCATACCTAGTTCCTTTGAGAATCGGAAGGTTGAGAACAAAAATAGCGTACCGGCTATAACCAAAGAAAAGTGGTTTTAGATTATCAGAATTTGTAGAAAGGGAATTGATCACAACATGCAATTTTATTAGCACAGTTTCATGGTTAGGATTCAGGATGCACCAACGATGAAAAATCATATTGCAATAACAAAAGTTAAACCTAAAAGGCCAAAAAACCAATATTTTCCAGAAGTTCTTATCTCCTATGACAATTATAGGAACCATGGAAGTTAAGTATTAACACACATAATACTTTTATTTTCAGCAGTTCATTTATTAGCATGTACATGGACAATTAAACAAATAAAAAGGGACCATCCAATAAGATCAAAATATATATGGAATTTGATTGAAATCATCCACCGCGTCATTTTGACCAGATAATTGCGAAGAAGAGCCATGGCAGAAGATATCATTGAGATCATTAGAAGTGTAAAAGTCAGGAAATGGAGGCAAACTAACATGAGAATGCAAACTATCAACAAAAGGAGTTGTTGCAGCGGTTGTAGCAGCAGCAGCAACAGCGCGACAACGAGCAAGACGATCCTTAGCAATGGCCAAATCATGTTGAAGTTCCATCATTTTCCTTTGCAACAAAGCTATGGAACCGATGCATCCATAAACCGGGTCTCTAAGCCTTGCCTCTGCTTCATAAGCTAAAGAATTCACCGTGTCTTCTCTCTGTTTTTCTGGCACTTCAATGAGTATTTTGCTTACATTGCTTGCTCCAAATACTTTGTGGACCTTGGCAAATTTCTTGCACTCGTTAGAATGAAAGTATGGTGCAAATATGCAATTGGGTATGCATCTTCTTTTGAGTAACTTGCAAGCTGCACAAGATGAGCTTGAACGTGGCTCATAAACCTTCATGCCTTTCATTTTACTTTTGAACACTTTCCTATATATGGTTTGTTACTATCCTTTGTGCTCATAAATATATGGTCCTTTATGTAGGCATTCTTTAGATAATGAGAAGGGCTATCAACACATTTTTTTAACACACACTTCTCATTTATCAACATAGAAAAAAATTTGATGTTTTTTATAAGAAATTTTGACTAAATTTTAGATGTATTAGATGTTTAGTTTCATTTGTGCCCTTATTTATAGGTTTAAATATCATTTTCGTCCCTGTATGTTCGCGAATTTTTGATTTTAGTCCCTGTATCTTTTTTTGTTGCAAATAAGTCCCTAATTGTATAAAATTTGTTGGTTTTAGTCCCTGTCATCTGCTACCGTTACAAAAAACGCTGATTTCTCAAACGTTTGCACACATGGCCGCTATAATGTGTCAAATTAAGCTGGTCCGGTCATAAATGGAGGACCAAAATCAAACCTTGGTGAAAATTCAAACAAAATTATGGTGTAAACATGCATTTTCTTTTTATCCTAAGTGTGATTTTGGTCATCCATTTATGACTGGATCAACTTAACTTGACACATCATAGCGGCCACGTGTGCAAACGTTTGAGAAAACAATGTTTTTTGTAACGATAGCAGACGACAGAGACTAAAACCAACAAATTTTATACATTCAGGGACTTATTTGCAACAAAAAAAGATACAGGGACTAAAACAAAAAATTCATGAACATACAAGGACGAAAATGATATTTAAGCCTTATTTATATTGAGAGATAATATTAAAAATAAATAAGTTAGTGAAATTAAAAGTGATTAAATAGTGGTATTCTTGGAATAACTTTAAATTTATAATTTATAAGAGTATTAAATGAAAATAACTATTTACAATGTGTTTCTTTGATCTTAGTGATTTTTGTGTTTTATTTCTTATATAAAGAACCGGAGGAAATAATATTTTTTACTAAATCATCTCCACTAAATTATGTAGTCTTTCATTTATTTTTTTTGTGAGGCATTTTTTTGGTTAGTTTTCTGAGGCATTTATGTAGTCTTTCATGAAATATGTTTTTACAAACACACTAATTTAATATTTTAAACGAGAGAAATAATCTTTTGACATGTGATTCTGATAACAAATAGTGTCCTTTAGTTTGTGTTTTTTGAAATGCAAGTAAGTTGTAGAAGTTAAAATGTGAGATAAAGATAAACATATACAGTGTAATATATGATGTCTATATTTTAATTTTCAAATAACACAACTCTTTGAAAAATGAACAAACAGATTAATCGGTTAAACCGTGAATTATAATTGGTGAACCATAACTCTCTACATTTGGATAATTTGAGTAGCTTAATCGTAGTTTTATCATGATTTGAGCGCGCACGCTTTAAAGCAATTGAATTATAAGTTATAACCTAGAGGTATTGCCAATTTGATATCAGATTTGATTTTTTTTAAATATTGCACTAATCAATTTAAACCATAACCACAGTTCAAAGACTAAAGTATCTATATTTTGTTTCAAACTATATTATAAGTATTATAATATTTTATTTTATAAAATTTAAACAAAACAAACATAATTGAATTTTATTTTAAATAAACGGTTTTATTATACAAAAATTGTATATGAATTACATCAAAATCTGATCTCTTTAACCATGGAGCTATTCGTAAGCAATTGCGTGTCCTAGCTTATTACTACTGTTTACCTCTGCTAATTTCACCATCTTGTTAGTAACGCAGAGGTAGCAGAAGGTATGGTATGGGAGTATGGGACCTGCATGGGCCAACGCTGTCTTCTGATGTCCTCCTTGCATTCTCTAATCTGCTTTTACAAAAAAATCATGGCAAATTTCGGTTTCCTTTTTAGGTTCAAAGTTTTTACCATTGTTTATTGTTGGTTAATTTTCATTGAAGAATATGTGAGACGCATAAAATGAATTATCTCATCTCGACACAAATGTGAGAGATTTAAACCTCTTACTATTTATATCAGTTAATCTTGAATTATTTATCGGTGAACACGTCGGTACCCCCAAATTTAATTGATACTGTTAGTGGTACAATCCCGGTACCAACTAAATTCAAAGGCAACTAAGAATTCACCTTTTGCCTTTATCTTTCATTAAAATGGAGTGTACAGTTAGGTGCAAATTATTGATTCATGTGGAAAATGCGTGGGTCGAATGTGTCGATAGTTTTCAAGTCAGACATGATAGTTCAAGAATAAATATGGGATATTTTGATTGGCTGAGGAAAGACATATTCTAGAGAAAAATAAAAGCTAATTATCCTTTTCCAGGGATAGGTTAGTATGAGGTATGGCCAGCCACAAGAAGTTAACTGATGGGATATATAAATATTCTAATATTTGAAAAGTGCTAAATAAAACTCCTATCACATTAGTCTCTTTTCTTTTTTTTAATCAATCACATTAAAAGTAATAAAACTAAAAATAAGCTCCTTGAATATTTTAGGATAAGTTCTACACTCCACCGTAAATCTAAAAATTGTCTAAAATATCAAAGTCTTTTATAAATAGAAGTTTACGCCTTACTGTCATTTTAATTTTTACAACTTGGACAATGATTTAATTGATGTTAGATTGATAAAAAATAAGGGGAAACAAATATGAGTTAGATTTTGATCAAACTTGTCATAGTTAGTTTAGTAAAAAAATGTTAAATGATACCACACACATGCATCCCTAGTCACACAAACAAAATCACATAATAAAACACTAGAAGCTAAAATGAAAGATATATTAAAATGACTAAAATGAGGAATTGATTTGAAAGATCTATGCATGTTTTATCATGAATCCATGATGGGTTTGACAAAATCATGGTGGTTAACCGTGATTTTGTTAAACTCATTGCGAATCCAAACATACACTATATCGTTTATCACAATCATGTAAAATATTAGAAGAACTAGGCTAGGGCTATTCCATATGAATAATTCTTAGATGGATCAACCAAAGAGAAGGAAACTTCAGTAACTCTCTTACCGGGATTGTGCAAAGATGAAGGTGAAATTGCGGCATGGCGTCTATTAGCAAATCTTCATTGTATTCCTTCTCTTCAAAGTTTGGGTGTGATAGTTCTTTGAGGGCTCAGAGAATGCATTACTTCAGTTGTTCAATAGGTGCTGCTGCTCACAGCCGCGTCATTCTGTTAAATAGCAGGGTGTGTTTAATGTAATCATAGCATTATAGATGGAGAGCTGCATATTTTGTGAATGAAAAGGTATACAATACAACTATACTTGCAATTTTACATCCAATAATTGCTGTTTAGGATTACTTAGGGAAATGTATATCAGAATTTTCAAGAAACCAAAATTACCAAAGTAGATTATAATCTAAAGCAGTGTTATAACTACTGATACCTCTATCTTTACATTGCTTTTACGCACTTCTATGGTGTGCATGACAGTGCAGTTGATACATTGCAGAGCATAATTCCAGAGCCTACAAAAAACATTATATCCTCATTTGTACATTTTACAACTAGAATAATCAAATAACATTCAAGCCCATTAAACAAGGCTACCCGCAACAGAAACCAGCAGCAGTCGAAAATGGGCATGACATAAGCTTGTGGATATTTGATGAACCTCAAAGCAAATCATCCCTTGTTTGATAAATAATAATGATAAAAGAGGCATATAATTAATGAAATGTAGTTGTTGTTTACATTCCTCTCAATTTTACAATGATGGTTACACTGAATCAATCCAATATAGAATAATTACAGGGAAAAAAACTAGAAGATAATAAGATAGAAGAGATTTTACAAACATATTACAACAAAAGTCTTAAACAAGCTAACATCACAAAGGTTTAACTTCTGTTGAACCTGTCACAATGGTAGTCGGAATTATTATAGGTGAGCACCAACATCAACAGTGAACCATGATTCACGCAGTAGACGTCTTATGTGGTTAATGTTCTATGATTCTGCTAATTCTAGTTTAATGTGAGAACCTTCTATCTTGTAATCCCAGTGCCAGCTTCCACTCTCCATCATTCCGTGTTCAATCGGATCCAACTGGATTGCTACACCTAAATTAATGCAACAGGTATACTTAATCAGCAACTTTCCATGACTTGACATCAAAAAAAGAGAGAGACCAAGTTAACATAAATAACTTTCTGATAATAATCATGATAATAAACTACCATGCATATTATTTGGGCAATTAAAACAACCAAGTCAAATAAAATTCTAAAGGTTAAGACTTAAGACCTGTGCTTCCTGGCATTATCCTCAGTTTGTAGCCATCTGGAACTTCAAATACATGATTACCCTGTATCGGAAAAAATAAAATGAAAATTAGTGTATTATTTTTAGTTTATACATATTAAATATCCAACAGAATTAACAAGAAAATTTATATTATTTATTTTTAGGTAATCTAATTTTATAAGAGTGACGAACGTCTTTGTTATGAGACTGCTGCAGCTTTACAATATTCTATTACACGTGACTATTGGGTTGGTGAATGGTTAAAAAATCCGCAACCTAGTGAGTTTTGATGAACCCTACTAGAAGGGAATACTTCATGATAAAATTTAGAAAATAAAGTATTCCGTGACTAAAAGATAATGTGTTTTGGAGATGATAATATGTTTTGGCCATCTTACCATGCACATCCATATATCAATTAGCAAACTTGTATGGGTCAAATGACAATTCTTTCTGATAACTTGCGCTCAGACAGTCAAACCCAAGGTGTAGGTGGTTTTTGAACATAAGACATGCATCTAAATTTTAAAAAGAAGATAAATCTGAACTAAATTTAACCTGTAAGACAACATCAGTAGCTTCAAATTCAGCATTTCCATGGAGTATGATCTGCAACACCTCAGACCGTTGCACATCATGTTTCCAATACACGTTTCCACCATGCCTCCAATCAATTCCCTCGTTCAACACTTTTACATTCTGCAATTTACATCTTCCGCACCTAGCAAAGTAATAAGAAGCTCACAATTAAAATAATTTTTCCTAGATGATTGAATTAGACGGAAAAATCAAGAGAATACAGGATCAGGGCAGTTATTATTGATATAGGCAGCACAGTACCTTTGCCCATGATGTAGTATGGGCTCACCACTCTCATCAATCTTCATTGAGCCCATAACATTTTCAGCTATTATGACCAGGCTTCCATTGAGCTGGAATAAAGGGTCAAGAGACAAACATCAGCCCACTACCTTAGCAACACCATGCCATAAATTAACAAATCTATTTGAGAAATAGAACCTGAACATTCCTCCAAAAGAACTCTGCAACTTCTACTTGTAACTCAGAGCCCTCTGATATGGAACCGCCATAAAACTGATCACAACAAAGAATAACACAATAATTGGAATCCTTTGTTTCTATAAATGATGATCAACACAACTCACTCACACAATGCTATCAAACTGTCATGTTTTAACTTTTAACCAAATAGCATTAATGAAAGGACTACATCCAAATAGTTGTAGGAAGGGGATTTTATAAAAAATGTTTACATTTGTGTCATGTCATGCGTGTTAGTGTTACAACACTTTACAGATGGTGATCGGAAGCACAGCCTATTTAATTAATCATGCCAAATACAATATCATTAACAGGACAAATATCTCAGATTGCTCGTTTAGTGAACATGTCAGGGGTACTTGTTTTGACCAACTTATAAGTAAAGCTTGAAATCAAATGTTTAAAAAAGACACAACACATTTACAAATTAAACTCAATTAATTTTTCATAATTTTATATTTATATGAATAATATGGTTTAAAATCATGAAACTATTGATAAACAAACATTGAAAAATAACATAATATATAATGTTACTTTTTGTCTGGTGACTTCCCAAAGTGGACCAAGAGCAGGATGAAGAAGTATAAGAAATGGTGGTCCTGAATCAATGTAGTTCGCATCAGCTCCAATCTGCCACAGAGAGAAAACATAACATAAATAACTGAATGTAGCAATAAAGATGATTATCCACCGTTTAGAAACTTGTATGCATTACTGAATGAACTTAAAATATACAATTGTTCAGCAATATCTGAATATGATACTGTAATATCTATACATACCCAACCAAATGAACGTGAATTAATTTATAGATAAAATAAAATGATATGCATATCGTTACCTCAGGAAGTTTTATATCACATGGGGAAAGAAGATCATGAGCGTTTCTTAACATATCCAATAGAGCACCATCAGGTGTCTGCAAATAAATGCCAAATAGATATTTAGCATAAGAGTATCTGTCACTAAAACATTCAAGATATAAATTGCAAGTTTTGTCTAGGTAAATATTTGGGGAAAGTAAAAACAATCCTAATAATTCAAATAACATCAAGTGTGGTTCTCGGACTTTCAATATGGTTCTTGAACACAGTAGTAGGATACTCTTCAATAACTGTTAAGTGAACATTAGTCCAGGTATCCTGGGAAATATATAGTATAAATCTTGGGAAAATGGGGCTAAAAAGATGAGATATAAGAGTTCAAGGACTGTATGGAGCTTAAAATGGAATCAACACAATGAAGATCATATGTATCGGCGCTTAAGCAACCCAGACATAAAAGGTACTCCACGCATATTTAGGAAGTCAAACCTGGCGTAAAGACTTGTGTCCATGTCTTCTTTTTTTCTTTGCAGATGATGTAACCCTTCTCCGTTCGTTATATACAATAAATGTATCTAGCTTATCTGCTCATAAATACATAAGGTTTGTCAAGCTCAATCAAATTTGAAAGGATGGATATAGTTTTTTCAGATGAAACAAGCACATACCTTCCACACCATTATAGCACCTATTTGAATATGAATTGAAATAATTGTCTGCTATATTTTGCATTGTGCACTCCAGTCTACCACCAGAGACACTGGAAAATCAAAGTAAAAAAGGGATGAGCAATATAGACAGTGTTAACATTTAATTCATAGGAAAAAAGTCGCTTATAGAATCTGTGGAGTATACAGAAAAGAAATTATAAATCTACCCTAACCAAACACCACTAAGTAATGAAAGGATAGCAGATAAATATTGATGAGAATGTAAGGATGGTTTTAATTTTAAGTCAGGAAAGAAACCCATTAGTTTGAGCTTGTGGTTGTCATTTATCCAAAATCAGAAATTCCTACTTGTAGTTATTGTTGCTGTATATAGTAGCTACTGCTGTGATTAAACATGCATCCCTACTTTGAAATTCGGGAACAAGTTTTTTCAGATAAAACATATTTTCAGTTAATGCCAATTCAATCAATAAAACCAAGAAAACTAACATAATTGCAATGAGGAATTTATAAGGGAAAATGCATACCTACACTGTCTTCCAAACTGATCTACATAAACTATTGGCTTTCTTGTATTTAACACCATTCCTGGTATACTATTCACATTCTTACTTGACCCAACTAGCTCCGCAGATGGTAAATCAACATATAAGATGTTTGTATTGGCTGGAAACTCTGCCTGCAAACTTGATTGTGGAAAATAAAGTTGAATCTGGGTTATGCTTTGTAATTAGAAAGCTTAAAATACAGAAATAATAAAAAGATTTCTGATCTAATAAATTGAAACCTTCATCATCAAACAAACTGACACTGCCCTTGAGCAAACAAAAATAAGTACCTGTTTTCAACAGATAAGATTAAAAGAAACACTAACAAAGGCTCCAGCTAGGCAAGTTAATCATCTTTGGAGGTTAGATTTCGGTTTTATAGTCTGATTGCTAATTATGCTTATCGAGGAACCTATCTCTAGTTCATGACTACAAATGACTGGCACTCTTCTATGTTAATCTTCTGAAGAGAATCCTATGATATCAAAATGTTATACATACTTCTGCTGCTCTTGAGACTGTAACCATTACTGAGGATGCCGGTTTGTAAGATGTATACCATTCTCAATATTAAGTTATTAACACAAATTCCGGGATAATGCATTCTTAATAGCAAAGTTATTCATTTATACATGTCTCACTGGAAGGATACTATAGCTTATATGTTCCAAATAATTTGAAGATGTGCAATATATCAGAGAAATTTGAAACCAAAGTTGAATGTATTTATTCAGTTTAAATGATTAAAGGTGCAATCACATTTCATGAGATGGATGAAATATTGAAATAAAACAAGTACATGAAAATCATGTACCTTTTCGGGACAAGAGATCCGTCAGTAATCCCAAACTTGTCAAATTCAGTGTATTCAATGCAAGTAACACCATATTCCCAGTTTCCATCTGGACTTTTCTTCTCCATAAGTACATTAATTCCTTCTGTTGCACCTGAGATACGCTCACAGGATGCAAACCCCAGTTTCTGTTATACAGGCACAGTTAGTTAGTGCTGTCAATCTTATTCAACTTATAATTTCAGACTGTTTTGTTGAATAAACTTTACAGAATGCATATTCATTTTTCTTAGGGCAGGTTTGGATATTTCAGGGTGTAATGCAACGGAATGGGATGGAACAAAATGTAATTAAATAAACATACTACATGTTTTAGTAATAATGTTAGTTCCATGCCATATCCTCCAAATTAGAAAGGAAAAAAAAAAAACGAATGAAATGCATTCCAATAGGTAATGTTATTAAACTCAACTTAATCATCAACTTAGTTAAAGTAATGAGTCCGTGTTGAACCGGTTGTGTGTGTCGGCGAGTTCATGTTTCTAAACTTTTTTAAATTGTATTATCTTGCATATCATATAATATATGTTTTTAGCAGCCAATCTGATTTTATTTTTTATTGTAATTAGTATATATCAAAATTAGTGCATATATACCAAATGAGAAGTGCTGCATAGTGGTTTAACATGCTGCCCTCATAATTAGGAATGCAGATTCGGTTTCTGCTGGACTAACTGGATTTGTTTAACAAAGATACCAAATTGACTCAGGGCTGTGTTGAACCGATCAGCCTCGTTTGAGATGTTCTAGCTGCCTCGAATAGTACTTAACCCAATTCGACAGCTTCAACAGTTCACACCCTTGACCAGACCGGCAGACCGGCCATAAGTCCATCATGTTCCATACAATTTCATCCTAGTTTAAATAATCCAAACAGTGAAATCTAATATCATAACATTATTTTCATTTTGCCCCACTTCACTCATTTATTTCCTCTAATCCAAACATAATATTAAAATTCTTCTAGCATGCGAAACTAATAATTAGGAATAATGCTACATGATGCAATTGATCCATTTAAGAGATACACATAAGGGAATATCTTATATTTATTGCTTTACCCAAATCTCACACAAAAGGAATGTTTTAAACATAGAAGGCAAGGAATTATAATTAAAGATGATAACACATTATTTATTTATTCATTTATATAATGTTTTTCATCCCTGCCAGCTTTGTGACGGAACGGAAAAGAATGAATTATCAATTAAAACAACTGCTAACCTTTCCTTGACGCAAACCAATCCCTGCTAAGGCCAAGAGGGTTACATCTGTAGCTGCCACAACATTACTGCAAGGCCAACAGTATCACTGATTTGTAGAAAACAAATTTCTCTAATGCCTAGAAAACTAAAAGAGCAAACACTTGAGATATCTATAATGACAAACCTGACTTGGCGCACAGTTGCACCTTTTCTTCCTTGACAAAAAAACCATTTGAAGATGCCTTTATCGTGAGCAAGTTTCCATATGACACCATGACCACCAGGCTTGCTCAAGGGACTGAATGGTTTAGTGACCAACCACTGTCCATCTTCTGCACCAATAACCGGAACAAGAGGCTGCCAATTCACAAATTAGATATTTAGATATTGTCAAAATAACATTATCCTTTTTGAGAAGCAATTGTGTAGATCTATATAAAACCTGCTCAAAAAGTTGGAAAGTTGATCGACCTCTTCCAAACCATGAGAGTCTTTCACACAGGGAAGTGATATGTTTGTGGTTGTTCTTTGCTGAACTTGTCATTATTGCAACAGGAGTGATACATTGTTCGCCATATAACTTGAAGTACAAGAATTCTCTAGCCTTGAAATGTGAAACAGAGGAATTAGATAATTTACTTCCCATCATAAACTATTATAAATTTTGTCTTATTCTTATTGTCAAGTATTAAGCATATGAAGTGCTATTATGTGTTTGATAATTGCATATCTAATACCTGAAGATCTCTTATAAGGCCTTCCAATAAAGTCCTCCCACAAAACGGCAGCATTGCAGCAGGCAGGCATTCACCACTGTTAGGATCAACTAAATCAAGTCTGTCTGCAGAGCCTCCCAAAGGATAAATTTCACCTAGGTCTGGCAAACCCTAGAAGGACAAGATCTTATTATTCCGTGTATCTATGAAACATAGGTAACTAAATGCAAATTATGAACCAGGTAATGCAATTATAACAACCTCTATACCCCATAGAGCTGCTTGTGATGCATACTCCGTATTTTCAGAAAGGTCAAGCCCAGTTGGTGCATCAATTCCCAAAATTTGGCTTTCTTTCACTTCATGCATGTGCTGAGACCAGTTTGTATTCTTCCGGTCAACCAATTGTTGGACTATAAGTTCTAGCACCGTAATCTGATAACTGCAACATATTAATTTGAGCAAACAAATGAGCAGATGCATATTGAACACTTATACTTAAACCACATCTTGTCATAACATGCAAAGTACAACTCCGTGAAGTAATATACATTGTCTGAATGATAAAATCTCATTAATTAATAAGAAGACTTCACTTTGTTTTGATGACACATAATAATGGGAAATGAACTGCAAATAAAGCTCTTGTATTTTAAATTCCCTTTGAAACTGACAATTCTATCACAAATGGTGAATTCACTAACACTTAAAGGAGACAAAGCTTTTTTTCCCCAACTAATTCTAGTTGAATAAAAGCCCGAGACCACATTCAAGGCCACGATATAATGGCTTTTATGTTGCCGCATCAACTACATTTGACCACAATTATCTGTGATATCAATGATTGCGACATAACTGCAACCATTACCACTATTTAAAACCCTGGTTCCCACATAATTGGAGTGAAACTAACAGAATTAATATTTCAAATAGTTATGTTCTGTACTTTTATAGTTATATGCTACACTTTTATAATCCCAAATTACTGTTTGTTTATTAAAGTTTATAAAAAAGGAAATCTAATGAAAGAGAAGCAAAAATCCAAATTTCATTCCCTCCAATAAAAAAAAAAAAGTAGAAAATGAAGAAACTGACCCAATAACTCCTCCAATGCAATCATAGAAGCACTCAATTTGTGCCAAAGTCTCTAACAAGTTATTCAAGTCTCGAATTTCATGATCCTCCAAACCCATCCCCATCTTCGTCTTCCCAAAACCAGCACCAGAATTACCATTACTGGACTCCAATTTCTCAATCATCTTCGCCAGAGCATAAAACGCACTCTTCACAGAACCAGAAGCCGGCGACTCCATCTCCGGTACAGTTTCATCCAAACACAACACATGCTCTTGACCAGCAGCAACCAAACACTTGATCAAGAACAATTTATCGGACTCCAACCGTAACGCCGATAAAACCCTAGCTAGTCCAGCATTCCGGTTACCGGAAGAGGAACCGAAGAAACGTCTAACTCTATAATCAGCGTCAATTACTCGAAGCTTCTCCTTGAGAGTATTACATCTAGAGAGCTTTTCACGGAGTTCGGTGAGTCTGGAAATTTCGCGGCGGAAATTGAAACCAGGTGGCGGTGGTGGTGATAACTCCAATGCTTCTGTTGAAATACGCGCCACGCGGCAACATGATGACGACGATGATGATGAAGATGGAAGAGATAATGATTTAGCGAAAGAGAGAGATTGTGAATCGAGAAGTGAAGATTTGGAACGGAAAGAGAAAAGGAAGCGATGGTTATTATGGTGAAGAAGTGAAGTGGAGTGAAGCATGGTTTGATTAAAGACAAAACTGTGTTGTGTTGTGTTGTGAGTTAGTAATAAATGGATGAAAATAGTAATGAATGAGAGAGTTTAAGAAGATGAGAATTTGGATATTGGAGATTGAAGAATAAGGAGAAGATGCTAGGAGGATATACCGAGAAGGAGGAAAGGAACAGAGAGTGGTTGTTTGTTAGCCGTGAATGATTTCCATTTCGTTTTGTTTGTTGGTTGTGGCTCTAATTTCCTCTATTTCCTTTTTTGATTGGATAATCTTATTTTGTATTTTTCATTTCATATTTTTTAAAAAATATGCCATTTCTAATTGTCCCTAAAAAATACTCCTCTAAAATTCTTATTACAAGAAGAAAAAAAATAGTATTTATAGAATAATTAATGTATATAGTATATGATATAAACTAAATATATTAATAATTTAATAAATTTAAAAAGGAAATTTTAACTTATAATAAATACTATACATATTTATATTTTCTCAATGTCCATAAAAAGTATATGTTTCTTTGTTTTCTTTTTCAAGTTACTATGATATTGGTACCACATTTTCAAACATCATCTTTGTCAATTTTTTTGCATACGCATTAAGAAGACTTTGAAAGATTTTATATGATTTTATTGACTTTGTGGGATTTGAGAATATTTTTTAAAAAGACGTTTTACAATCAGGATTCTAAACACAAGATTTCAATGGATTTCTAATACAAATTTTTAGGATTTCAAAGCACTTTACGTATTTCACAGTATTTCAAAATTGCAAATCCAAACAATTTCTTTTACGTGCACCGTTTCAAATCCATGAGTCAAATCTATATTTGTGTATGCGTCACTGAACAAAAGGATGGTTTTGAGTAGTAAAAGCCGACTGAGGTTTCACTGGAGAATAAAACCATACACGGTCATGGGCAAATTGCTGCCATGTCCATGGCAGATAGCAGAAACTATAAGCAAATTATATGAAACAATTGATAAAACAATTGAAATGAAATTCGGTGATGAAGTAGTTCCACCACTATCCCACCGGTTCTACTTTCAATTAAATCCCACCAATTGAACATATATATGAAACACACATCACACCACACACTTTTTGATGGAAGAACCAATTAACAATATCACTGTGTCAGGCACGTTGAAGTTGGGAGTATACACACCAAAATTGAATATGCACAGAGCTCACACGATTCCAGCACTGTGTATTGAATCTATGAGGTGGGAAGCAGAGAATTGAGAAACGGCGCTCATGCTAGAAAACCCTAGCAGAGAGTCTTCAATTTTTTTTTGCTTAATTGCACTTTTGGTCCCCCTATTTTGTCAAATCTGCGATTTTGGTCCCCCTATTTTAAAATCAAACATTTCAGTCCCTCTATTTTGATTTTTGTTGCACTTTTGGTCCCCCACCCTATTTTTTAACCAAGTGGCAATCAAAACGATTATGTGGCAATCCATGTGGCAAATAAAAATGCCATGTCAGCAAATATTTTAATTTTAAGTTTTTAATTTCCAATATGAAAAATATTAATTTTTTAAAAAAATTGAAATGCTTTTTTAAAAAAAATCTGAATAACCAAAAAATAAAATTTTTAAAAAAAATCTGAAATATTAATTTATTTTTAAAAATACTGAAAAAAAACCAAAAAAATATGACAAAACAAAAAATATTAATTTTTAATAAAATATCTAAAAAGTTATTTAATATTTCAGTTTTTTTCAAATAATATTTTATTTTCAGGTTTTAAAAAGAAAATAATAATTTCAGTTTTTTAAAAACTAATATTTCTGATTTTTATAAAATTTATAATATTTGAAATATTATATTAAAAAAAAACTAAAAAAAAATTTATTTAAAAAAAAACTGAAAAAACTAATTTTTTTTTTAAAAAACATCTGATATATTAATTTTTTAAAATAAATCTATAAATTTTTTAAAAATAAAATAAAATAAAATTTCAGATATTTTTTAAAAAAATTAATATTTCGGTTTTTTTTTTAAATTAACTTTTCTTTCAATGTTTTTAAAATTAATAATTTTGGTTTTTTCAGTTTTTTTCTAAAAAAATAAATTAATATTTCAGATTTTTTAAAAAATTATATTGTTTGGTTTTCCAGATTTTTTAAAAAAAAAATAATGTTTTAAAAAAAATTAGTATCTTTCGTATTGAACATTAAAAAATTAATATTATAATTAAAATATTTGTTGATGTGGCACTTTTATTTGCCACATGTATTGCCACGTAAGCGTTTTGGTTGCCACTTGGTCAAAAAATGGGATGGGGGACCAAAAGTGCAACAAAAATCAAAATAGGGGGACTAGAATGTTTGATTTTAAAATAGGGGGACCAAAATTGCAGATTTAGCAAAATAGGGGGACCAAAAGTGCAATTAAGCCATTTTTTTTTTGTTAATGATGAATATGATGATAGATAGTTGATGAATGATGCATAACAATTAAAATAAAATAAAAAAAGTGAAAAAAGTCTCATGAAATCTCATGAATTTTGGTGAGATTGTTGAATGTATTTTTTCTTTGTATTTACAATCAAAGAGTCTCACTAAATCCATTTTATGTAAGAATCCATTGAAATCCGTAGATTTTTTAATACCAAGAGACATTTTAGAAGTCCTGAGAAATCTCAATTGAATACCAATAGATTTCGATGCCCTGAAAAAAAAAATCTTAATTGTCCTAATTGAATACCACAAGATTTTTAAAACTTTTCAAAAAGTTTTGATTGAATACCACAATATTTTTTTATCATAAAAAAATCTTTTAAAATCCTAATCCAATACACCCCCCCTAAAGACATTTATCATTTGAACCAATTCATTGTTGTTAACATATATTTCTATAAATAAAAAATGTCTTGCATACAAAAATGACAAAATTGGCAAAACATTTTCAAAGAGCAATTTTCTTTTGTACAAAGCATAAGCCCAAATTCAAGGAGCAAGTTAAATTAAATAAATAAAATAACTAATGTTTATTGTTAAAATAATATGTAAAATGAAGTTATAAATAAAATAATATTGTTAAAATAAAATGTTAAATTAAATGAAGTTGAAAAAGTTGTATATTTTACCTTTTGACCTAGATTAGATAAATGATTTCAGTTTCACTTTCATGAGCATAACTTAGTAAAAATATTGTATTTAATATGCAGATTCGAGATTTGAACTCTAGTACTCTGCTTAGCGCTTATTTGGTATCAAGTTGTGTATGATAATTATGGTGATCCACTATGATTTTTCAAAAGCTATCATTTGTAGCTTCTGTATAATCGCGAAATTTTGGCATACCTATTCATTTTAAAAAAGTGAAATTTTACTCAAGTCTTGCCCTCTAGTACGCGAAGTCTCATGCATAACTTTCACGGGAACATGGCTGGAGTAGAAAACAGAAAAAGAGAGACCGGATTATCACTTCTATTTCATGACAAACCAAAACCCCTTGTGTTTATCGTCGTTTGATGCATATTTAAGGGACGTATTTAAATTTACACAATGATCCAATCCTTTTCTGTGCTTCATCCTTCTGGAATAAATAATTGCCTAATTTCCCCAAGGACAAGAAGAGCCAACTGAATGATACTACCTCGTCTGCACTCTTTTGGAATTCAGTTGAGTTCAGATCCTGCAGTGCAGAGGCAGCTCAAGTTTGAGAATTGAGAGTATATTTTTAGTAAGAGGCTCAGATCCTGATCATGCTGATACCTCTAGTACGAGGCTCGGATAAACTTTTTTTGTCAGTGTAAGAGTATATTAACAGAAACTCAAAATTTAATTGCTGAAAACTTGCAAAAAGCTGGAATTTAGAAGATAATACACAGCAATATGCACAAAGATTAACTCAACCAATGTTATGGGTTATTTGCAATTTAAACTGAACAAACAAAGTTTGAGAGATCTCAGTGCCAATAAAGGCCTTCTAAGGTAGCAAGTACGTGGGTGCATAAATTTCAAATTTTCTTTGCTTCTGCACGTAATGAACATCAGCTACATCTTATGACTCTCACTTATGACCCCCACGGGGTAATATCTATTCAAAAAAACCAATCCTATAAATCCCCAAATCTAAAACAATGCATTTTCTTGATTTTTGGTCTGGATTTTTAAATGACAAGGAAATGAAAATAACTAGTCATCCAGTGACAGACAGCAAAAACGTTTAGTGCTTAAGAACTACAATAGAAAGAAAAGAATCTTGGTTGTGAACCAGCCTCTATGAAGGAGCTGAGAAGCTGAACCTAAATCCAGTTTTGCCACGATCATGTTCATTCTGCCTGAGTATGTAGTAGTAGTTAGCCTGAAACAGTGGGAAGTATATTAGTGAAGAAATAATAGAAAGTCTTGATAAAAAATAAATATATCAATCGAGGAGGGAGGTCAGGAAAGGGAAACGTCAGAAAAGCGATCACTACTTTGAGAGACATTTAAAGCACAACTGGTTGTTTGCCTAAATTATTAGTACATAAATAAAAACAGTATAATACACAAACACCGGGTGCGAGCTTCACAACAAATTCAAACGTTGGATGACATTTTGGTAGAGATAATTTTATGGGCAAATATTAAGAGCTCGGTTGGAACCAAAACTTAAGGAGCATAAAAGGAGAAAAAATGCGCAACTATCCCAATGTCCAAACATAGCAAATAAGAGTAAATACCCTGAATTCCTTTATATTTCCCTCAGTCACCCAACCATCCTATACCTAAAACCAAAATAGAGCAGCTTGACCACCTGCCTAATTAAATGTAAAGAAATCAAAGTATAGGCTAACCTCTAGGCGGAAAAGTCTAGTAGGAATAACAAATCCACATCCCACTGATGTTCGAAAGGATTCTAAGAACCTCCGAGGAGAGAACTGCCTATATTCATTCTGAGTTAATTTAGCATTATTCCCGGCACCAGCGAAAACATGGCCATGGATCCCGTGTTCTCTTAACCACTTTATTGGAAGATCAAAAGAGAGGTCTGCAAAAGCTGTAACAGCAAGATCCCCTCCAACGAAGTCCCATCTAGAGGGATCATTACTTTCATCATTGAATACATCTCTGCTTTGTCTTCGTGGTTCAGCCGGACCTAATCCCCTAGTTCTAAATCCCCACAATGTCATTGGCCCTCCAAGGGTGCAAACTGGAGAGAAATCACCACCCAAATAAAACCGTTCAGGAAGGGGAGATGGCCTGTTCATGAAACCTTGTCCCCATGGAAAAATAGCACCAGCAGAAATCCCTAGGTTCAGTGCTGTATTATAAAACCCAAAGGGGACAGCAAACCGAAGATCAAATTCCTGCATAAAAAGAGTCAAACAAGTTAGTCCAGAAAAAATATAAAAAACCAAAGAGCATAAATGAAAATACTAAGATGCATGAGGGTTACTCCAGTAATAACTTGTTATGTTATAATTAACACACACACACACTACATCCCCACAACGTTTAGCAATTACCATAATCAAAATCACGTCCAATTTCAAGAGAGTTTTTCCATTTAATTTTGATTTGATGAATTTGGAGGCACAATTTTAGAAAGGATATTAATTTCAAGACAGACTGTGACAAAGCTACATTATATAGATAACCAAAGTTTTAAAAATATGAATTCTGCAATCACCCAAGAGATATATAGCCCCTACTAAAGAAGCAGAATACTAGAAGGCCATATGCAGTCAGTCATGCACTGGCGCCAACATCTTCTGAATATTAGGAATAAACAAAAATACTGTTCGACACATGAGCATCCTGCTCATGAAAAAAAAAAATGTATCCTTTCATTGCATAGAAAGACCCCACCCGAGTGAAACAAGTACCTCTACTCTTTCTACAACCAACAGATTAAAATTTAATGATGTCGAGATGGACAGGAAAAGAAGTATATTACTAGGGATTTTCTGGGATTTGGATACTATAAAGTGACTAAAGTGTAAAGTGAGAACTCAAGGGTTGCTATTTTATCAAACTCGTGATTTGTTATGATGTTACAATATCTACTTTTGATTTCCTAATTAATGGTTGATATTACTCACTTTACACTCTAAAGTGAATTCCTCACTTTAGAGGAGTCGGTCCAATTTTATGCTAGGTTTTACATGTGTCCAAGGAGATGGAATCTGCCCATGCTCAACAAGTCTAGTTTTAACCAAGATAGAGCAATCCTTAATGTAATTAATTTTATTGATAGAATTGGGTCTGCATCAATTTGAAAATTCCAGCACTCACAGAGCTATTTCAATTATCACTGTAACTATTATATAGCTTGACAAAAAGATTATCATGTTTTATTCAGGATACATACAATTACATTGCAGCAGATTAATTGAAGAACAAGAAAAGGATTTAATTGCACCTGACGCAGAAACCGCAAGCTCCGGTGGTCTGGTGTAAGGCCACCAAGGTGAGTGGTAGAAACAAAAGCATGTCCTTTTGTAGGCCTAATTTGTGAGTTTCTCCTATCAATTTTAAATGTATACTTCAAAGATGATAGTAAACCATGCCCAAGCTGCCTCCTTACAGACCTGGATGCCATTTGTAATGGATCTGTTAAGGTACGCCATCCAAAAGTGTATGCCAAATCATGGTGCTTTGTTGAGATTAAGCCAAGAGACATGCCCAACAATTGCTCTTTGTATGAAGAAAACTCTTGCCAATCTTGGGAAAGCATGGACAGTCGCGCTACAACAGGATTTGAAGTTCCTTTAAGTCGAGGAGCATATAGTCCTAGACTCACCTCTGTTGCTTGGTTAGCACCGTAAGCCAAAGAAGCATCCCATAGATCACCATAACCCAACAAGTTTTTGTACTTAAGAGTACCTTCGGCAGTCCAAGAACTTGTCTACAAAAGCATTGCCAAAATTCCAAAGTGAAAATAAATTAGAACATTAAGACCAAAAAGTACTCCGCAGATAAAATATACAGCTTCCAACAGAACAAAGACTTGAACAAAAAAGTTCTAATCTATCAGGGCCAAAAGATTATAGGTGTGAACATTCATCTATACAATAAAACACATCTGTTTGTTTTTCTGCAACTGTAAAAAAGCAAGCATTAAGATTAATGGGCGTGAAGCCGATAAGTCTGATTCACTTAAACACTTAATTCTCAAAAAGCAAGGCATTATGCATGCACGTGTAATACCTCCAAAGAGAATTGTCAGCCAATTCATGAAAGCTCGTACTAAAATATGACACTAACCCCCCAAATCCTAAGGGCAGGAAGAATGGGTTATTTTCAACAATTTAACCAAACCAATAGTTTATGTGAATAACAGGTGGGGATTAAATTAAAAAACTAATAATCCTATGCTTGTACTAACATTCCCAACTGCAAATGAGACTAAAATCACGGTTTCTTATTCACAAAATTAATAGGAAGTGACACTTCTGCTGCAAATTGCAAAGCCAAAACTTCCAAAGAGTTACCATATAGAACCAACCCCTAGTCTTTGCCATCCCTATCTCAAAATCAATGCACACTTTACAAACACTTAAATTATTGACATTCCCTTAATAACTATCTAGAACACAAACATTATTTTACTCCTTAAATTTAAGGGCTGTGTTTGTTGCACCAGAAATTACTAATAATCAGAAATGAAAATCTAGAACTCAATCACGATTCATTAACAACTAAAAAAATTCTTTACAATGTCTAAAATAGTATTGACATGTCTCACTTGGAATGAATCTAGAGCAATATCATTATCAAATGGGAAAAAATGAGAATGAGATTGTACCGAGGGTTTGGTATAAACACCAAATTCACCAGAAATTTTGTTAACAGCTTCAACAATGTCAATAACAACATTAGCAGTGTTAGGCAATTCCACCGGTCCAGGCTCAAGACTAAGCTTACTAGACTCAAAAACCCCGAGATTCCGAAGCCTAGCGAGTGCAATTTCAGAAGCGCGAATGAGTTCCTGCATAGTGGATACATCTTCGATTCCCTTGAGTTCAGCTTCAATCACCCAATCCTTAGTTTTCGTGTTGCCGCGAATTATGACATCGTGGACTCGGATTGGGACTAGCTCCGATGAGAGTCGTCGAGAAAGGGTTTCGAGTTTGAATTTCTGCTCTCGTAAACGAGCCAATGGGGATTGAGGGAGATCGTCTTCTTCTTCTTCTTCCTCTTCGTCTTCTTGTTCGTCGATGTCTTCGTCGTCGTTTTCTTCGATGGGGCGTTGCGTTTTGACATTGTTAGGGTTCGTTGAGTTTTCCATGATTTTGATCGGTCTTGGAAGTAGTTTGCTTGTTGATGAAATGAAAGTGGAGTGAGTAGAAACAACGCACAAAAATGTTTTGTGAAAAAAAGAAAGAAAAAAAAAAAAAATTAATGAAGGAGAAAAAATAATTTGCGGTGAGCGTGGATCGAACACGCAACCTTCAGATCTTCAGTCTGACGCTCTCCCAACTGAGCTATCCCCGCAATCTTGTACATTGTTTTTACGCCTTTTGATTTGATAAGCGGATCAAGTTTCGTTATTTCAAAATTTTAGAAGCTAAACGCTGAGTTAAACATATATACTCCATAAAATAGCTAACAAGTTAAGATTTTGACCATTTTATGTTTTCTTTATATTTTGAAGCATGTCATATATTGAAATATGGTACGTTTTACGACAATTCGAATTTTAATTTGTTATTGTGAAAGTCTAATGTATAATTTTGTCATTGGTATGTTTTTTGGCATAGCAAATAATTATTTACATTCAATCCATTTCTCACTTATTTTTCCTCTGTGTCTTAAATTTTATTTTGCCAACAAATATAACCATAATTTATCTATCTTTATATTGTCTTTTTTTTTTTTTTGTTTAAATAGGATTTTTTCAAATCTTCAATCTTAGGGTGCATTATCAATAAGTTATTCTCTCTCTTTGCAAATCGGTCATTATTTTTTTTTTTCTTGAAGTTTTCTTCTTCTTTTATCTATGAGGATGATTTTATAGATTATTTTGGCTTAAAATCACTCCATTTGTATTTTTATTCTCATATTTAATCCAAATAAGTGATTTTCACATAGATTATGCCCCTGTTTAGATTATCTTATTTTTGAGTTTATACAAACAGCTTATGCAATATAAATTATGTTTTATGTTATTTTATAAGCTCAAACTAGTGAAAATTGTAATTTTTATAAGTTATTTTATCATAAACTACATTGACAAACTTATAATAATATATAAAAATTGCATAAGTTGTTTGCATAAGCTCCAAAATAAGATAATCCAAACAGGACCTAAGTGAAGGTTGAAAAACACACAAGAAGGGGGGGGGGGGGGGGGGGGGTTGAATTGTGTGAGACTTTTTCTAAGTTAAAACAAATTGCAGCGGATAAGGTATAACACACACAATATATGAGGATAGGGTTAGAGAGAGATGCTCAGAATTTTTATACTGGTTCCTCCCACTAACAGGAGTAGTCCAGTCCTCTTGTCCTTCACAAGAGATTTCACTATAATCACTCAGATTACAAATGCTCAAGCACTAAGCAAGAGACTTCAAACTGCTCAAGCACAAAGCAAGAGACTTCTAACTGCTCAAGCACAAAGCAAGAGACTTCCAATGCTCAAGCACAAAGCAAGAGACTTCCAATGCTCAAGCACAAAGCAAGAGACTTCCAATGCTCAAGCACAAAGCAAGAGACTTCAAACTGGTTTTAATGTTAATAAAGATAAGAGATTAACACTTGATATACAATCAGAGGTGTTTACAAAATACAACGCAGTTACAAGACTAACTTAGAAAATTATCACAAAGTTTCTAAGTGTTTGATAGCTTCAGAATTTGACAGAGTTTCAGCACGTTCAGAAGCTTAAGTCTTGATTTCCATTTCTTCACAAATCTTCTTCCTTTTATAGATGATAAAATGAACGTTGAAGATTATAGCCGTTTGAAGAATTGAGACGCTCCTTTGTATAGATCAGTGAGCTTATTAGCTGTTCTGATTTGCAGTAGCTTAGGAGCTTAACGTTTACTACAAAATGAGAGATTCCTTTTGGCTTTTGATATTTGAACCTTGGTGAAAGCCAAATAAGGAAATAATCGTTTCTGAAGCCTGACTTGAAAAGGACCTTTCCATGGTCAAACCTTTTCATTCTTGGTTTCTGCGTTTGGACTTAGTCAGGCACAGTCTTCAATAAAATTGTACTCTCAAATGTAGCTTAACACTTATATCTGACGAGCCTTCAGATTTTGATAGGCTCAGAATTACTTGTTTCAGATCTGGTGAGCTCAGATGTTCTTCAGATTTTGATAGGCTCAGAATTACTTGTTTCAGATCTGGTGAGCTCAGATGTTCTTCAGATTTTGATAGGCTCAGAATTACTTGTTTCAGATCTGGTGAGCTCAGATGTTCTTCAGATTTTGATAGGCTCAGAATTACTTGTTTCAGATCTGGTGAGCTCAGAAGTAATTCCTTCAGAAATTCTAAGGTTCAGATAATAACTTCAGAGTTTCACAGGCTCAGAATTACTTGCTTCAGATCTGGTGAGCTCAGAAGTAATTCCTTCAGAAATTCTAAGGTTCAGATAATAACTTCAGAGTTTCATAGGCTCAGAATTACTTGCTTCAGATCTGGTGAGCTCAGAAGTAATTCCTTCAGAAATTCTAAGGTTCTTTAGTACGCAAATTTTAACTTTTAATCCTGCACACTGAATTAAATTATTAGTATTCCAATTTAACCTTAAATACATTGTTATCATCAAAATCAATTAAGGAGATACAAAATCATAATTTTGTTCCAACAATCTCCCCCTTTTTGATGATGACAACTATATGTATTTAAAATCAATTGTTGTTGTTTTTATTTAACATCTTGACTTCAGGTTCTGAGGTTTGCAAGCTCCCCCTGAGTCTGATAAGCTTCAAAAGTTTATCAATGATAAATATAAAACAGTCTAAGAGTAATATTTAATGTCAAATATAATTTCATATATTCTACCTTCAGAATTAGAGGTTTGCAAGCTCTATTTCTTCAGATTGACAAATATAAGATATGGTTTGCAAGCGTATCTTATATTATATGAATTTATGTTGGACAAAATCTATTACTCCCCCTCATTAAAAGTTTAAAAGACTTTAATATAACTTAACAAGAGTAGAGTTCAGAAAATGTGATCTTTAGAGCTTCAGAAATAATTTCACTGCCATAGGAAATGAAATAATATTTTCTCCCCCTTTGTCATTATCAAAAACGGGTCAGTCAAAGCACAAGTTACAGGGTAGTAAATGCACACAGCAAACAACCACCAGCAGTAAATGCATTCAACGGTAAAAGGGAATTGTTAAGTACCATGGTGAAACAGGGAATTGTTTCAGAATGAAGACGAGTTTCTTCAAGATCTGAATCAGTTCCAGGAAAAGGTGGAGTGGTTTGAATGGATGAGGGGTTTGGTTCAGAAGTGGTTGGCTTAGGAGATGAAGTCTGAAGGGGTTCAGTTTGGGATTCAGCAGGGACTTCAGAATTTTGAACATTTGAGGGTTCAGATTGGTCTACGTCCATTGCTATTGGGGTAGACTCAGAATCTTTAATAGGAGATTTCTGAGGGGATTTAGGAGTGTCAGAAATGGTTATAGTGGAAGTTTCAAAATATTGAAAACGTGAGAAGTGATAGTGACTAGTGTGTAGTTAAGTGATTATAGTGGAAGTTTCAAAATATTGGGGAAACAAGATAGTGACGTAATGGGGGCTTGGCAGTTACTTTTAATAAAATCATCATTAGCTCTCCTTCATTACCCAGCGGTTACTAGACATGATGGGAAGTTACACAGATAAGTAGTGTTTTCAGAAGCCAGCTGTCAGTTAGAGAAACTGAGTGGTCAACTAACACTTAGAGTAGGTATCTGAGTCACAAGAAATCATATTTAATAATAAATAATTCTGATTGCTTCAGATGAGAGAGTGCTTCAGAACCTATATAATAGTTTCTGAGCCGTCCAAACTTCTGAGGCCCTTCAGAACCAGTTTATTCATTCAGAGTTAACAGCATTCAGAGATATCATTCAGAAATAAAAACCATGTTCAGATTTTTCTTGATAAAATCGAAACGATCAATAGCAAGAGGTTTGGTAAAGATATCAGCCCATTGATGCTCAGTATCAATGAATTGAATCTTAATTACTCCCTTCTGAACATAGTCTCTAATGAAGTGATGTTTGATCTCAATGTGTTTAGCTCTTGAATGCAAAATAGGATTCTTAGACAAACAGATAGCAGCAGTATTATCACAGAGAAGTGGTATACTACTTATCCTTATCTGATAGTCCTCCAACTGATGTTTCATCCAGAGCAATTGCGTGCAACACTTAGCAGCTGAGATGTACTCTGCTTCTGCTGTAGATAGAGCAATAGTTGCTTGTCTCTTACTAGCCCATGATATAAGGTTTTCACCTAGAAATTGACAGTTTCCACTAGTGGACTTCCTTTCAATTTTATCACCAGCATAGTCAGCATCACAGAATCCAATAAGCTGATAATCTAAGGATTTCTTATAAAGTAATCCAAGATTAGTGGTTCCTTTCAGATATCTAAAGATTCTCTTAACAGCAGTTAGATGAGACTCTCTAGGATCTGATTGAAATCTAGCACACAAGCATACACTGAACAAGATATCTGGTCTAGATGCAGTGAGATAAAGGAGGGAACCAATCATACCTCTGTATAATTTCTGATCTACTTTGCCTTCAGATTCTTCCTTCAGAAGACAGCTAGAGGGATGCATAGGAGTTGACATTGGTTTACAATCTTCAAGACCAAATTTCTTCAGTAAATCCTTTGTGTATTTGGTTTGATGCACATATACTCCTTCTTTTCTTTGATTGATTTGAATTCCCAAGAAGAATGTTAGTTCTCCCATCATACTCATTTCAAATTCATCCTGCATAAGCTTAGAGAAATTCTTGCAAAGAGAAGCATTAGTTGAACCAAAGATAATATCATCAACATAAATCTGAACAATCAAAATATCAGTTTTTAAGGTTTTTCTAAAGAGAGTGTTATCAACATGTCCTTTTTCAAAACCATTTTCTAGAAGAAATATACTTAACCTTTCATACCAAGCTCTTGGAGCTTGTTTCAAACCATACAGAGATTTCTTCAATTTGTAAACATGATCAGGACACTTTATATCTTCAAAGCCAGGAGGTTGTTTAACATAGACTTCTTCATAAATTACTCCATTCAGAAATGCACTCTTAACATCCATTTGAAATAGAGTGATGTCATGATTAACTGCATAGGACAAGAGAAGTCTAATTGCCTCAAGTCTTGCTACTGGTGCAAAGGTTTCAGTGAAATCTATGCCTTCTTGCTGACTATAACCTTGTGCAACCAGTCTAGCTTTATTTCTGACAACTTCTCCCTTTTCATTTGACTTGTTTCTGAATACCCATTTTGTTCCAATAATGTTCTTGTGTTTGGGTTTTGGTACCAGATCCCAAACATCATTTCTTTCAAATTGATTGAGTTCTTCTTGCATTGCAACAATCCACCCATCATCTGAGAGTGCTTCTTCTATGTTTGTGGGTTCAATTAATGAAATTAACCCAACTAGGGATTCATCCTCTTTGAAAGCAGATCTGGTCTTTCTTGGGCTATCCTTGTTACCAACAATTAGCTCTTCAGGATGAGATGATCTATACTTGAATTTACTCTTAGGTGGAGCAGGTGTCTGAGAGGGTTCAGTTTCTGAAGGGTCTTCAGTTTCAAGGCCTTCAGAGATATCTTCATTTTGAGTCTCAGATGGATATACAGCAATGGAGAGATCTTCACACTCAGAATTTGAGGAAACTTGAAATTCTGCAAAAGTCTCAGCTTGCTCTGACATTTTATCGTCAGGCTCTTTATCATCAAATCTAACATGTATAGATTCTTCAACTGTGTGAGTTTCAGAATTATACAATCTGTATGCTTTTGAGCGTTCAGAGTAGCCTATAAAGATACCCTTATAAGCTCTAGCATCAAATTTCTTTCGATAGACCTTGTTGTCTAGAATATAACAAGTACATCCAAACTGATGAAAATAAGAAATATTTGGTTTTCTTCCTTTGAACAGTTCATAAGCAGTTTTGTTCAGAATAGGTCTGATGTAGATTCTATTCTGAACATAGCAAGCAGTACTCACGGCTTCTGCCCACAAGAACTTAGCTAGGTTAGACTCAAGCATCATGGTACGAGCCATTTCTTGCAAAGATCTATTCTTTCTTTCTACAACACCATTCTGCTGTGGTGTTCTAGGAGAAGAGAATTCATGGATTACTCCATGCTCTGAGCAGAAAGATTCGAAAGAGTCATTTTCGAACTCTCCCCCATGGTCGCTTCTAACCTTCAGAATCCGAAGATCCTTTTCACTTTGTATTTGTGTGCAGAAGTCACTGAACACCACAAGTGCTTCACTCTTAGAACGTAGGAATTTCACCCAAGTCCATCTACTGAAATCATCAACCATGACCAATCCATATTTTTTACCATTGATAGAGGCTGTCGAAACAGGACCAAACAGATCAATGTGAAGCAATTCTAAGGGTCTGGAAGTAGAGACAATGTTTTTAGACTTGAATGAAGTCTTAGCAAATTTTCCTTTTTGACATGAGCCACAAAGTGCATCTGAGTGATAATCAATGTCAGGCAAACCACTAACAAGCTTTTGTTTGCTAAGCTTAGAGATCAACCTCCAGTTAGCATGACCAAGACGCTTGTGCCATAGCCATTTCTCATCACTCAGAGACAAAAGACATATAATCTTTTGGTCAACCAAATCAGAAAAGTTTACTTTATAAACATTGCCAACTCTCATTCCCTTGAATACTACAGATTTGTCAGAGTCTTTTGATACAGTACATGATTCCTTATTAAATGTAACAACACACCCATTGTCACAAAATTGACTAATGCTCAATAGATTGTGTTTAAGTCCATCAACTAACCAAACATCTTTAATGGAAAGAGAAGAATTACCAACTGTACCTGTACCAATGATCTTCCCTTTTTGTTTTCCTCCAAATCCCACAGAGCCTCCCTCTTTCAGAGTTAGGGTTTGGAACATATGCTTTTCTCCCGTCATATGTCGTGAGCAACCACTGTCCAGGTACCAGGGCTGCTGTTTTACCTTTCCTTGCATGAGCATCTGAAGCAAACATTATTTCAGATTTTGGTACCCATATTCTGATGGGTCCTTTAGAGTTAGTCTTCTGAATAGTATTCCTTCTTTGTTTTCTATGATTAACACAAGATCTAGAATTAATTAAGCTTTGACAAGAATGTTTAGGCTTAATTTGATTCTTGGATTTTGATCTGGAGTATATCACAGTTCCAAAGGTCAAGCAAGGATCTGAAGTAACTTTACCTTGATTTCTCAGAGGTTCAGATGACTTCTGAGCCTTAACTTGAGAACTTTTGGACTCAGAAATTTTAGGTTCAGAAGAACTTGGAACTTCTGAGTCTTTGGGTTCAGGTTCAGAACCTCCTTCAGAGTTGGATGCCTTCAGATCAAGTGTACCACTTTTAACAAAGGTAGAGAATAATTCAGGTGGAGTATCATCCTCACTATATGATTTCAGAGGTTTATCCCAGTTCTTAAACCGAGAATAACCAATGCCTTCACCATAGTTACGAGTCATATGATAAATCATGGAAGCCATTTTACTCCTATTGAAGGTACAACGAATAAATTCGTGAAGAGCATCTTCATGATCATCATTGAGCTTGTCTGCCAAGACATAGTTAGATTCAACATGACAAATACGAATGTTTAACGATTCATTTTCATCATAAAGAATCTTGGCATCCTTTTTCAATGATTCATGAACATTCTTCAGAATTTTGTGTTGACTTACTATACGAGAGTAATGTTTCACGGCAATCTTAAGAGAATCAATTAATTCAGATTTAGTCATGTTAGAGTATACCTCATTTTCATCATCTGAGTCATCTTCAGAATCTCTATCAGAGTTGTTACCTTCAGAAGTTCTTGCCATTAAAGCCAGATTGCCTTCTTCATCATCTTCTCCTTCAGAGTCATTCTCAATGGTCTCCCAAGTGGCTAACAAACTCTTCCTTACCTTTTCTTTGTACTTTTCTTTCCCAAAGCTCTTATTCTTTCCTTTGTCCTTGGATGACATTTCTGGACAGTCCGCAATGAAGTGTCCAGATTTCTTGCAGTTATAGCAGTTGTTCAGTTCTTCCTTTTTGTCCTTTGAAAAGGAACTTCTTGAGTTGTTTCCTTTGTTTGGAAACCTTTTGTATTTCTT